>OY982567.1:8655624-9084350 GCA_963859945.1 Euplagia quadripunctaria | reverse complement strand
GACAAAATAAAGAGGATGCTAAGACGCAGATTACGAGTGGCTGAGATTATTGATTGATTTGAATAATAACAAACACATTACATAATAATAGAATAGAGAACATAGTACAAGTTTAAACTACTCTATATCAGTAGGCCCCAAGTACTCTTGATTTGTAAGGATGAACTCTTACCAGTTTTGACAAGCCACATACTTTTGATATTGTTTTATGAATATTTTTAGGAAGATACAACTGAGGCTTACAAATCAAGATATGTAATCTGTGTAGCTGTTAGCGCAGCACACGCAGCGAGTGGTAGCAGCTACGGCCACAACTCATTTTCTCGAAAGGCTGTTAAGTCTGTAGGCGGGAGTGGACAGCGCAATTCCACTTCAGCTTCTGATGGCTTTTAGTTCTTAGCGCATGAATTCGTTACAAATTAGTCTTTAAAAGAACCAGCTCTATTCCTATCTAACGGTACCTTACGAGTTACGGTAGGTTAGACTAATATGTGATTTAAAAACTAAACATTATATTTGTTTTAGTTGTAAGTAATCAAAATATATTGTGCAAAAAATATATTAAAACATATTGTGACGAATTATGAAAAGTGAATCAAAGATGATAGTACTTATATGTCATTGTGATGTACCGTATCATGTCAAATTCATTTTCTGTGACCATAAAACTAATCAGTATATCGGAGTATTCCAATTCATATATTGCGTTTTTATATCATATATAATATGAAAGGAGCCTGCATTATAACGTTAGCATTGGGACTTTTACTGTTGAATAAAATATTAGAAGAAACAGGGATTATAACGCAACCGAGGTACCTATTAAACCATATTAAAAAATCTTTCAGCAGTCGGTTTTATTTGACTCCCGATTTACACACGTCCAAGTAGCAGTATTATAAGCATCAGTACAGTATTTACTTGCACTCTGCTTTGTGAAATATGAGTATTCAACAAATGTATCGGTTATCTTAGAATTTATATACAAACTTTCTATCTCTGTGTCCACAAATTAAAAATATTGTGTAACAATTCTTGTACCTATATGTAACAAGAATAGTTAGATACTGTTATTAAGTTAGGTCATAAGTGTGGAAACTAATGAAAAATGCAAAGACTCTAAACCATGGATTTCTACGTTTGTGATAATAATATTATAATAAATATGCATATTGTTCGATGTTGTAAAAATTACTATACTATATTAACTGTTACTATTCAATGAAACCTATTTATGAAGAAATATTTATGGTTTTAATTTGTAACTGTTTTGGCTTTTTAATTAAATTTTACTGGGAATACTAATTAATAGTTGCGAAGGAAAACCCACAACTCACCGAGGATTGGACAACTCCAACAGATGGTAAGAGAAGCACGGTAAACCTACAACTTCCTGGCTAGACAGGACAAGAAACCTGAACTTGCTCAAAGAGTTTTTTTACCAGTTGTTGCCTCAAAACTTATAATGAGCAATCTTCCACTGGCAGGAAATGATGGCTCGACATGCTCTTCTCACCTCGTGTTACGCTTCTGTGGTATCCTTAAGAACGGTTTGGCAGCAAATGAGTGATAGTCCTACGCCCGCACCACTTTTATGCAAGTCGATTGACTTGTCTTCCACTCTCCCCGTGATTAGTCAATAAATCATGTGAACTTGTTGTAAATAACAAAGAGTAAGTATAGAATTTAGCCGGTGTATTAATAGAAGAACCATCTTCGATTTTCTGTAAAAAAATCTCCGATGCCATTTGGTCAGCAAAATTGCCCTCGCTGGCAAGGTACGAACAACTTAAACCTGATTCTGGACATCGTATTAGCTAAAGACTATCTCTGCTTACTCCTCTGGTCCGTATCTGAATCCCTGTGACTACAAATTGTAGTCAGTACTAGAGAACATAGCGGGTTTCAATACACTTCTACATTCAGTCATTTTTTGTTTTTAAGGGATATTTTTATTTCTCTAAAATGTATATGTGAACTTATTTCAAGCATATTTTCTCAAAAGAGAGAAGTTCATTTATTGTTTGTTAACTACCAAAAATATTTTTTTATTTTCACAATTGTACGCTAACTTTCCTTACCGGGAGGAACAATGGATATAGTGTTAATTTGCCATGCTGTCACATTCCCATGTATAAGAACTTTCTATTCTCTACCTAGGACTATTCGTTTACTGTAAAACCGCCCTACTCGTAACAATGAATCGCCTTTACAAAATCTATGAAAGGTTCTCGCAATCAGAGGCCTTGAGTCAATCGAGTGGAATATTGGAGATTAAATTTTTTGAGTCTCTGTATAGATTTACTTATATCTCAGGTACTTATATCTCATCTTTTCATTAGCCTTTTTAACCGACTTGAAAAAAAGGAGGTTCTATATTAGATCCGAATGTTTGTACTTCCGCGATTTTCTTAAATTCAAATTATTTATTTGCTTCAAATGGGGTAGAACACAGTGTGATATTACAAGATTGGTTTAAGTCGAACAGGTCCATTTAGCCATGAAAATAGCATGCAAAAAATTTAACAAATTATTAAAATAACTTATGTGATAATGTGAGTATATTATATTACTATTATTATTATTTTTAATTAGGTCAAATATCAATTATTCAGTTAATTACGTTGGCTCTAGTTCCATTTATTAATTTTACAACTCCTTGTTTGCGAGAAATTCCTTAGTGGAATAAAAATTGTTTAGCATAAGCTACCAACGTAGTTTCGTTAAAAACTTATTTAGAGGTAGTGTCTTTATACAATTTGGGATTTTATTATAAATTTTTATGCACATAGCGTACGAGTTATTCTGATGCCGACTACTCCTTGGTATCATGTCCCGAACGAGCCTGTCTGGGTTCCTTAAGTTATCACGTCGAGTTACATCGTTTACCCGTTTAAATACCTGAGGGTGTTGCTTGACAAATTTCCCTACCTCTAATTTATAAAGGCAGGCCAAAGGGAGTATTTTCAATTCTTTGAAATAAGGGCGACATGATACGTCGATCGATTTTATGCATCTTTTTTGATCAATGAATACCTTCTGAACCTCTGAACTATTGCCCCATAGTCCATACCGAAGTAAAGTAATGAACCAATTTTCATGATTGTTTCACTAAGGCATTCTGCATATTTTCTGGAAGGTTTTAGTTTAATAATACATAAAGTATTTAATGTTTAATTATTTTAATAAATTTCGTTAAGGTCGGATTATTTTATGTAAAAAAATCTATTTATATTATTTATTAGCCTGGTTGCCGGATTAAGTACGTAATATTTATTTTAATTTAACATAAAACACAACAGTTACATAACATTTTATCCACCTATTTAAAGGATGGATTTACAAATTAGCCTATAATAAAAACACACATTTTTTTTTATAGGAACACATGCATTATTTTGTAAAGAAAGAAGTGGTCTATTCGTATATAATGTCTATATCGTGAAATGTTCCGTAATCTTTTTTATTTCTTTTTGTACATTCATTAACAAATCCTTTTAACATAAGCAGGCCTGGGTTCGCTTATCTTTGTAGTGCCAAGGAAACATCGTTTGTCAAAATCATATCAAAATCAAAATTATTTATTTCAAGTAAACCCATTGTAGGCATTTTTGAATTGTCAGGAGGAGTCAGTCAGTATAAGTCGGTCGTGAAGCTACTTGCCTGTTCCAAAACGTAGATTCTATGGAGCAGAACAGGCAAGAAACTCCAAGCACACTCTTTTCCAACATTTTTTTTTTGTTTTTTATTACAAAGTTATTTGTTACATTGCTTATAAGCGCAATTTAATGTGAGGACAATGTAACATAATATTGTTCTAAAATGGAAAAGAATGGAACTCATGGAGCTGCTAGGCAACATAGAAAATTAACATAATACTTGTGACTACACAGTTCTCACATGTACAATTAAATTATTTTTTTATTAACCAGAAATAAAAAGCTTATCATACTTACAATGTCAACAGTGTATAAAATAACATCAATGTTCTATAAAATTTACAATGTTAATATTAATAATCAAAATATCAATAAATCTATACGTCAGATAAGAAACAAGACGAGTACCTACTCATTGACAGTGTGACTGTGAAGCAGGACCGGCATTTTGCCCAGCATTTTTATCATCTAAATAATGATCTAGTTTATAATATGCTCGTTTACATAGCATGCGTTTTATACAAATGTTAAATTTCTTCTCACTTAGTTGAAGAATATTATCAGGTATTTTATTATAGAATTTGACGCAGTACCCCATAAAAGATGTTTGCACTTTTGCTAACCTCAATTTTGGTTGAACTAGTTTACGTCCATCTCTAGTAACATAATTATATCTTTCACGCCGTTTTGTAAAGAGATGAAGATTTTTTCTAACATACATGATGTTTTCATAAATATATTGACAAGGCACCGTTAGGATATTTATTTCCTTAAATAGATCCTTAAGGGATTTGCGACTACGTAGATTATAAATGGCTCTGATAGCTCTTTTTTGCAGAATGAATATCGATTTTATATCTGCAGCACGCCCCCATAATAATATACCGTAAGACATGACACTGTGGAAATAACTAAAACACATTACATAATAATAGAATAGAGAACATAGTACAAGTTTAAACTACTCTATATCAGTAGGCCCCAAGTACTCTTGATTTGTAAGGATGAACTCTTACCAGTTTTGACAAGCCACATACTTTTGATATTGTTTTATGAATATTTTTAGGAAGATACAACTGAGGCTTACAAATCAAGATATGTAATCTGTGTAGCTGTTAGCGCAGCACACGCAGCGAGTGTAGCAGCTACGGCCACAACTGCAGCGGTTGTGCCTAATGCTTTCACTGCTAAGCCCATGATGAAGGAAACAAGAAGCTGAGCGACGAAAACGCAACTGTTGACTACCGCAACATCTGTGCCGACGCCGCGGGCCTCACCACACCCACCGCCACCACTATCCCACTGAAAATAACCAAAAGATCTTTAATTTTTCCATTCACTGTATTGGTATTGGTGTAGGGCTCTGTTTCCGCATTTAGACTCATAGACGGTCCATTATGCGTTTAGATAGGCTGCCTATTTGAGCCAGCCTAGCTCCTTCCAGAAGCACAGAAGCCTCCTGGGGCGTTCGCAGGCTTCTAGGAGCGATCTCGCACCCGCGAGAATACTTGCTCGTTGTGTGGCCACTCCCTCGCACTCCAGGATAACGTGGGCGGCCGTTTCCTCCGCGTTGAGACATCCTCTGCATAGAGGACTGTCTGTCGCGCTGATGGTGAATAGGTGCCGGTTTAGGGCTAGGTGGCCCGTAATTGTTCCTACAACTATTCTGATGTCTAGTCGGTTAAGACTGAGCAGCCTGCAAGTTAAACGTAGTGAGACCTCCGTCATCACCAGTTTAGACTGCCTACAGCCCGAAGTGACGGTCCAACGACCGTTAAGCGCTTCACGAGTCCGTTGCTTTACCCATGAGCGAAGTTGAGTGAAGGGAAGTGGCAGTAGTATAGTTGGACCTGCCACTGACGTTACAGATCCCTTCCTTGCCAGCTCAACGGCGGCGTTGTTCCCGAATGAATTGCTATGCCCTTTGATCCATTGCAGAATTACCCCATTGGCAGAGGCTAAACGCTCTAGAGTCTGGTGGCATTCATAAATAAGACCGAAGTTCATGGTGTTTCCCTACAGGGCCCTTAAAACGGCCATACTGTCTGAGAGTATTCGGATGTTATACTCCTTTATGCCTTTTGACATGACCGCAGTCGCGGCGTAGGTTATTGCAACACACTCGCATTGAAATATGAAGCTGTGTTGACCAAGCGCCAGTGAAATTTTTATATTTAAATCTTGTGAGAAAACTCCGGCTCCAGTCCCTGACCCATCTTGGAACCGTCAGTATAGATTCACACTTCATGTATGCCAGATTGATCTCGGTCGTTTTCAAATAGTTGTATTTGATACTTCCTCTCGAAGATGTGTTGTTTCGGGATCCTGTCGCATGGGGCAGCGATTAGTGGTTGATATGCCACTAATTGATTCCATAATTTAATATGGGGACCCTCTCGATTATACCACAGACCTAGAAGTTTAAGTCTGATGGCTGCCACAGCTGCCTCCTGTTGTATATACAGGTCTAGTGGGGCTAGATCAAGAGCCACCTCAAGGGCAGTTGTGGGAGTTGTGCGCATGCAACTAGTGACGGTAGTAGCATGCTAATCTCTGGAATTGCTGCAGTTTGTTTCTGACAGTGCTTAGCTCCGTTCTCTGCCACCAGGTGATGACTGGCCGTATAACCGTTTTGGACAGCCATAGTATGATTTTGGGTGATAGTCCCCAGCTTCTGCCGAGGAGTCGCATGCATTGGCAGAAAATAATGCAGGTCTTATTTAGTTTTGCATCCAGGTGACGATCAGTCTAGTTCCGTCGCGCGGTGCTTGCACCTTGGCCACGGCTTGGTGAAGCCATCAAAGGGCATAGTCATCATTGCACTACATCTTGAGGACGCCCTCACCATGGAAGGCTTTCCCCCTGAACTGTGGCGCAACGAAATTGCCACCGGATGTACCGGGCGCGAAGATCTCGTCATCCAGTACATCCCGCAGCCGACCCTCAACGACTTCAGCCTGCTCTTTGGTCAGGTCGTGTTACGGCTCCAACATTACGGCGACGCAGTAGTCGTTTGACTTTAAGGCGTCGGAGTAACTAGTGGAGCCTTTGGTGGTGAGCTGAGGTTTTTGACGCTTACCGCTGGCCGGTGGAGTAAAGAAATCAACTGGACGATTCGTTTTGGTGGGTTTGGTTTGGGCTGTAGGCTTGCCCGCTTGGTTGGCATTCCCAGCTCGTTTAGCCCGTTCAGGGCGATCCTGCCGTGGGGATGCATTCGCGGCAGCAGGCTTTGTGACAGCCGGTGGCGTCCCCGTAGGAGCAACTTTTCCCTCGGCTAGGCTACTGCCTTTGCCATGCCTTTGGTGCATCACTGACGTGAACATCGTGGGGCCTTGCGGTCACCTACTGCCAGACGCCGCATTCGCTTTGCCTCCGCCCGGGTTTTCGCCCTTCTGTTTTCGCCTTATGGTTCTGGTTGGACGGGATCTGTTTTTTGGGGATCCTCTTCTTCTTCACACCCACAAGGTTCCAGCAGGGTTCATCCTGGTTGGATCCTATGGGCATGGGCATTGCTGCCTTCAAAGATGAGAGGTCCATGGTTGACCCTGGCATTTCACTCGAGTTGTTCACCTGAGGAGCTGCCGGTGTTTTTGATGGCGCTGCATTCGGGTTGTCTGCCCGAGAAGCTGCCTGTTTGGAGGGCGATGCTGCATTTGAGTTTTCCACCCGAGAAGCTGCCAGTTTGAATAGCGGCGCTGCATTCGGGTTATCCACCCGAGAAGCTGCCGTTTTGGAGGATGACGCTGCATTCGGGTTATTCACCCGAAAAGCTGCTGGTTGGTTACCCGGCGCACCACCTGGGTTATTCACCCGAAAAGCTGCTGGTTGGTTACCCGGCGCACCACCTGGGTTATTCACCCGGGGTGCAGTCTTGGATGGTTTCCTGGAAGAATTTTTATTAATTAAGTTTTTAATGTGTGCTTTTTGTAAGATTCGTCCCTTCGTTCTTCCACCCTCCTTGGAGCCCTCAAGTGGGGACGTCGCGGCAAAAGCCACGCGAGCGCCAAAAGTAACGAAGAGATATAGAGCTCCTACCCTAGTGGAAAACAGGCCGAGCTGGGCAGGAAGATACAGTCGTCCCACCCGTCGTCTGCCCCCACAAGGAAAGAGCTCTCGCCTGGTGGCCCTCTGACGGGTCGCCGCAGCCGATTGACTGAAGGTGGCTAGCCTCCAGCCTCCCGTGTCAGGAGAAATCCGGGCCAAAGCAGTGTGTTGCCTTTCAGCTCAACTACCAGGACACCTCCTTCCCCCCATACGGGTCCCCGCATAAGGCACAAGCATGCGGGTGCATGCACCCTTACCGTCAGTCTTAGTTGATGATGAGTCCGCAGGTATCAACCACATACTACCCGCAGAGGGTTTGCGGAAGGAAAATAGGATGGGTAGGGTGGGGTATGGGATTGCGACTGGATGTTTCAGTTACTTCTGTTTCATAGGGAACCAGATCAAAAACAGGCGGCAACCACGGGAAGGAAAACTCTCCAGACTTGACATGGGGATCTACACGACCTGCGCTCGCTCCCATGGCTATTCGCCGTGCATGTCCTCCGGACAAGAGGGCATGCCGGTGCTGGATCTGTTCCAGGCCATCAAGACCCCTCGCACTATATGGTTTTTTTTTATGGTCTAGGGGGCAAACGAGCTGACGGGTCCCCTGATGGTAAATGACTACTGCCCCCAACGGCACAGGTACCGTAAACAAGGATTATGATATTAAACGTGTTGGGTTTCGATTGTCATGACGATGATTATGAATTAGATGACCTTTAACAGAATTGTCTATTTTGACGATAACTGTTCTAGTATTTTCTGATTATGTCCGGAAGCCACCTGTGCAAATCCTACTTATATTATAAACGTGAAATTTTGTGAGGGTGTATGGATCTATGGATGTTTGTTGGTCTTTCAAAGTTACAAATATCAAGGACCCAGAAAACCTACTGGTATGAAAGCAGCCACACAGCAATGTATCTGTGATATATAAGAAGTACTTCGAGTTCGATAGTATACTGAATAATGTGTTAATGTTGTATTGAAAGTATTTAAGCTCTGTAGTATTATTGAAGTTACTACTAACATTTAATTGCCTAAACTGTTTATCTACGCAAGTATAGAGATCCCGATGGAAATTACTAGAAATAATTTTAAGATTCTCCGGTAAATTACGCGTCTGCGTATTTAACGTATGTGGTTAATGGACACAGTCCCAAGACACTTTTGCTTGCTTTAATATTAATATGTATTAGCTATAATTAGCTATCGTTCAAGTATAAAGAACCGTTATTTGAAGTTCTGTAAACGTCCTTTATCAAAGGGTTTGAAAAAGTTCTGCTAATTACCTTACAATTAATGGATACTGCTATCGTTTAGTAAAGCAATTGGTGGCATTTTCATGACCGCAACGTGCGAACGGTACTTTTCCATTTTGTCAGCAATTGACGTGAAAGTCACGCTACCGAGAAATATTAATTTCAGAACACTCCGCAAACAAGAAAGATAATCTTGGGAAGTACTCAAAATCCTTTACAAAATGAAGATCATATACAACAATCAGGAAGACACTCGTATCGAAATTCTATTTTACAAAACCTTGAGTCGTTCCCGTATCTTCGATCATATATACCATAGATGTTTGATCGGCGCTCAAAAGAGACACCAACTAAACTGTGCTAAAATGCAGTTGTAAGCACAGTTGAAATATCAGACGCTTCGCACTCGCGCTAGCGGTGTGACGTTACAGGTGTAGCCGAAAAATTCTAAACCCATCCTTTGGAAATGCAAAGAAGGTATTAAATGTCGCACTTTCAATAAGTATAATATTTTTATTACAGTTTTCATTTTTTAAAGTATACTAATAGCACTGTAACAAATGATAATTAATTGAAAATGATAGTTATTTTGAAATCTCACGGACGGAGAATATATATCTATGGTACATTTGATCTACATTCTGTTCTATATTGTATTCTAATGGCGCAAGTGTCGTGCTAAAAAGTCATGTAGTTCAGAAGAACAACTTTATAATAATTATAATGGGTTTTTAATTTCTTTTTCTTTTCATTATTTAGTGCACCCTATCGTACCACCACGTACCCAGCGTATCGAATTAATTATGAATTTTTCGTTAATCTATTACAATCCCAATCACGTTACATTCAATTAATAAATTACTGTCTGTCTGTCAGTCTGTCTACTCGCGATCAACTCAAAAACTATTGAATGAATTTTCATGTGGTTTTCACGAATAGATAGAGCCATTCATGAGGAACGTTTAGTAGGTATATTATTTGTAAAAGTTTTGTGTAAATGGTTTGAAATATGATGATGATTGTTGAAGAAGTCTCTGCTAGCCGTGCGAAGCCGGGCGGGTTGTTAGTATTCTCATAATTTTTACTAAGTGACCCCAAAGCTTGTTTATACTAACTTAATTTTTAATAGGCACTAACGTAGGACTAGTGACTAAAGCAATAGAATAGAAATTACTAGTAAACAAGTCATACATTGTCATTAATACGCCTGCTTTGATTAATTATCTAGATTCGTGTTTAAGTTTTTAAAATGTGTGTATAATGAGTACGCCTCAAACAAGTCTCAAACTGAGATTGACTGAAGATAATTGTTTAAATATTCAACGTATTTTTTGTTTGTAATTAGTAAATGTAATAAAGCCAAAGTGCAGATATGAAAATTGCTGTAAAACGTTGACATCCAACACAAGTCAGGCGTGAGTATATCTGTATGTATCTCCTAATAAGTGTTGTGCTGCATAACACTTTGATAACTTTAACTTAATAACAAGACATCTCTAGATAAAGTTTGTTATTTTAATAGCAACAAATAAAATATAGATATCTAGCTATAGTCGAGCAAAAGACCCTAAAACGTTTAGTATTAAGAGAAAACAAAGATTTGATGATTTCACTACATATTAAAAAGAAAGCCCCTCGCCGCGTCTGTCTGTCTGTTCGCGATAAACTCAATAACTACCCATCGGATTTCCATAAACTATGAAAATCACTAACTAACAGTAACTGCCAAGTTGTTCGTGAACTGTGTTATCATCTATTATAGTTTGTCTCTATTTTTAATAAAATAAATAACAGTTTTTAATGTGGCGACAATAGGAATTTACCTAGAATATAAGGCCTGTTTCTCTTATACCGGGCACAACCCTCTTTAGGGCACGACAAAGCTATTGTATCGGAGTCGAGTCGACTAAAACCGCACGGTTCCTTTAACAACATCAGTATACTCCTCGTAGTAGGTACTGGGAGGAGGGCTTGTAGTATACAACTACAAGCCCCGCTCTTCTTTTGAGTGAAGCGCAACGGTGTTGCGGTTTTAGCTGAATTGCACCGTACCCTTTGCTAAACAGAATGACACGCAGAAAAACAGAGTGTGTAAAGTTGTAAAATTAATGTTTTGTAAATATTTATTTAATTTTATTTAACTAGGTCATTGCGTAATGGATCCTTATTTATGAATAATTAGTTACAATTACCCAAACCAAATATCATTTTTAATTAATAATATCTGTTTGTAACGTGCAAAAGTGCAGCAGCAATCTTCACAATTTTTTTTATGTTTTATGCAGCAATTCTTGATAGAATACTCTCTCTAATCTACTACTCTCTCTATAATAACATTAAAATTTAAATCACTTCATTTCTTGCTGCATGTTCCCTCATTTACGGTATTTTTACATATTTCTCATCTCTCCGTCCGTATTACTCTCTTTCTAATGTAAATGATATTGAAATCTACACGTCAGCTCAATTCATCAAATTGTCGGAAGTGTTAATTATTGTCCGGACCGATTGATTTTTCATTGGTGAATAATAAAATTTATTTCTATACTACGGCATTCTCTAATTGTTCTTTAATCATGTCTAGATATGTACTAGCAACCCGCCTCGGCTTCGAAGGGGTAGGAAAGCATATATTGATGTTTTCCAACATCTTCAACAATCATCGTCATATTTCAGCCATTTTAGACAAAACCTTAATGATTTATACACCTAAACATTCTTCATGAATCGCTCCGTCTATTGGTGAAAACCGTATGAAAATCCGTTCGGTAGTTATTGAGTTTATCGCGAACAGACAGACTTTGTTTTATAATATGTGATGAGTTAGTTAGTTAACAAGTCATTTCGGGGCCAATGTGTGCGACTTAATAATGAAATCCCAACTAATGTACAAACTTTAAGTCTAAAAAAATTAAATCCACAGTAAAGCGACAACTGTGCCTGAAGGGTTATTACTCAGTGGTGGATTATATGCAGGATAAAAACGCTTGCGACTAAATTATATTTAGATTTACAGGCTATTTCAAGTACTTTATACAAATGTAATGTTAGCTAATGTATTTCATCTTCTGTCTTTTATGTCTTTCTTTTCTTATTTTAATTTTATCTTGTTTAGTTTTCACTATACATACTTTTAATGCTTAATTTTAGTTTGCTTACTTTCAATCTTAAATAACATAATAGCGCACGATAAAATACTGTTTTATTATATTATTTTACTAAATATATATTGTTAAACTATCTTATATCTTATAAAAGCGTGGCTGTGAGTTTGTTTGCCCGATTTCTTCTCACAAGACTCAACTACTTGGAAACGGGCGGTTATAGATCGACACTGGCAGATAGTGATTTTACCTATTGGTGACACGGTATTATTTATTTGTATATATTATTTATTTTACTTTTTACAAAGCAACCTATTGTTGCGGTGACGTTGTGTTGATCTATAACTTTTAGCCAAAAAAAAAACGTTTTCTAAAAAAAAAAGAAGAATTTTATGAAGTAAAGAATTTGACTTTGAGTCCAAGTAACTTCAAAGAAAAAATCAATGTATATTATTTTATTTACGGAAGCATTGATGACGCCTGGAAAGCTAAAATAGCACACAAAGCATGTTGTCAAATACTTACAGAACAGGCGCTACTTAATGCACTCTGTTAATATATAAGTAAACCGCTACTCATAACAGAGTTATTATGCGCAGCGAAGATATTGTTATTGATATAAGTAACATACATAAATACTGTTAAAAAAAAAGAATATTACATTTAAATAAATAGGAACCAGTCATTCTCACGATTCACTTTCTCATGTTTCATTCATCGTGTTTTCTGATTTTCACAAAAATCTTTGTCAAATATTTGCTGTGTCTGCATTATACAAAATAGTTTTTGAGTCAAATGTAGTTTTTAAAACTCTCCGCTTGATTGGTATCAGTATTATTTAGGTGAAACGTCCTCTGTTCCTGAAATTGTGACAAAAACAGATTTGGCCGTCTACGCAATATTCGTACTGTTAGAGACACCTTATGCAAGCTTTCTTGCACACCCTACACTTCTACCCTGCACACTCAGCATTTCTCCAACAATAGCCTAGCGACCCATCCACGCATCACCAGTCTCATCCCGACATCCAAGCCAGACGGTTGTCTCAACCTTATTGTCGCATTTTTATTTTTTTAAAAGACAAGTTCCCCTAGACTCGTAACAGTACCAAAAAGGTGATCAAAGCAGTGAAAGAAAGAATCAGAGAAAATCCCGTCCGAAAGAAAAAGATTTTATCTAGGGAAATACCCAGAACCATATCGCGTATTTTAAAAGATGACTTTAGAGTTGCAGCTTATAGGGACGTACTGGTCATAACTTAACTGATAATTAAAAAATGAATAGGGTGGTAGAATCATAATAAATTCTTAGGCGGTACGCAAAAGGAGGTCACAGAATTTTTTTATTAATTGACGAGAGTTTTTTTTACTATCGGGTAACATTTTCATAAAAAGAATGACCGAGTTTATGCTCGAAGCTCTAGAAAAGCTTCTCAATTAGTCAGTAGAGTGCTATCAAGGAGTGACTGAGCCATATTTTTAGAAAAAGGTACTTATTTAAACACCATCCCAGGTATAACAAGATACGATTCTTGAGAATATGGTTAAGGCTCTTAACAACGCCATGTTTCATAACCAATAATGGTTTTTTCACCAAGACTTAGCACCAGGACATACAGCTTAATCCACACAAGCGTGGCTGGAACGTCCACGAACATCCGTTCCAGCCAAGCTGTTGTTGTGTTCTGAATTCATCAGAGCTGAAGATTGGCCGTCATCTTAATCCGCTTGATTATAATTTATGGTCTCTTTTAGAAGCGCTGTAAACGCCAGGATAATTTGGAATCCCTACAACATCCCATAAGATTGGCAGCTGCGCATTGCGTACGTACTGAATTTTCTCATAGAGAAAGTGCGCTTGGATAACTGGCCACAAAGTATAAAGGATTGTATTAAGGCTAAGGGGAACATTTTGAATAAGCTTCATATTTAAAAAAATGCTATTATGTTACTGTATAAACTAACGCAGTCTGTAGTAACAAATGTTACATGTGATAGTATTTTTTTTTACAATATTTAAGGTAAGACTGTTTATTTTGTGTGTGTGTATTGAATGATTTAAGCTTTTGCCGCGGTCTTTTAGGGTAATGTAACGCAGGGTAAAGAACCAGTCGAATGGCCCCGATTCGAGCCCAATTCTGTTGTCCTTTAGCTATTATGAAATTTTTGGCTATATTTATTAGTCCGACCAAAAAAGTGTCTTGTGTGTGACGACTTAAAATTTAAAATGCATAAAGACGTGGTCACACGGCAACGTTCTATTTTCTGCAAACACGGTTTTTTTTTTGTAGAATCTCGTTTACGGTATTACCTTCCAAACTGGCTTTCTCATTGCAGTATGTAGTTTAAACTCATAAAGTCTATTTTTGTGGAAATACACATATATTTCAATGGAAGTGTCTTGCATGCAGTTTTTTTTGGATCACAAGAGTGTTCACATACACTGTGGATATTTTACAATGAGTTCTTTTGGTAGAAAATTAATCAACATGACCTTCGACAATCCTAATCCAAAACCAATTTATTTTTAATAAAAGTACATATTTTTTCTAGATAAATGTACCTACTACCTGTACTACCTTGAAATACAAGAGTATTTATTTATTTCTAGGGGTCACGTACGGTAAACACAAATGTATATAATACGTGACATACTTAACTTGATCTGTGTGGGTCTTGGATTCAGGTAATATGACAGGGTGTCTGTCTGCCGTATCCGTTTCGTGTTGCCAATCTACGAGACGAAATAAAAAAAATTACTATACGCCAAATTGAAAAAATACGTGACTATCATTTGTTAAAGAACTTAGATAAGATTATTTTAGATAAAGCGTCATTATTATCGTGTAAATTTTATAATACATATATTGTGTTGGGATTGTAGAATTCTTAGTCTCCTGGGCATGCCTCGAGGAGAGCATAAACATGTATCGAATGTAATCGTTGCTTTCAGAAGATTGTACAAAACAGATATCAAGTTAACTGCCACTCCCGATGATTAAAAACTCTTTATCGGGCAATGTCCGGCTGAACCAACTGGGAGTGTGTATATTTCCACAAGTATTTTCATAACAGTTCTTTTCTTCCCTCCGAGATCAATAAGATTCCTTCAGGCTTGTAAAACATTTTAGCATTTCATGCAGGCCCCATCCTGTCAGGATTTTTACCTTGATTCAACCGAACAAAAGAGGAGGTTTTTAATTCGACTTACGATAGGTATTTGTCGGAGTATATTTACAAACACAATTATTACTATTATTTTTGAATGAGTCCAGCCGTCCAGATTTTGATTTATTAACATTATAAGATACAAGGTAATCTTTAGTACTGTGTTCCATAAATTAGTAGTTACAGACTGCTTGACTATGGGATCAAAGTTAAGTAATCACATTTCAAAACCTTAACTTAACTTTTACGTTCCATGATATAATTATGTGTTTACACGGGAATTAACGCGATCAGGAAATAGGTATTTGATACCTCTGAATTGCCTGACGTTTCGACCAGGTTGCACTGGCCGTGGTCACAGGCTGACTCTGAGTCACTGATCGTCCAGACAAAATAACTTTTACACGAGGGAAGCCGCGGGTGATAGCTAGTATGTTGATAAAATAATGAATTATGATCTCGTTTGACATGGTTGTTTGCTGCAAGAAGGTATTTATGTTTTAGTGTAACGGGTAACACTTTAGGTTACGAATTAGTGTTGTAATAATTATACTATATTAACTAAAAAACACGCTTTTATAGAAAATTCAACTAAAAAATAAATAAAATTACTCGAATCTATATATTATAGTATGCATTGTCATCGGTCTTTGACAGGTGTGCAAAATTTGAATGAATTCTGGCCGTTTAAAGTGGGTTAAAATCGTGCCCAAAGGACAGTCGGTTACAAACAAACATACACGCAAGTGAAGCTAATATAAAGCGTGTAAAAATGAGCGCTGAGCGTCGTGTGTTGAGGGCTTAGTCGACACTTTTGAGCGTTGAAGACTCGACTTCCGAGTCTTCACTGTTGGAGTATTGCGTCAGTTATTATTCCTTAATCATTACAGCTTCTTGTCACCCTTAATTAGCACAGGCAAGTCGAGTTGTTAGTCAATCACAAAATAGTTACTTTCTACCAGATTTTGTATTTTCAGCGTTTTTACAAAACTATTACGAATACACAATCGATAATAGGTTCCACAAACGGTTTAGGCAGTAGTTTTAGCGTACTACTAGGGACCTACTAACTAAGGTGGTTAAATTTACCGAGTATGTGCCTGAGTTTATTGCCACTAAGTAAGTTATACACTTTACTCTTCGTAATTACAATGTCTTGTTTAATATTGTATGAAGCATTATAATTTCGTATAGCAACGTTTGTAGAAAAAGACCGTGATTATATCGCCTTAATTATTAATTGAAATTATACTACATTTTCTTTTTTTAAAGACAACTAGGAATATTCCTGCGTCACGAGGGGCTTCACAAACACTCAAACAACGGACCCAAAGAATACCCAGACTCGGTACAACTATTTGTGGATCACACAAATTTTTGTCCCGTGTGGGATTCGAACCCACAACCACTAGTAATCGCTTAAGTGACCACTTAAGCGATTGCGCTATCCGTGCATATCATCCGTAAATATTAGTGAAGAGATGAAAACATCTGTCATTTTAAATAACCACAAGGGAATCTAGCTTTACACTTGTTTGGGTTGCTGCCTGAAGTAACATATTATGTTGGGTATTTTAATTACAACAACATTCAGAATAAAATGTATTTTCCTGGAATAAGTGAACGTTTAGTGACGATGACAAATTCACAGACAGGTCAGCCTATGACATTACAGGCCAGCGATAAAATTCGGTGTTATTCGGTTTTATTTCTCTAGCTCAAATATCTTTTGAGATATGTCTCTTTAGACGGTAATCATAGCTACGCTCTTAAGGCCAAAGCGAAATGCCCAGCCCAAGACCCTTTGTTGGGTATATTATTCATGTGAAAAACTTTTCTCTTGACAAGTTTGGCAGTTCTACGAGTAACGTGAGTTTTGTTAAATCTTTTTGGAAATAGTGTGAGTTTCACAAAAATTTTGCGATTTTTACTATTTAACAATGTTTTGTTTTTTTAGCAATTAATTGTACCTTATGTAAAATTTAATTACGCAATTTTTTATTTAATTTTTACATTTGGTTTAACATAAAAACTTTAAAAAAAAGTTAAACCGACTTCAAAAAGCACTAAGAAAGGGCACAGAACAGTGAAAAATAAATCTATTTCAAACTTAATTGAAAAGACTACAATGCAAGTGTCACTTTCAAAATAATAGGTAACATTATAAAAGCACTAGGTACCTACCAGTCTAGGCATTTACTTGAAAAATGGCTAGGTCCACCGCGGTGGCACATATATAAGTACAAGTAACTTTATCGGTTGGTCTTTAATCCTTACTATCCTTACTAATATTATAAATGCGAAAGTAACTCTGTCTGTCTGTCTATCTACCTGTCTGTCGCCTTTCACGCCAAAACTACTGAACCGATTTAACTTAAATTTGGTACACAGATAGTCTAGAGCCTGAGAAAGGACATGGCTACTTTTTAATGCGGAAAAAGGGGTATAAGGGGTTGAAAGGTGAGGATGAAAAGTTGTATGGAAGTATCGTCATATTTAGAGCTAGAAGCTTGAAACTCATTTTTTAGGCTGTTGATTCGATATAAATACACTATTCCACGCGGACGAAGTCGCGGGCATATAGTAGTAATAACATAATATTCAGATCCATATATTACAGATACATATTTTATACAGATCAGAATACATATATTTAGGTAAGTTGATATCGTTTGCAAAGACAAGACACCAGGATGAAATAAACAGGCGAATAAACATCACATAGAATAAATTCTGGAGCTTTAAAGAAATACTTAAATCAAATGTCCCTATAAAATTTAAGAAAAAAGTTCTGGGCTCACGCCTACTGCCATGTCTGACCTATGAATGCCAAACATAGATTTTTAATACTCAAACACGAAACAAAACAGGTATCCCAACGCTCAATGGAACGCAGAATATTGAACGTAAAAAGAAGGACCACCTGGGTAGCATATCCTTTCAAATAAAAAAATATTTTTTGAAATCGGTCCATAGATGAAGGAAATACATACAGCCGAAGCCTTTTTTGAAGTAGGTTAAAAAAATTAAGTCATGGTTTCAAGCGAACGCATAGTGAAATAATTATCATTTCTTTTTCAGACCCAACTCAAGATAAATCTTTCATACTTTCCGAGTTACGCAAAAGAAAGCAAATTCTGCCTGGACTAATATTTATTTCAATACATCTCCACCAAATTGGGGTTCTTTTGTTTTTTTCTTTTTAATTAGACAACTTAAACAAACTTTTTTTCAATTTAGTAACTTTTGATTACGTTAAAGAGCCAACCCAAGAAATAAGCTTGAATTGTTTCTTTGTTCTCCGTTTCTTTGTGTATTTCTTTCGAAAGTTTTGTTGTTAAATAAGGCGTATCTTGTTTTGCCTGAACAAGAAGTGAAAATGCCATTTGCTCCTTTGAGTTGCTTCAAACACCGTGTCTAAAATAAAAGAAGATTTTTTTTTCCATGTTTTGTTTTCATGGAGAGATTATCTTTTTCATAACATACGCATAAAAAGTAGCTTAGAAACGTTTTAATAGTTTTAGATAGTTATTTCTTATGCTATTCTATTACTGATGATGAAAAGGTAAAAATGTCTAGCTGTTCTTCTTGACTTGTCGAAGGCGTTCGACACTGTCTCTTGCCTAGACTGTGCATGAAAATAGAAAAACTGGGTATTCAAGAGAACTAGCTGAAACTGTTTCAAAGCTACTTAACCAATCGTACACAGTGCATTTGGTGAATACAAAAGCCCTGCATTTCCAATAGTGGACGATGTTCCACAGTATAGTGTTCTTGGGCCTACACTGTTCTTAGTGTATGTAAATGATATGTGCGACTTGGTGTTGGAAAACGGTAAAATTGTTGCTTTTGCGGAAGATACCGCATTGGTTTTTAAAACTCTAACTTGGAGTGAAACTTTCCATACAGCTCAACTTGGTTTTAATAGAATTACAGAGTGGCTATCACAGAATAAACTTACCTTAAATATTGATAAAACTCTACTTATGACCTTTAAAATCAAGAACTCTTCTCTGAATACACATTCCTTGAACATTATTGTCCACAAAAATAATAAGTGTAATAGTGACTGCGACTTCTTACCCAAACATCTACAACTCGCTATTTGGATGTCATGTTCGATAACCATTTTTCATTCCATCCCCAAAGTTGTGTGATAGAGTACGTAAATTAATTTACGTACGTACAAATGTTTAACATTTGAGACATGAAAATATTTCAAACCCAATCTCGAGAAGCTAAACATGATAGGAGGTTTACCTTTCATCAGACACTCCTTAGAATGATGATTTACCTGTTGCCTTATTTGACTTAACGGAAACGCATATCTAACAACCATTCGTTAGATTTTAATTCATAAGCGGTAAGAGTACAACAAGTACAGTATTCTTGGCAAATCTGTAGTAATTGAAAGGAGTTTGAAAATCTCGAATTACTTTTCTCCTAATTTTTGTCCTCTGTTCAATTAAAAGAATGAAATATAACAGCCATTTTCATCAGCTGTCACTCCCACCGACACTATGTGTTTCGTAAAATAGCTGTCGAGCTATTACCTGAGGGTTCCTTTTAATGATCGCATAGCGTTGTCCATCGCTCAAGTATTGTTTAAGAATTGAAATTGCCGGCCCTACCATTCCGCGCTCACTGTGAGTCCTCATAGCATTGTTTGTGGATACTGGTGTTTGTTTAGATGTCAATAAATAAAACAAATTCTCATACTTATTATAATTATTATATTTGTGTAGCAAAGAGATTAAAATGGTGCATTTAATGTTTAAATGTATTTGACCCTTGGTGTGCAGCATATATGTCATATTTATATGTGTATTACATTTTCTAAAAGCTACAATAAATAGAGTCCACTAATAAACAGAGAAGTGAAGTGTACATAAAGTAAGGAGACATTTTATTTTAATGTGCTTTTAAACTTCCAAAGTACAACCTAATTTTTTTTCTAAATAAAAAAATCTAAAATTGGTTGATCAAGATTTTTTTTACTAGGAGGGTCACACATTATTGGTATTCTTGTTAATCTTTCCAGGTAAGCTATAATGCTTGTATTAGTAGTGGGTTCACGTCTCGGTAGCGCCCTGGGTAGGGTCCGAACACACTGACCACCCACACCCGCCTGAAATCTAACTGGAAACAGATGATACAAGTTTCACGATCCTTATTTTTTATTTGACAGATAGGTTTCCAATGGAGATAAAGTAAGCTATAAAACTTAAGAAAAAGTGACTAAAAAGACAAAGTTCTAGTACAAAGCCAAAAAACTATATTATATTTATAAATCAGGATAGATCTATTCAGAACGCGATCCTAACATTACCGTCAGAACGCTGTAGGATCCTTTCATCAACTGAAAAAAAAACACAATTTAGTCATGTAATATTATTAAACTTTTTATATTATTACTATACTATTACTACTACTATACTATTACACTTTTTTAGGCAAACAAGGAAGTACGTCAGCTAAGTTCACTGAATTGTTTAATTTAAATCTAGCGCTTTTGAAATTATGACAAGAAAGACAAATTATGCAATGGTTTGCTCTAGAATAGGTCACCTGATAGTAAGTGACTACCTTCGCCCATGGGCACCTACAACTCAAGAGTCACAAATGCATTGCCTCCCTTTAAAGTGGGAGTAGCGGGAGGGGGGATAGGACTTCCGGTAACCTCACTCACTGGCAAAACACAACGAAGCATTGCTCGGTTTTCTATAAGGCCATGCTATCACTCCGGTCGAGCCTTCCCATATGTGCCGAAGCATGACTCTCTATAGCAATTTAATAACATGGCAAAAGTAATCAAAAACCAAAACTAATGGAGGTAAAAATCGTAAGCATATAGAAGATAAAAAGACAGATATTTATTTTATGACACACGTAACTATGGCAACGCTAAAATCTTGAAATCCAAGTTAATAAATCAATGTAAACAATACTCACTTTGGCAAAAGAATCAATACCAAGATTGTACATCCCCCCGGCGGTGAAGTATAGGGGCTTGTGGGCTCGAGCCATCACAATAAGGATAGTGGAGCGTACACCACGGATCTTGAACATGCCACACTCCCAACCAGAACAATATATCGCTTCACCTAATTTTGAACTCTGAAATAATATTTTCGTTTATTTCTTATAATTGACTATGTAAATACACTATGAAATGTAGTTTTTGACCACGTTTTATATTGACCGATGTAATTTTCATAATGATTCTATCATTTCCTAACAAACGTTTGCCATTTAACACTCATAAGCTGACATGGTGCGCAGATACTATATTCTACAAGGATATACTCAGTTTATTTCAAAATAGGCTTCCGAAATATCACTACATTTATCATGGGTTTTTATTAGTTATAAGTCGAATAAAACTACTACTTCAAACGCTAAAAGAAACACGGCTTCGCGATTTTATAAATGACGTAGAATTTATTATTTATAAATCAACATTAACGCCATTATCTATGATAAAAATGATAAAATAGAGCCTGTCAATACATTTATATTTTATAATGTACGAGTGGAAAATTAATGGACCGCTTCCATCAACCAACTCGTTCGTCAATGACAAGAAAATTACGTTTAATTACTTTTCCATATCTCATACTTTGAAAAGGGCAATTAAGGTTGCAACCGGACTCTTATTATTTTGCTACTGGTTGTTGTATCACAATGGATTAAAATGTGATAAGTGGATCTGCAAGTGAACTTTCGCAGTTAATCTCAGACAAACAGAAATAGTATTCGAGTTTTGATCAACATAAGTTGTCCACTACTGAATAGACTACAAAACTTCCAATAAAAACCGATCTTTTACTTTGACTATGTTGTTGGTCTGTCTAGTTTTCATAAATAAACAAAACTTACCCAGTCTGTGATTTCTTCACACCACTTACAAACGATGTAAAGCTCAAATACATTATATACCAAAAAGATTAAGCTCACTAAAGATTTGACTACGCCTTGGTTGAAAGTCTGAAAATCGTACAAATATCTGTGTTTATTTTTTTATTAAGTTAGTAGTAATTTAGTAAGCATATAAACTAATCAAATAGAAGAATAGCACATAGGCTACTTTTAATCCCGGAAAAATGTATGGTTCCCGTAGAATGGAGTTCACTAAAATTTCACACAATTTCACTAGTGAGAAATAAAGGTAGTGCAGCACACCAAATGTTGCAGTATGTTACTTATAAAATACTATAATTTAATTATAGATCTTCGTCGTATTTAAATTGATAAATATATTGTTTTAATCTAAAGTAGATAAATTATTCATTGGAAGCAATATATGTATAGTCAAAAATTTAAGTATAATTAACCGCCATTTGCCCGCGGATTCGCTGGCCATAATGTGGATTTTGAAAATCAACCTATTCCTCGGGAACAGTACTTTTTCTGGATGAAAAGTAACCTATGGCTTTTTTTGTACCTTTGACAATGTATATGCAAAATTTCATGGAGGGCAACTGAGTAGTTAATGCGTGAAAGCGCAACAAGGAAACATGAGTTAGGAAGATTCAAAATACAGAGAAAATCGACCTCACCGTAGCGCCCTGGTAACCAGTAATACATATCAATGACCCACTGACTGCCAACTGCGCTAGCATTGGTATGTTCATAGCGGCCTTTAAGTTCTTCGTGTGGCTACAATTTTCATTAAAATATTTCACTTTTACATCGAAATAACGAAATACCTTATTTATCATGGATCTGCTATGATAAGAATAGACATAGTTAATTATTGAAATTTCCAGAATTTAAATATTTATGATACTTAGGTTCAATAGTCTGACTGACTTGACTGGCCTGTTGACCTAGTGGTTAGTGACCCTAACTGCTATGGTCGTGGGTTCGATTCTCACCCGAGTCTGGGTGTTCTTTGTGTCCGTACTTTGTATGTTTGTAAAGTCCCCCGCGACACAGGAGTAATTCTTAATGCGAGAGTTGTCTTTTAAAAAAAATAGTAACGTGTAATTTCTATTGAATTCGCTTAATATTTAGAGAAAGGACATAAAAATCAAACTTACAAAAAAAAAATTGCTACATAAAACTGTAATTAGAGAAGACTTACCCCACTTTGCACTTACCTTAAAATGAGTTGATGTTTTTTTACTAAGTTGTCAAGTCTTTTGGTAAACTTTTTTGCAAAGTCTTTATTATGAATTAAATCGCTTTCGCTAATACCTAAAACCATGTAACAATGTAGATATATATCGTTCAATACGAGCACTCGAGACTATTATCAACAATAACTAAAAAGTATTTCATAAGGCTTTTAAAATTAAGCGTATTAGGTTGTGTAGGAACTTGTGACAAATTTTAATAACAAAACGTGCCGTGATACATTTCTGTCACCAAATTATTTACTTGTTATGTTTTGTTACTTATTTATTTTAATGAGTAAAAATGTATATAGTTTTGTCCACCCCGGAAAAAAAAGACAGAGACAATATAGCGCCATTTACCACGATACTGACATACAGTTTGGACGTCTACCATATTTATCAGACCTTTCATAAACGCTCGCTAGTTAGGGATGCTTTTTACTTGGTAGTGATTAAAAAATAATAGCAAATTTGAAAATATTAATGAATTTTATTTTTCAAAATATTTTCTTTCTTTTTTCATCTCCTTTCTAATTTACCTATAGTATGTATGTATTTACTATGTTGATCAATATTCTGGTTCCCACTCTGCCTAGCTAGGATTCAAACAACGGTGTACGAGCTGTAAAAGATAGATTAACTTCTTTCTCTTCTCGATTTCTTCTTCTCGATTAGATAATATTAGATAAAAAAGATAATTTTAATAAAATATGGAATAGTCGCTTTCCTTAGCAGGGTAGCAAAATCGGAAGATGGGTAAGATAATGGCCAATCGTCCAACTCTTTATATACAAACTTTTTAATATTCCGGTAGTTTTGACAACGATTGTTTACATTACAAAATCACTTACCATCAAAATCAACTTTGCAGTCCTCCAACACGTTTTCAAAGCAGTCGGCCAGTACCATGAACTGGCACAGAATATGTACGAGATGCGTCTGCATTGTTGCACCAGTCACCATCACGTAATATCCGGTATACCACAGCGTTATCATTACTACAATGTACGCTATCGGGTAAAGCATAGGGGTTTTGTAGTTAAAAGGCAGTTTGACATCACTTGCTAAATTATACTCAACGTCATCAAACAGAGGATCTAAAAACCTAAAAATTTTAAAAGGTTAATGATGGAACACTTACTCAAATTATTGTAAGATCATGACTCTAGCGTGCAGTTCCAAAAAGATTTTTTTAAAAAGCTATCCGTTTCAAAGTTATGACCGTTTGAATTTTCAGGTTAAAAGTTTTCGCAGTTAGTTTTTATGGATTTTCTTAGTGACGGAACGAAAAAAATGAAAAAAAAAAATTTATGTACGATGTAAAAACTTAAACTTTACAGATTGTACCTGCTTTTTAAAAAAACGGAGGTAATAATACCAATTCAAATGTTTATAACTTTTAAACGGATAGTTTTAAAAAAAACCTTTTTGTTACAACCAGTAACAAAAAGAGTCATACCCTTTTAGTGTAAGTAAGTGTTCCAATGTTAGATACACCCTGTATAAAAGTTTAGTTTCTGAAGTATTTATTTATGTGCGTAGACCTATAAATATCATATCAAATCAAAGTTATTTATTTCAACTTAACCAATTATAGGAATTTTCGAATTGTCAGGAATCAGTCTTATTCTAATGCGTAGATCCTATGGAGAATAACAGGCAAGAAACTCCAAGGACATTATTTTTGGGTTTTCGTGTTCACTCTATGAATTACTGAACAAGTAAAATGATTACCAAACGAAAAGAGAACTTGTTCCAATAAAGCAAAATATTTTCAAATTGGTTTTATTCTTTTGTGCCCAGGTATTCACTATCTTCTGCCGCGATTCAGTTGAGTTGTCGAAATAAGGTGAATCCATAGACTTCGCCAGCTTAACGAATAAAGATTTATTTGAAACCTAAAACATATTGAACATTTATATATAAATACTAATATAATAAAACTGAAGAGTTATTTGGTTTCATTGTTTGTGTGTTGTGATATGATTTTTTTTTTGTATGTGATAGATTCAAAACAAATAATATAAGCTATGTAACATCACGGTACGACTCTTAGGCCACGTTCAGATGACGGGCGTCGGGCGCGCGTTTTACTACCGCGCGTTGACGCGTGTCAACAAGAACACGCATTTTGTTGAATTCGTTCGCATGCCACCGCGCGTTTTGATCCGACGCTTGCTTGACGCGGCGTCAACGCCCATGGCGGCGACCCTCGCTTTGAGATCAAGGTTTTCTGTACATTCGTCTGTACAAAGTCCGTATATGATTTTTTAGACACTTAATTTTATGCAGTTTATTAAAATAAAAATATAACATACGCGAAATGCCAATACTACTTACTTTCATTTTTATTTCACATCAAAATTTCCGTATGTTTCTTGCCGCAAATCTCGAAAAGTCTTTGATTTTTTATTCCGAAGTTTCAATAGAAACATACATTTTACACACATTTTCGACTGATTGATAACGAAAAATACTGAGTATTTTAGATTGACGTCTAATTTGTCACAGTTACATTTGTGAAATTTTACTAAGCCTTTACTGAGTTTAGTTTCATGTAGCCTAAGTTAAGGATATTAAGTTATAAAGTGGCTTTCAGTAAGTCTGAATGTTAAAATGGATGAACCCAATATTGCCATCTCTTCTTGTGTTGCTGTTTCTGACGTCGATTTAAATCACGAAACACAAGGCTCTTTTTATGTCCATCTTCAACGAATACAGAATTCGAACTGAATTGCGACAACGCGCGGTTCACGCCCGTGAAAAGCTTGCCATGTGAACACTAAACGGGCGCGCGGCCGCCGCCCGTCATCTGAACGCACTCTTAGGATTCCATAAACGTGGGTGAAATCGTACCATTTCTTCGCGCTTCCTCGAGCTCGCCTACATCAAATATAATAATTTACTGACATAATGACGTGACGTGGCGTAACTGACTGAAGAGTTCCCTGTAGTAATATCTTGGTGTTTTAGGACTTAGGAGTTGTTGATAAGTCAGCAAACTACTTGTCTGGCATATCATACTTGCTCCTCCAATTTAGAAACAGCAACCCAGTAAACATCAGGAATAATATATACATATTTGAGTTGGGAATAAACATAACTTAGTTATATTCCAATTATTACTTAATTTACTATCATTAACCCTAATATTGTTTTTCTGTCACAACTTTTGTTGGGAAAATCTCCTTTTAAATATAGAGTTAAACTCACGCCTGATACCAGATTTTTAACATTTAAGTACTTACAGACAGCCAGTAGATAGATTCTTATGTACAACTTTACATATCATAAGATCTAGTTTGACTATAATAGAACTAGAATCAACCGTGTGTCATGTTAGTTGTGTACTATACGAGAACTTGCTATAAAAATCTGTGATGGAAAACATATTTACCACATTCCAGAATTTGATTTGAGTGATGCACTGAAGAACGAACACGTTGAAAGATTTCGTTATTTGATCCAGAGTGGATGCTTCAGTAAACATGAACCATATTTCACCACACATAAGTAAAATTGTCACCAACTGCACAATGTATCTGTACGCGCTATAACGTATGCTTCGTTCGTATGTAGATAATCCTGTGCATACAAGTTTTATTAAAACTATATCGCTGTTATTATATTGTAGTTAATACAAAATCGAGTTTATTTTCTTATCATATAAATTAATCGATTTTCGGCTGTAATTTTACCTGGCCAGGTAAAAGAATCACCCCGCCAAGTCGAGCAAAAGAAAACAAAGACAACAGTCGTACCATCTTTTCTCGAAGCCATTCAGCCATAATTTGAATCTGTAGTTAAAAGTGATAAGTGATATAATTTGTAGATTATTATTATTATTAAAAAAAATTACATGTCAAAGTTCCCTATTCTATTTAATAACTAACTTCAGTCCCATTTTCTGGAAATACACACTAACTTTGTAATCTTATATAATTTATATGCAATTACATAGTAACTTTTGCAGTTTATACAATTTTTCGTCACTTAAGGCCGATTCACACATAACAGTGCAGTCACTGTTCCGACACACACACAGTGTGCTTCAATTCACACATGTCAGTACTCATTTCTCTACGGATCTTCAGGCAAAACGTGTGCGATGTAGATTGTTGCTATGGCTCTATTCAATAATACGGAACTGGCAATGACATCTATTGCTTTAGACGAAGAAGAAGAGCTGCATCAAGGAAAAGATAAGAAAAATAAGGAAAAGATACTTGTTGGGGGAACAATTGGTTTTGTAGTTTGTATCCATGTACTTTGCATTAGACAAATGATACAAAACAATATTTTCACGAACCAATTCGATTAATCGCTCGTCTTCAATTTTGGTTGTGATGCAGCGGCGTCCGTGATCCGACAAAAAAATATCGTCGTTGACGATTACGTCTGTGATTGCCGGTGCCGGCACTGTCACTGAGAGAACTGTGCCGTCACTGAGACTGACAGGTGTGGATGCGTTCATTGAGAATGTATGAAAGAATAATTATTACAGTGGCGGCACTGTGCCGGAACTGTGACTTCACTGATATGTCTAAATGAGCCTTTAGGCTACCAAAATAGGTATGTACGTCAAAGACAAACGATGTTTCCTTTAATATACCTACAAAAAGAAATGAGAACCCATCAAAAACATAACATAAGTTTCTCTACCAGAAATAATGGTGAGATCTAATTGTTACGGAATTAGTTAACTAACAAGATTTTATAGTGACTGTCATTCTATTTAAGAAATAAAGATATCTAATAGTAATTCAGTCGCTATAAAACTATTAATAATAACATCTCACACATCGCCGTCTGATCCCAAACAAACTACGTTGCACCACTTGCATTTTTACACGTTACGTTTTTGATGTGATCACTTATCGCGCACGTCATTATTAATTCGTGAACTTAAAATGTTCGAACATTTTAAGTTCACGAATTTTATTAATACGTTATGACGACCGACCGGCCCGGCGACTTACGCAGTAGGTGTGAAATGTACTTCACACTTACTGCGTAAGTCGTCGGCCGTCTATACTTTTGGCACAACGAAGATAAGCGAACCAAGGCCTGCCTATGTTAAAAGGATTTATTAATGAATGTACAAAAGGAAATAAAAAAGATTACGGAACATTTCACGAGACATTATATACGAATAGACCATGTCTTGCTCTACAAAATAATGCGTCTTCCTATAAAAAAAATGTGTGTTTTCATTTAAAGCTAATTTGTAAATCCATCCTTTAAATAGGTGGATAAAATGTTATGTAACTGTTATGTTTTATGTTAAATTAAAATAAATATTAGTTACTTAATCCGGTAACCAGGCTAATAAATAATATAAATAGATTTTAACAAAAAATAATCCGACTTCAACGAAATTTATTAAAAAAAAACAACTATTAAATACTTAATGTATTATTATACTAAAACCTTCCAGAAAATATGTAGAATGCCTTAGTGAAACAATCATGAAAAAAAAATCATTACTTTAAGAAAATCGCGGAAGTACAAACATACGGATCGAATACAGAACCTCCTTTTTTTCGAGTCGGTTAAAAAGGCTAATGATAATAATATATAAGTACCTGAGATATAAGTAAATCTATACAGAGGCTCAAAAAATTGAGTCTCCAATATTCCACTCGATTGACTGAGGGCCTCTGATTGCGAGAACCTTTCATAGATTTTGTACAGGCGATTCATTGTTACGAGTAGGCCAGTTTTACAATAGACGAATAGTCCTGGAAAGAGAATAGAAAGTTTTTATATATGAGAATGTGACTGCATGGTAAATTAACACTATTTCCATTGTTCCTTCCGATAAGGAAAGTCAACTTACAATTGTGAAATAAAAAAATATTTTTGGAAGTTAACAAACAATAATTTATTGTTTGTTAACTTCCAAATTATATTTTTAGGAAGCTTAGCTTATCTGTTTTGAGAAAATAGACTTGAAATAAGTTCACGTATATATTTTGGAGAAATAAAAATCCTCTTTAAACACAAAAGTCCTACGTCCTATAACGTTATCTGATTTACGGCTATAAGATATTACCTTACAATTAACTGGAGAAATGGCCGCCTTCGGAGAGTTGATTGAATGTCTCTAACTACTACTGATCTATGTAATTTAACTATTGCTCACCTCTAAAATTTCTTAAGAGACTGAATGTAGAAGTGGCGTACTGAACCCGCTATATTGTCTAGTACTGACTACAATTTGTAGTCACAGGGATTCAAATACGGACCAGAGAAGTAAGCAGAGACAGTCTTTAAGTAATACAATGTTCAGAATCAGGTTTGAGTTATTCGTGGCTTGCCAGCGAGGAAAATTTTGCTGACCAATTGCTGGCATTACAGGCAATCGAAGATGGTCCTTCGGTTGTACACCGGCTAAATTCGATACTTACTCTTTTTTATTTATATACGTGACTCCTTAATCCTAACAAGTTCACATGATTTATTGACTAATCATGGAAGGAGTGGAGATTGACTTGTATAAAAGTGGTGCGGGCGTAGGACTATCACTCATTTGCTGCCAAACGGTTCTTAAGGATACCACAGAATCGTAACACGAGGTAAGAAGAGCATGTCGAGGCATCATTTCCTGCCAGTGGAAGATTGCTCATTATAACTTTTGAGGCAACAACTGGTAAAAAAGTCTTTGAGGAAGTTCGGGTTTCTTGCCCTGTCTAGCGCAATAAAAAAAGTTGTAGGTTTATCGTGCTTCTCTTACCATCTGTTGGAGTTGTCCAATCGTCGGTGAGTTATGGGTTTTCCTTCACAACTATTAACATTCCAGTAAAATTTTATTAAAAAACAAAACAGTCAGAAATTCAAACCATAATTATTTCTTCATAAATAGGTTTCATTTAATAGTAACAGTTAATATAGTATAGTAATTTTTACAACATCGAACAATATGCATATTTATTATAATATTATTATCACAAACGTCGAGATCCATGGTTTAGAGTCTTTGCATTTGTCATTAGTTTCCACACTTATGACCTAACTTAATGACAGTATCTAACTATTCTTGTTACATATAGGTACAAGAACTGTTACACAATATTTTTAATTTGTGGACAGAGAGAGAATTTGGATATAAAGTCTAATATAACCGATACATTTGTCCAATACTCATATTTTACAAAGCAGAGTGCAAGTAAATACTGTACTGATGCCTATAATACTGCTACTTGGACGTGTGTAAATCGGGGGTTCAAATAAAACCGACTGCTGAAAGATTTTTTAATATGGTATAATAGGTACCTCGGTTGCGCATTGTTTAAGGTACTCCTCTACGTTATAATCCCTGTTTTTTTTAGTATTTTATTCAACAGTATAAGTCCTTATGCTAACATTATAATGCAGGCTCCTTTCATATAATATATGATATAAAAACGCAATATATGAATTGGATACATCGATATACTGATTAGCAATATGTTCACAAAAAATGCATTTGACATGATACGGTACATCACATATACTATCATCTTTGATTCACTTTTCATAATTCGTCACAATGTGTATTAATATATTTTTTGTACACTATAATTTTGAATTCAAATATGTCATAATATATATTGATTACTTACAACTAAAACAAATATAATGTTTAGTTTTTAAATTACATATTAGTATCTACCGTAACTCGTGTACCTTACGAGTTAGAAATTTAGAGTTAGATACGTTAGAAAAGAATAGAGCTAGTTCTTTTAAAGACTACTTCGTAATGAATTCATGCGCTAAGAACTAAAAGCCATCAGAAGCTGAAGTGGAATTGCGCTTTCCACTCCCGCCCACAGACTTACAGCCTTTCGAGAAAATGAGTCCTAGAGTAGAGACCGCAAATCATTAAACCTAATCTTACGTAACCTAAATAAGTCAGATGATCTGACAATATAAAGAGGATGCTAAGACGCAGATTACGAGTGGCTGAGATGATGGATTGATTTGAATTATAACAAACACATTACATAATAATAGAATAGAGAACCAATTCCGTACCAATGGATTCGGATACATTGATACTTTTATGTTTAGTTTGTTTACAGGAGCTAGAGTTTGTTAAACTGTACAAAATTAAACTACTCTATATCAGTAGGCCCCAAGTACTCTTGATTTGTAAGGATGAACTCTTGCCAGTTTTGACAAGCCACATACTTTTGAAATTGTTTTATGAATACTTTTAGGAAGATACGATTGAGGCTTACAAATCAAGATATGTAATCTGTGTAGCTGTTAGCGCAGCACACGCAGCGAGTGTAGCAGCTACGGCCACAACTGCAGCCGTTGTGCCTACTGCTTTTACTGCTAAGCCCATGATGAAGGAAACAAGAAGCTGAGCGACGAAAACGCAACTGCTGACTACCGCAACATCTGTACCGATGCCGCGGGCCTCACCACACCCACCGCCACCACTATCCCACTGAAAATAACCAAAAAAGTGATTTTCTTAATGAAGTGCTAAGAATAGAATGTGTGGAGTTTTAAGCTAAAGAAATATTATAAATCCACAAACACTTGTCCACTAACATTTAATTACCATTTAATTAACTTAACTTAAATTAAATTAACATTTAATTGCTTAAACTGTTTATCTGCGCAAGTACATATATACTCGCCGAGATCCCGATGGAAGTTTCTAGAAATAATTTTAAGATTCTCCGGTAAATTACGGGTCTGCGTATTTAACCGTCGTATATGTGGTTCATGGACACAGTCCCAAGACACTTTTGCATTCTTTAATATTAACATGTATTAGCAATAATTAGCTATCGTTCAAGTACAAAGAAGCGTTTGTTTGAAGTTCTGTAAACGTCCTTTATCAAAGGGTTTAAAAAAAGTTCTGCTAATTATCTCACTATCTATAATTAATGGATACTACTATCGTTTAGTAAAGCAAGTGGTAGCATATTCATGACAGCAATGTGCGAACGGTACTTGGCCATTTTGGCAGCAATTGCCAAGATTGCCAAGTAGGTACGACGTGATAGTCACGCCCCACAGAGAAATATTAGTTTATTAACACTTCGCAAACAAGGAAGATAATCTTGGGAAGTACTCAAAATCCAATACAATATGAAGATCATATACAACAATCAGGAAGACACACACGTATCGAAATTCTATTTTACAAAACCTTGAGTCGTTTCTGTATCTTTGATCATAGAGGTTTGATCGGCGCTCAAAAGATAAACTGTACTTAAAGACAGTTGTAAGCACAGTTTCAGGTGTGCTTTAGAAATGCAAAGAAGGCTTAAAATGACGTACTTTCGATATGTATAATATTTTTATTATAGCTTTAACTTTTTAAAGTATATTATTATACTTTAGGTATGCCATACATACATAGGTGCCATTATTGGCACTGTAACAAATGATAATTAATTGAAAATGAAAGTCATTTTTTAATCTCGCGGGCGTGCGTCTTTCCACACGAGTTCCACGTACCACGAGTTTTAATGTTGGTTGTGGTGAGTAATAAATTACAGACACTATACATTTTGGTTTATTATTATGATGGTTTATTATATTAAATGCATGCACCTAAAGTATGTTGAACTATCGAATGCCACTATTTGACGGAGAATGTATTTCTATGGTACATTTGATCAAGTTCTGTACTATATTGTGTTCTAGTGGCGCAAAACTTGTCGTGCTAAAAAGTCCTGTAGTTCAGAAGAACAACTTTATAATAATTGTAATGGGTTTTTTTTTTTCTTTTTTGTTCAATATTTAGTGCACCCTTAAAGCGTTAATCAATTACAATCCCAAACACGTTACATTAAATTAATAAATTAAAAGTTACTAATATATGTAGGTAATATATTCTTCTTTTCTAGGTAATATCACTACATATTATAAAAAAGTCCCCCGCCGCGTCTGTCTGTATGTCTGTCTGTTCGCGGTAAACTCAAAAACTACTGAACGGATTTTCATGCGGTTTTCACCAATAGATAGAGCAATTCATGAGCAAGGTTTCGGTATATAACTTGTTAAGGTTTTGTGTAAATTGGTTGAAATATGATGATGATTATTGAAGATGTCTCTGCTACACGTGAGAAGCCGGGCGGGTTGCTAGTATTCTCATATTTTTTACTAGGTGACCCCAAAGTTTGTTTATACTAACTTTATTTTTAATAGACACCTTGTAATACTAACGTAAGACTAGTGACTATAGCAATAGAATAGAAATTACTAGTAAATAAGTAATACATTGTCATTAACACGCTTGCTTTGATTGTTTATCTAGATACGTGTTCAAATTTTTAAATGTGTAATGTGAGTGTAGTGAATACACCTCAAACAAGTCTCAAACTGAAATTTACTGAAGATAATTATTTAAAATTCCAAGTATTTTTTGTTTGTAGTTAGTAAAAGTAATAAAGCCAAAGATGAAGTACCTATTGATTATGCGAACTGTACGGGCCAACGACCGTACATTTTGCCGCGGTCAGCATTTTACGCCGACAGCGATGATTTTATAACAATTCAGTTCACCTTCAGCAAGCGTATCGTGTACTCATTAACATATATCATATCATTTTAGTGCGTGAATCAATAAAATAGTTTACAAGTAAAATAGCTATCCTTTCTATCATCTATCAAGCAGTGTACGTGTTTCCGGCTCGAAGGAATAATATGTTCCGTACATATTCAATATTTCATATCCAATTGGCCCGTACACGAACATTGTAATAAATGTATCTACAGCAAAAGATCAAGGCAGCCGTGTATGTATTACTTAAATAAAATGACTTTCAATCAATTGGTACTTTTATTTATTTAAATTTAATTTTAAACTGTCATCTGCTGCTTATGTTCAACTAAATTTGAAGCTATTTTGATTTTAAGAAATGCGGCCATCAAACAAGGATTCGATTATTATAGAATTAAACAGCTATATTGTGGAAATAAATGTGTAGAAGTTAGCAGTTTCATTTAGAAAAGGCCAATTTATCTGGAATTTTACAACAATAATATCCATACACATTAATTCGTGCAGATATGAAAATTGCTGTAAAACGTTGACACAACACAAGTCAGGCGTGAGTATATCTGTATGTATCTCCTAATAAGTGTTGTGCTGCATTACACTTTGATAACTTTAACTTAATAACAAGACATCTCTAGATAAAGTTATTTATTTGTTGTTTATTATTTTAATAGCAACAAATAAAAAAATAGATATCTAGCTATAGTCCAGCAAAAGACCCCAAAACTGCTAGTACTAAGAGAAAACAAAGATTTGATGATTTCACTACATAATAAAAAAGAAAGCCCCTCGCCGCGTCTGTCTGTCTGTTTGTCTGTTTGCGATAAACTCAATAACTACCCAACGGATTTCCATAAAGTTTTCACCAACAGACGGAGTGATTCATTATTAAGGTTTAGGTGTATAACTCCTTAGATTTTGTGTAAAATGGCTGAAATATGACGATGATTGTTGAAGATGTCGGAAAAGTGAAGTGTTTGCTACCCGGGCGGGTTGCTAGTTATTTAATAATGCAAACACAACCAATATACAAGGCCTGTAACTTCGGTTACAGGATGGATGTGGTTTTAAATCAAACCAATCGCCACAAAGCCCTTTACAAGTAAAATGCATATGGTAACGCTTATTTGAACGATACTTCGACTCACCATGCCTGTGGCATGATAATGTGCCACAAGTAAATATGGCATAGTGAAGAGAGTAGAGTACATGACGCCGGCAGTCCAACTGCATAGCAGAACTGCTGCAGGAGCACGAATGGCGCACAGTGCCATCATGCCGCAACTATACGTGCACAGCCCACCAACGTACACACGCTTGGCCCTAAAAAAAAAACACGTTCAGTTCATTAAACTAATTGATTAGTAGTAGTACTTAGTAACGTTTATCGGAATTCTTAAGTATAACCTGCAACTTAACCTACCTCACTACCTACTGCTCCGTTCCTAAGAGACGTAGCGTGATGATACATACTCTTAAGCCCTCCTCAATAGAGATTAGCGCGTTTAAAAAAACAAACAAACAATCAAACAAAAAAATCTCTTCAGCTTTATTATATTAGTTTAGATAAGAAATTACAGTCCACTTATAATAGGATAGGTTACAGTCCATTCATACACACATTTAAAGTGCCTTTGGGGCGTTCAAAACTTGAGCTTGATACGAGCATATATCATCCTTACTCATATGCCATACAATAAAAATATATAAGTAACAGTATAACGTGAGTCATTTTTTTTTATAAAACGCAACGCATCACTGGACTTAGGATAAACGCTCTTAAAGGTTATTCACTTATTAAGTTGAAAAGGGCCTTTACTTTTGTTTTTCTACTATTACAAAGTTTGATTAGTTAAAAACAATTTTTAAAGGATATGACACCGTTTCAGTAGTTTATATGCGTTTTAGGACGGACATTACTGGGGCTTTACTCTATCACGAAACAAGGCTTATCACAAACGTAACTCAAATATCTCTGTAGGTATAGTTCAATTGGATGATTGACAAGTAGGAAAATAAAATGTAAAATGGTAAACAAGAAAGAAGAGAATCACAGTTTTTATCAATAGGTCTATTTAAAAAGTTGGTGAACAAGTAGACGATCTATTCAGAAGAGATATTTCGCGTATAGAACCGAAATGTTTACCATTTTCTCAAGTCATTGGCGATAAACTTAATTATACCAAGCGGAAGATATTCTAGACGTGAGCTAAGCTTGTAACGTTATTGATTTTTAAATCAGCGCGAAGCCAGAAAAGTGGCAGCCAGGAAGCGATTCAAAGTCAAGGATCTATTGATCTAGTTACTGAGGAAGACGTTGTTTACAAGTGTGAGCTATCAAGTTGAAGGCCAAAAGAGTTTTAATATAAAGACTAACAGATATAAATGATGGGCTGATAGCAAATAGATAATACAATCGTTTATCTCATACGCCCCGTCGGTTGTACCAAATTTTCAGGGATTTTTAAAGGCGATGTTAGTGGGTCTAAGCCAGTAAACTTACTAGTCGAACTTTCCTTAACATTTCGCATCGCATAAATAATTACCAAGCTTGAAAAATTGTTTTCGTAAATTTGATTCAAGCACTCGATAATTCGAAGGGCGCTACATAAGTTTTATCGTACGCAAATTAGATATCATAAGTGGCTACCGATAAGAACATTGAGACTGTACGAAATTTATTGGAGGAAGACCGGCGTGTGATATATCGACAGATCGAGGAAACCCTCAAGTTAAATGCACCAACTGTTCATTGGTTCTTCAGGACCATTTGAAAGTATGGAAACTTGGATCACTCTGGGTTATCGCACTTGATGACTGTTGCGTTAAAGTTCGGCATATGAATTGGTTTCGTGATGTGTTAAAAAAATTGAAGACAACCGGAAACCTGGCTGTATTATTTCAAAGTTCCTACTGAATCCCAGAGTAAAGTGTGGGTGTTTGAAGATGAACCACGGCCGATGTCTGTGAAAATATCCCGATCCGTAAGGCAAAGACTGGTTACTGTATTTTTAACTAAGATAGGAATTTTGGCTACGGTTGTGCTTGGTACAGGGAAGACTTACTGCTGCATGGTATATAGAGGAAAAAAAAGTGTTGGACTTGGTTCTTGTTGACAATTTTCAAACCATACAAGTTACAGAAGCTCCCAATAGTCTTGTGAAAATTGATCCTCTACACCCTCCGCTTGAAATAGTCTTACAGTCTAAAATATACAATAACTTAAAACACAATAAAACTACCAGATTAAACTTTCAAAGGGCAAACTTTTCTACTATCAAAAATTAATTGAACAAAAACGCTTGGGATGAACTTTTCGAGGGGATAAATGACCCTAATAAAATGCTTGATATCTTTTACAATATTATAGATCAAATTATCAAACAACATGTTCCATTGACTCCAGTCCGTGATGACTCATACCCACCATGGTTTAGTAGGGGTCTTGTGAGTTTAATACGTGAAAAAAATAAGTACAGAAAAAGGTATAACACTTACAAGAACCCGATGGATAAGATTGCATTTCGTTCTTGTAGTAAGCAATGTGAAAAATTATCTAAAGAATGCTACAACTCCTATATAACTCACATTGAACAAAGAATTTCAGATAGTCCAAAGTCTTTTTGGTCCTACATAAAAGCAAAGCGCAGTGTATCAAATACTTACCCAGCTAGTATGTCTAACGGTTCGATTCTATCAAGTAGTGGGGGTGATATATGTAACATGTTTGGCTCCTATTTCTCGAGTATATACACTTCAACTGCGAGTCCACAAGATGTACATAGTCTCTCCAGTCATATGCGACACGTAATGAATTCCTCCGATTTTTTAAACATAACATGTATCAATTTTGAAGATATGTTAAAAAAACTGAAATCATTGGATATTAGCAAAGGACCAGGTTTTGATGGAATCCCCCCCAGCTTCATAGTGAAGTGTGCTGATGGACTTACACTTCTCTTGAATCTTATTTTTAACAAATCTCTCAGCACAGGCATTTTTCCTGATCAATGGAAACTCGCCAAGGTAGTTCCAATTTACAAATCTGGTGACAATAAATTAGTGAACAATTATAGACCAATCTAAATCCTGTCCACTTTAGCGAAGATCTTCGAAGCGTTGATATGCCCAATCATTCAAAATTATTTTAGGAAGTACGCCTCGAACAGATGACTTAAAAATAACTAGGGTCATAGAGACACCATCAGATGCAGCATTGCTTCAAGAAGACATAAACAGACTGTTAAATTGGTTAAACGAAAACAATATGCAACTAAACATCCAAAAATGTTCACACATAACATTTACAAGAAAATTTCAATACATTGACACAAAATATCACATAAATGGTACGTGTTTAAACAAGGTCGATGTTGTTAGAGATCTTGGGATAACTCTCGATAAAAAATTAACCTTTATTCCGCACATAGAATGTACTATAAAAAAAAACAGTAAAGCACTTGGATTTATTATCCGGAATGCTAAGCCTTTTCACAAACCCAAGACTAAAATATTATTGTTCAACTGTTTTGTCCGAAGCATACTAGAGTACTGCTCGGTTGTGTGGCGTCCTCACTACGCTACGCATACTCTTCGATTGGAACACATCCAAAAAAGGTTCTTAAACCATCTAGCCTACTGTACCGGCATTGCTAGAACAACACGCAGTTATACTAAGCGGTTAGAAATCTTTAACATTAAGACCCTTGAAACGCGCAGAGAATCACTTGATCTAATATTCATATACAAGCTTTTAAACAATGATATTGATTGCCCCCAACTAGTATCAAAAATAAATTTTAACATCCCTCATAAGTATCCTAGGCAGCCCATCAAGCTGCTATATCCTCCATCGCGCAAAACAGTTCTTGGCTTCAACTCTCCGATCCCCAGACTCAGTAGGCTGTATAACAAATTCGACAACCAGCTAGGTATTTTCGGTTTATCCCTTTACAAATTCAGGAACCAAGTCCACCGCAGAACTAACTCCTACTAAACAATTTATCAATCTCTTGTTTTTATTTACATATTATTATCCATTCACTGTATTGTAACATTAGCATTATGCATTAGCATCTTAAATCAAGTCCGTATGTTTTTTTTTTTTAGAAAGCTGTGTTTGCCAGTTGATACTGTACGCTTTTAATATATTAAAGAGCATGTTAGTTGTAAGAAAAAGTGTAACAGTTGTGACTGAACCAATAAAATAAATAAATAAATGTATTCAGCCGTTGCTTTACTCATACTATTGTATTCATACTAATTTGACAAAATATCTACAGAGATACGTCGTAATTAAATTTACAGTTGACAGGGAAAGAGATAGAGTTAAGCTAAATCTATACTAATATTATAAAGCTGAAGAGTTTGTTTGTTTGGTTGAATGCGCTAATCTCAGGAACTACTGGTTCGAATCAAAAAATTCTTTTAGTATTTGATAGCCCATTTATCGAGGAAGGTTATAGGCTATATAGCATCACGCTACGACCAATAGGAGTGGAGCAGTGACTATAAACGCAGGAAAAACTGCGGGGACGGCTAGTGTAATATAATAGAGTATTAAAGTCCACATACATAGTACCGTACATAGTATTCTATTTCCTTTAATAATTTAAGATTTAAGAGTAGAGGAAGATCAAAGAAGACATGGGTAGACAATCAGACTACTAAGTACTTTCAAACGGCAGGTTTTGGGGAAAAGTACCACTGGCATCAAAGTTTTTTCCCTAGACAAGCGCCTCCATTAGCTAAGGTATGATGTGCTATTAATTCTTAAAAATAAGTCACTTTTAATAAAACACAAGTACAAACTATGCCACTCATAGAACACTAGATCAGAAGTAACTACTTAATATTACCATACGTTATCAATACAAATAAATAAAATTGAAGTGTCTGTTTGTAATGTCAAAATAATAGTTTTTTAAGCTCATACAGTTATCTGTCAGTCTGTCTGTTTGTTCCGGCTAATCTCCTGATTTCCACGCGACTTTCACTGGCAGATAGCTGGTGTTATAATGAGTAACTTATGCTACTTATCTTTTGGATAAAAGAAATAGTTTACAATATTACTCTAAGTCTTATATACAGGTCAAGATTATAATAACTTACCCAAGCCTTTTGATAAGTTTTTCTATAATAGTTGAGTAGCAGGCACAAGAGAGGGAATACATCGCCATGCCCCAGCAGCCGAAGCGAACGCCTGCTTCATAATCCATGCGGCTTTCGCTTCCGACTGGCGCCTGCAATTTTAGCATTAGCAATTTTAAACGAAGATTTACTATAACACTCTTGAAGGCGAATTTTTATTATTTATTGAAAACTAGCAACCCGCCCCGGCTTCGCACGGGTATCAGAGACATCTTCAACAATCTTCAACATATTTCAATTACTCTCTGTCTATTAGTGGAAAACGCAAGAAAATCCGTTCAGTAGTTTTTCAGCTTATTACGAACAGACAGACAGACAGACGCGGCGATGGACTTTGTTTTATAATATGTAGTGAAGTAAATAATGCGAGATCTAGTTATAATTAAATTCTGAGGAACCTTCTTCGTCTTGTTTGTCAATCATTTGACTGCAATGTCAGAAATCGCGAGTGTGGTTTATGCTCACTGAAAATATATAACTATTAAGGTAGGTGTATGTCTAGCGTGTATTTATTTACACAAAAAAATTATATACCTAATTACGTTTATCCCTGTATTCAGTTTTCAGCCCCCCATATTATAGAAAACAAAAATAAAATTATAAAAATAATGTAGAAAGACGTGAAAAATATACTTTTCTCAAACTAAGCTGTATCTAAAAAACCTACTTTATATTTATAGATTATATTGTATTGTTTACTTGTTTGAAGTTGCACTGGGCTGAGTCTTGCTTTGGTTGTGCTGCCTTTTACGACTTGTATGTATTCTGTATCGATATATTAATTAGTCCAATCCTGCCCACGATCGGTGGGGGATCGGGAAAACCAATAGGTATCGTACCTTATAAATATAACCACAATACACAATTGGCGACCTTATCGCAATTAGCAGATGCTTCCAGGCAACCCTTGGATGGATAGAGAAACATAGGTGAAAAGAGGGGTACCTATTATATAATATATAGCGGCCCGTACCAGCTTTGCACGGGTGGACATTTCTTTTTTAAACATTTTGGGATAAACGTAGAGTAAATGTATCTTTATACAGGACATAAGTAGTTTTTTTTCCAAATTACTATTTATATTTTTATCGATAAACCTATTTTTATTCTCAAAGTTCTTTTTTATTTTTACATTTTATTTATATTGTTTTTTAGTTTTATGTAGGTACTTTAAGTATTTCATTTTAAGGGGTTTAATTTTTTTTTATTACATCTTATTTTTTTACGTTTCTTTATTTACATTTTGTACATTTTTTTAAATTTATTCAGATTTGTTCAGCATCCGTATAGATACCTATTTTTATTCCCTAAGTTTTTTTTTAATATTATTACATTTTATTTTTATATTTTTTGCTGTTTAAAAATTAAACCCCTTAAAAATAATATGCATAATATTATTTTTAAGGGGTTTAATATTTTTACCTATGTTATTTTTTACATTTCTATATTTACATTTTTTTTTGTACATTTTTATTTTAAGGCTTTATTTGATTTTATAGGTTTTACTTTTTTATTTTTTAAATTTTACCTTGAAGCTTCACTGTTCTTAAACAACCATCGAGAAAGTTTGTCTCTGTCATTTTGTTCCTTTGTACAATCAATTTTTTTTTTTTTTTTTTTTTTTTTTTTTTTTTTTTTTTTTTTTTTTTTTTTAAAGACAACTCCCGCATTAGGAATTACTCCTGTGTCGCGGGGGACTTTACAAACATAGAAACAACGGACACAAAGAACACCCAGACTCAGGTGGGAATCGAACCCACGGCCTATAAGCATAGCGGTCAGGGTCACTAACCACTAGACCAACAGGCCAGTCTATTTATTATAAGGGCAAAGGATATATTTACAGGAAACTGTAACCTTCTAACAGATATAGGCAAATCCGTCGTTATCATCGGGATTTGCGGAATGTGAGCGAGCTGCCCGGGCGCGGGCCCTTGCACAGGTCAAAAAACGTGATTTTCCACTACATATTGCATATTTTCCGCAGAGAAGTATATCCATCATGCATTCTCTAAGTCTACCGCTAAGTGTACTACGGTAGGGTGTCTGTCATGTATAGAAAATTCTAATAACCTCCACACTGCGTCAGATGTATGGTGATGAATTGATGATGTACCGGCCGTTTAAATAATTTTTAACTTCTTTGAGCATTTCTGACACTGAAAGTTGCTTGATCCGATTCTTTTGTTTGATTGACATATTTCAATTCGTAATATCTTTTAAATGGTATGTCCGATTTGAATAATTCGAAAAGTAATCTACAGGTATTGAAAGAGTCTTGAATACGAATTGATTTATTTGGATAAGGATTAATATAAAAGCATGGTCTGATTTTGGTCGGCATTTGTATCAAATTTTAAAATGTAAAAAGTAGTTAAAGTGACATATCTACAATAGTTGGACATATGGTATTTTTAAAGTTTTTTGTAGATATTGATATGTTCTTTAATACTGTAGAACAGTTTTTTGTTCTATCATCAATAGATCAATAGTTTCTGCACCGCAAGCAATGAAAGACATTTTAGGGCAAATTTTTTTACACCTTGGGTTACATTTTTGAAGTTTTAGGAGGGATCTCTATTTTTTTCTAGTAATAAATATAGCCTACGTTACTCAGGGATAATGTAGCATTCTAATAGTGAAAGAATTTTTGAAATCCTCCATTAGTTTTACAAAAATACAAATCTTTCCTCTTTATAATATTAGTTTATAAAAATATCGAATTTGAATATCACTAACCGCTGGATCACCCCCAAACACGGCTTCACCTACGAAATCTGTGAAATACAGTGAGTAACAGACATGAGCCATCCAGCAGAATAAGTTGGTGAGGCACACCACACGCAGTGAGCTCGGCATCAACACAATTGACTTAAGGTAATGCCGAAGCGACAGAGTTTCTCCATGAGCAGCTTCACTTATGTGTTCACCACCGTTCTGAAAATTAACCAACACTGCTTAGGGGGCACACTAATTTCATAATTTTTGGACTCCCCCCCCCCCCCGTCACAGGTCACGTCACATATTTTGCAATTTTAGACCCAGAACTGAAAAGAGCAGTTCTAAAATTATTTTTTCGTTTACAGGTTAATGTTTTGTGTTTAATACTTTAGATTTTGCCATGTGACGTCACGAAGCTTATGACCCCCCCACTATATCCTTGTCACACAATGTCACAGTTTGTTGACCCCCTCCCCCCAACTTGTGATTATACACCTAAACCTTCCTCATGAATCACTCTGTCTATTGGTGCAAAGCGCATGAAAATCCGTTCAGTAGTTTTTCAGTTTATCGCGAACAGACAGACAGACCCGGCGGGGGACTTTGTTTTATAATATGTAGTGATGACTGTGCAATTGTAGTATTATAAACATTAACAACTATTTAATTAATATTTAATTTATATAAAAAATGTTAGGGTTCCATACATAGCAATGAAAGAACGGAACCCTTATAGGATCACTCATGCGTCTGTCTGTCCGTTTGTAAATATTTGCAAACACTCTAACGTCCCTGTGTCTCTGATACTAAAGAACTGAAATTTTTTGAAAAAAATACAGAAAATAGTTTTTTACTTATAGATTACACGAAAACCTATAAAATATCTATGGTCTCTTTTGTGCGTACATTTGCAGGTGGAATGTATGCAAGAACATGCTCTTCAACTACAATGTTAAGTTTGTTAAAAAAAAAACATGATAGTTGTATCTATCATGTTTTTCAAAAAAATTTATGAAAATATTTTCATATGTATAGCATGCTAATATTGGATAAAAAAACCTACGATCATTACCTTATAAAGTGTTAATAAAAAAGCGGCTTTTATTAAATTCTTACAATACACCATATCTACGCCAATTTTACATTTTTACACCCACAATCTTACATATCACTCACTAATGTAAACTCGGATTTAGCTCGAGATATTTTATGAGAATTCAGTAAAGCCACTAAATAATATGTGGAGTCTCACTGGTACCATAAAAAAGGATATGCAATACGTCTTTTGGCATTGAATACACGAATGAGAAAACTTTCTAAAAAATGTAATTTTTTCGACTCGTTTTTCATCAATATACGAAACAAATTTCGTTCAATACTATCGACTTAAGACGAATACTATAAAAATTAGACATGCACAATTTGAGCAGCAAAAGCAGAACAAGGAATAAGGGATTTATGGATTTCGTGTTACTTTACGTATTAAACGCCTCTGTCTAACCCTACAGAGACATAGGCGTGAGATTATATATGAATGTATGTTACTTTACCTCAGGTTGATTGACAGATCCATACATGACATTATCCTTTTTTAGACTCTTCTCTGTTCCATCTTCGTCAAAACTCTCTTGGATTCGTTCATTCTGAGCCAATTTCCTGAACTCCTCCTGTGCATTAAGCTCTCCTAGTGGAATTTCTTTAAAGCTAGTGATAGTAGCTGACACGCACACTATGAATATTATCGTGATAAGGGAGAACACTGCTCGAACGTGACCGCCAAAGAAGTCTCCTACAAAACGAATAGGCGCATTTTATTTTAAAAAATCATGAATAAATTTTAAGGAGCCTTTAGATGGAAGCTGCGTTTTATTGTGGAAGGCTGTAGGCACAGCTTGTGTTCACTAGTGGAGGTGCTATCAGCAATTAATTCTGCTAGCATTTTAGAAACAAGTCCACCAGTGGATTAGAGTGGAATAATTTGTGGAAAAGAATCCCCCGGTGGATTTGCTTAGGGGATTAAAGTGGAATAGACCAATTTCTGCACAGAAAGGAGCAAAGTGCCTGAGTAAAGCATAACCCTCCACCCTAAAGAGTGCAAGTTTTTATATACACTGGTACCTGACGTCATGTACCAGCGTATACAACAGTTATTTTTCCAAGCTAGTTAACTTAGTTTTATAAAAACGCAAACTACCGTAAATCATAGATAAAAAAATGTTAACTTGTTTTGTAAGTTACTAGCAACCCACCCCGGCTTTGCACGGGGAGTAGAGACATCTTCAACAATCTTCATCATATTGAAACATATTTAAACCTTTCTCATGAATAAATCCGTTCAGTAGTTTTTGAGTTTATCGCGAACAGACAGGCAGACAGACAGACGCGACGGGGGACTTTGTTTTAAAATATGTAGTGATAAGTTTGGTTCTATAAGTTCTGATAAGTCTTCATCGCTCCAAAGAGAGCAGCTCACATCTAAGTTTACCTAAAGTATTTTTAATACGAAACCCTAAACACAAGTGAATGTTGGCAGATATAAGAGTTCTTAAAAGATAAATTAAATTTCTTATAAGGTGCGGCAGAATGGAATTACAAAAAATTATAAAGAATCATCCCATGACAAATATAACCAATAATATTTTATATTTATAATCCACGTTAATATTTAAAAACACCAAAAATGGCAAAGCTACTTGAAAACGAAAATAACTGTTAGTAAAACTCATCAAACCAGACAACTTAATTCGTCGTGGACGGTAAACGAAATAAGTAAATGATGTTTACCTAATTTGGTGTCGTCCCAGTTAATGCCGCCGAGTGCGTACCCCATGAAACCGCCGAGTCCGGCCATTACTGTGAAAGTACTGAGACCTTTTGCATGGTCCTCTGTGAAACGAAAAAAGAGATTAATATTGGACCAACGAAACAAGTGTACACACATACTGTTAGACAAAGGAAGACATCTTATATACTTTTTAGGGCCGTATTACTCGAAATTAGAATGATTAAGATAATCTTATTTACGAAATAAATATCATTGAATATAAATGTCAACTCATAGAAAATTTTACATCAAAATTATATTAGATCCGAAAGTTTACAATTTTGCAGAAAATTATAAATCAGCAAAACCCTGCAATTTTGGAGTATTGACAATACTTTGATTAAAAATGTACGCCTACACATGGACAAGCAGGCATGTTTGAACATTTTTTAGAATCATGTTTTTTTGCCGTTCGAATTATTTTGCAAGTCTACATAAGTTATATATAAATAAAGTACAGCTGCATCAAATATAACTATTTAAGCCACATTTTCATTTAAAATAAAAAAAAATGTACTCATGAAATAAAATACTCTAATACACTAATCAAGAAAGTCGGCACATGTAATATGCGGAATATTTAAAGATGCAAAAAGGTAATATTCTCAACGGAGCTATGTGTTTTTTTTTATATCACGTTAAACAAGCATACGGCCCGCCAGATGGTAAGCGGTTACCGTAGCCTATGGACACTTGTAATTCCAGAGGGCTCGCATGCGCGTTGCCGGTTTTTTAAAACACTCACACACACACACTCCTTCCTTAAAGAACCTCATACTGTGTGGTACCTATAACAATATAATGTAATATTTCGACTGCACGGATGGCGCAGTGGTTTAAGTGGTCACCTCGCTACTACATCGCGCCGAGTGTTGTGGTTTCAAATACCACACGGGGCAAAAATTTGTATGATAAATACATACAAATTTTTAATAATTAATATGTATGATGACCGATAAATAGTTATCCCGAGTCTGGATGGTTTGAATGTTTGTTAAACCCCTGCTTCACAGAAATATTCCTAATGCAGGAGTTGTTTTTTAAAACAAAAAAAAATTACTCTGACATATCATACAGCGCGCTTTAGACCCAAACCAAGCACAAATAATAATAATAATCATTTATTTACCATAAAATTGATTGTACAAGTTTGGTAGATGTTGAAAATATTTCGGCTTACAGTGCTTGCTGTACTATATATAGCTTATACCATGAGTTCTACAACTCACATGAACATGTATAGATATTTTTTTTATTAATATATACGTTAAACATATTATACAAAGAAACATCCAGACCAGTGCAAATAGACATATTCCTGCATACAAATATTTGCAATGACCGGCATCCAATCCGTAACCCCTGACGAACGCACTCGAATGTTCTATCGCACGCCACATAGGTCTTCTCTAAGAATGAATAAAGTTTAGAATAATTAAGAACATAGGTTTTCTCTAAGAATAAATAAGGTTTGGAGTAAATAAGGATATAGGTCTGCTCTAAGAACAAATAAGGTTTAGAGTAAATAAGGACATAGGTTTTCTCTAAGAATAAATAAAGTTTACAATAACTACTAGTATAGTATTATGTTATCTGTGCAATAACTAAGGACATACGTTTTCTCTAAGAATAAATAAGGTTTAGAGTAAATAAGGACATAGGTCTTCTCTAAGAATAAATAAAGTTTACAATAACTAAGGACATACGTTTTCTCTAAGAATAAATAAGGTTTGGAGTAAATAAGGACATAGGTCTGCTCTAAGAATAAATAAAGTTTACAATAACTACTAGTATAGTATTATGTTATCTGTGCAATAACTAAGGACATACGTTTTCTCTAAGAATAAATAAGGTTTAGAGTAAATAAGGACATAGGTCTTCTCTAAGAATAAATAAAGTTTACAATAACTAAGGACATACGTTTTCTCTAAGAATAAATAAGGTTTGGAGTAAATAAGGACATAGGTCTGCTCTAAGAATAAATAAGGTTTAGAGTAAATAAGGACATGGGTCTTCCCTAAGAATAATGATCAATCTTTTTACAAATGAAACATTCACTTACTGCCTACAAATTGGTTTTGTGGATTAAACTCATGCAAATATAATATAATTGACATCATAAAGATTAGAACAGTCAGCAGCATAACATTCATATAACTCATATCCGTTCTGATTGCAGAGTAAAATAAACATTTAAACATATGAACTAACTTTTGCTTATTACTTTGTTTTATGTATCCCTCGGGAACAACACTTTTTTCTAGTTTAAAGGTACACTATATCCTTTACTAAATAAAATCCTAACAACAGGTATGCAAAATTTCATGACGATGAGTTCAGTAGTTAACGTAAAAAAGCGATACAAACAAACAAATTCACTTTCATAATATTATTTTCTTTAAAGCGTTTACGCTTTAAAAAAAAAAAATATTAACAATGAATTGCATCTGTCTTAGTTGAAATTTCCAGATCAGATGAAATTACAATATTCATCAGTAGCTCATATAATACGAACTAACAAACAAACATTGATTTTTATACATTAGATTTGTATTAAATATATTTTATATAAAATTATAAAAAATATTTTATGTAAATCTAAAATATTTATACAAAAAATAAATATATGTAAATATTTAAAACGGAATTTAAGACACAGTTTTATTGTGACATCATTTTACTCTATTACAGATGCATCATTCATTAAACAATCAAATCAAATATCTCATTCTTTAAATTTTGATACACCTTTTATACGGAAACTACGGAAATGATATCTTTTTAATTTACAACACGACCCAAAAACAAATGAATACACTTCAGCCCACAGAACACATATACTCTCTACCGAGAGCTTCAGCCGTTCTAAGAAAATGACGTTCAAAACATCACGTCCTCTCATCTTTTTCCTAATATTCAATGTACACACATAATACATGTATATACGAGTACGTGTAGGTTCATGCATTTTTTTTATTTTATTTAAAGACTTACAATATTTCTTAAACTAAAACTAAATTTTAACAGAGCACTATAAACTAGAATTGGTTTTTCTGCGCTCTGCTGATCCGCATAGACATCTCATAACTACAAAATACAATATTAGGTGCATGCATTTATCATTACGATGAAAATGTTTAATATTTCGTTCGACAGAATTCACTCCTTAAGAACCAGTTTTGACTGAGCGGGTACATGTGGGAGTTAACTCTGTCGTGCCATAAATTGTATACAGAAAAAGACATATATGACAATTCTGTCTCTTCTTTTTTACTTCAAAAATACTTATTTATTTGCCAAATGCAAAGTGAGTACTTTTCATTTGGCAAATAAATAAGTATTTTTATGGGACTGTAGAAATATAGTAAACCTTATTTGCCTGAAGGGGGACAATGTATGTAAAGTCACGATTTTTCAACATGGCTATATAAACCAGGTTTAACATTTTATAGTATGAATAGTGATTTCAAAGACTCTCTAGATGGATACTAATATCAAATTAATTAACAGGTACGTACGTAAGACATTCCGAAACTCGATATTTTGAGTTGTGTAGATGATTTGACAAAATTTAAGGCCTAAATAATATGTGGCAATAGCATAATTCATTGAATATGTCTCAGTGACATCTAGCGAAGATAAGTAAGCATCGTAATAACAACTCCAGGGCTGCGGTCTACTAGGTGTGATCCCATAGCTTGATTGAAGATCACACCATTTCCGAAAAATAATTTTAAAAAATTGCGTCCTCATGACGTTCGAAAAGAATTCTCTCAGTACAGTCTGATGTGCAACATCCTGTGTTAACGAAACAAATTTCCCAGTGATTATACTTGGATGTATAAATTATACTTTATACCTATTAATTGCCTCCAACATATAAGAAGATATGAGAACAAATATTAATATGTGCAAACTCTTATAAACTACAAAGAAAGATAATATCTATGTAAATATTTGGTGAAGAACAGTGGTAATATATCATTTTATTAAGGTTGGACACTACGACCACGTGCTATAGTTTATAATACTTTTATATTACAAATGATACACTATAATTGGGTCGTGCGATTTGTTTCAAACATTTAGTTCAAAAGAAGTGACTGGAAAACTTTGGCTTTTTTATTCATTCGTTAATTTAAGGTTAGAAGTAGAAATCTTACGGAGATGCTATTTTATCCCACACTCTATGGCATTTTCTCCCAAAGTGTGTAAGTAAATTATGTTCTACAAAATAATAACAAGTTCCTTAGCTGGAACTTTGGCCATACCATGAGTTTGCCTAAGCTCAAACCCGTAGCCGTATGAACGTGGTAGAGTGGTTCCAATTCCTCGAGAGGATACCTTTCTCTACACTTTTGAGAAGTGAATTGTGCTACTAGTAATAACGTGTCTTTGTGGCAGCTATCAGTTCCACCCATTGTTCACAAAGAATTTCACCGCTTAATTTTCTGAGTTGATGAAGGCAACAGAAACGGCAGATAGCTAATTTTCCCAGTCACTGAAGATAGTTTTGCTTTAGAAGTGTAACACGTACATCTATGGTGGAGCAGTCCCTGGTGAAGCCATATAATATTCTTAGTTTTTATTTAAGTAGCTAGATTAAGGAGCTCAAACGATTTTAAATAATTTTTAAACACACGATAAAAAGATTACAATGACATTGCATCACACATATCATACAGCAAGGCTTCAAGACACTTTGAGCTCATTCTGCGTAAATAGTAACACCAACAATCAACAAACTTCGGGTACTTTGAGATAACTTTGCACTTCGATACATGAGACGACCACCATCTTAATCTACCCGTGACCATGGCTGCTAAAAGCAACTGAAACGTCGGGATCAGTGTAAATAGAAAAATAACACCAAATAAATCGCGATAGAATCCGTTAAAAATAGTTTTATTTCAATATTATCATAATATTATCAATTCCAAATTAAAATACCTAGGTTGACATTAATCTTAAATTGACTTTCACAATAACATTGATATTAAACTGTTCCAGAAGGATTCCTATGGTCATGGGGTCTAGAAGAGATGTAGATATACGCCATACGGCTTTTTACTCACAGTGAAGTGAGTCACTCAAATTATAAAATGTGAACTGAAATAAGCGTCATTTGAAGACTGCCTAAGCAAATTAACATTAAAATTACTCCATACTACCAACTGATTTTTACAATCGCTTAGATGTTTAAATGTTTCTTCCATTATTGTTTCAAAAACTGTTGTTTCTCTCTGGCAGTCGGCATAGAATACAGATAATTAAAAACTGTCGTTTCTCTCTTGCAGTCGGAATAGAATACAGATAATTAAAAACTGTCGTTTCTCTCTTGCAGTCGGCATAGAATACAGATAATTAAAAACTGTCGTTTCTCTCTGGCAGTCGGCATAGAATACAGATAATTAAAAACTGTCGTTTCTCTCTAGCAGTCGGCATAGAATACAGATAATTAAAAACTGTTGTTTCTCTCTGGCAGTCGGCATAGAATACAGATAATTAAAAACTGTCGTTTCTTTCTGGCAGTCGGCATAGAATACAGATAATTAAAAATTGTTGTTTCTCTCTGGCAGTCGGCATAGAATACAGATAATTAAAAACTGGTCTAGCTCTTCACAGGACAATTCAGCATTGCGATTTGAGCATGCCTCAAACTTTTAAATGGTGAAATATAATGCAACTAAGTTTTAAAATAAAATAAACTAATACCGCTTTGTTTGCTTCTTTATGTTATTAGTCATATCCTTAAGAATAACATTTTACAAATTCGAATATCCAATAAGTAAAAGTAATCACGTTATTCAAGTGTGTATACCTAAATATAAATCTCAGTGCCAAGATAAATCGATCACGAACAGACAGCAAACTGATAAACAGGTTTATTTTGTAGTTGATCATTCTGACGGAAAAAACTGTCATGAAACATAAAAGTCACATGTCATGACGTAGATAGACACGAACAAATATTGAAATGAATTCATTCTGTACCGGCGAACTGGGTGAAGGATTCCACAATTATTATAATCTAAAACTTGTGGCAAATATTATCACTATGTGTGATACTCGTAGGTAGCACGGATGTATGACGTTATGTATTGCCCAAGAAAACGAAGGCGTATCTTGGAGTCTTCTTATAGAACAAACCTTGCCTTTGAAGTTGCTACATAATTATTAGTACATAAAAGCTTTTCCTCTGATCCATCCTTAATGAATCAAAAATATGTACTTACATACAGCGCCGGCCTTAGGGAGGGGAGGGGCACAACCAAGCACTACTTAGGGGCGCCTATTTGGTAGGGGCGCTATGACGCCAGGGGAGAAACTATTTTTTCAAATTGTATTCGAGAGATTAAAGAAAATTTTTCATGATTTCTTAGCAAACTTAATAAAAATGTATTCAATGATGTGTGATGAATATTTCGTTATCAAAGAAAAATACAATCATCTAAAGATTTTAAATTATCCTATAGCATGCCTATATTTATATATAATATGTATAGTACCCTAAAATTTGCCTAAGGGCGCCACTCTGCTTACATAATTTATATTTTGCAACTGCATAGGGAAGATAACATTTTGTAAATATTTTTTTAAAGTTTACGTATCTTAGTAATAAATCTCTTTTTATGCCTCGAAGGTGGTAAACAAGTATGTATATACTTATGTCGTAGACAAGTCGTCTTTACATATAAAATTCCGGTATAAATGCGTAACCGCTTTGAAATGATTTTTTTCTACCTAACAAGTCACTTAGATGGTTGTAAGCTTTTTTTTATGGTATAACGGGCAAACGAGCAGACGGGTCACCTGATGGTAAGTGACTACCGTCGACCATGGACACCTGCAACTCAAGAGTCACAAATACGTTGCCGGCCTTTGAGATGGGAGTACGCTCTTTTCTTGAAGGTTTGAAGGTCGTATCGGTCCGGAAAAACCGCAGACGACTATTTGTACCACAGATTGGTGGTGCGAGGTAAAAAGTTTCTAGAGAACCGTACCGTGGTGGATTGCTAATTATCCAAGTGATGGGGATAATAGTTAGTAGCTATACTGGAAGCCCATTGGTGGCGCTGTTGGCGTGATGGTCCGTCGGGTCACACACAACTAATACACAACACAATTAATAATTGTCTACTATTTTTTTAAACAGATTTTCTATTGCTCTCCGTAAATCTTACTATCTTATTATTTACTGTTATAAATGCGAAAGTTTGGATGAATGGATGATTGTTACTCAATCACATCAGAACGGCTGAACGGATTTGAATGAAATTTGGCACAGAGATAGATTATAGTCTGGAATAACACATATGGAATATCCCATAAAGTTTATAGTTCTCGTTGGACAGATTTGAATTTTCACGCGAATGAAGTCGCGGGCAACAGCTAGTGAAATATATTATTAGTAAGTACAACTAAATTCTTACTTGTTTACTTTTCTTTTAAGAATAATTATTAAACTAAAACAATATCGAACTTTTTACTTCAGTCTCACGTTAAAGTACACACACTAATTTTCATTTCTGCTGGCTTATGGCGGCGTCTTACGGGTGAATACGCATTACATTATCTACTGATTTTTTAGAAAGATTCGTTGTTATTTTCAAGGATTCCGTTCCTCAAAAGGAGAAAAGAAACAATTATGGGATGACTTTGTTGTCTGTCCGTATGCCTGTCAAGACTCTTTTCCTCAGGAACTCGTAGAGGCACCAAGTTGAAAATAACATTAAATACTTACGTCAGCGGTTCTTTGAAGCTATAAAAAATTCAAGCTTCTAAGTCAACACAATCAAAAGACATCGCAATTAGCCTTAGATTTTAACAAACTTGAACATTTCGCAGGTAAATCAAAACCTTGAGTACTTCCCATTGACCAAAAATCATGAAATTTGATAAAAAGCAAGGTCTGACTGAAAAAATCCGAAAGTCGTTCATTTCTTGTTATATCACATAAAAATAGTTTTTGTTACTACAAACTTATATTTTACGGATGGAAAGTTGACTTTGTCGTAAATCCATGGGATAGTATTTTAGAACTGCAAATGTAAGTTTGTCTTTTGGAAAAGACGGGCAATAATCTTCGAGAATTGATTCCCGAGATACGACCCGACGTACTATTTACATACAAGTTTGTTTGCTTACGGAAACCCCGTCGCACTTGTCCGTTTTTTTTTAATGTAGCTGAAACTTCATCATTTTTAATGGAATCTACTTCGTAATATTTTATAGATAAACTAAGGGACTTTCCTCGTGCAATAAAAACATTGATCACAAGAGATTTAACAAATAATATACCAGAATGATCTGAAAAGTATTTGTAAATATTTTTCCAAAACATATTTTGGACTATTCTGGATTTAAGCAATATATTTGTAAATATTGACATTGAAATATTGCTGTCAATAGTCTATCATAGACGTGGAGGCCTATGATATGATGATATACATATAAACCAATTAATTTCTTATTGACATCTACAAGCTGATCTATCACGCTTTTTGTTAGATAATAAAGAAAACATTGTATGGCTTTTTCTGGTAAGGGATTTGGTTAAACATAGAGTATAACATAAGAAGGTGGTGGCCTAAATTCATGTTTTAAACGAATCCAAACTTTTATTGCGTCAATAGAGTAAATTTCATTTGAAAATCTATGAGTGAATTCGCAAAAGTGAGACTACATAATAGTGTAATGAATTATGGATGTCACAATACCCCTGACAATTTTTTTTCCTTAAATTGCTTATTGACTTAATTTTTGCATACCATAATAAGACATCCTTTGAAACTGTTAAAAATTCCAAATGGTTTAATGACAACATAATAATATAAAACCTTATTAAAAAGTAATTACAGTAATTTAGAACCTTTTTTAATGGAATAGAGGGCAAACGAGCACTATGTAAGAGACTACCGCCGCCCACGGGCACCTGCAAATCAAGAGTCACAAGTGCGTTGCCGGCCTTTAAGGTGGGAGTAGGGGAAGGGGGGAACATGGGGAGAGGGAAAAGAGGGGGAAGGGGAAGGGTTAGAGCCTCCGGTAACCTCACTCACTCGGCGTAAAACAATGCAACATTGCTTCACTGCCGGTTTCCTGTGAGGCCGTGGTATCACTCAGGTCGGCCCATACGTGCCGAAGCATGGCTCTCTCACTAACAAATCTTCTTATTTTTTTTTTTAAAGTAAACGTTATTATGGTTTTTCGTTGTGTCAATTTATTTTACTTACATACACTAACTACTCAAAAATAGATAGACGCTACTTGCTAATAAACAACCACCCACTTAAGATTCGTAGAAGTACTTATACTGTCTAATTATCTACAAATATCGCGTTTTGCGAGAACGGAACAGATAATTATGTTACCTAACAGAACGTACTAGAATCGTTAGAATCGTCATTAACAATGCTGTTAGTCATATTTATGACAGTTAAGTATTATTGTTATTCCAACCCTCTTTTATTTATATCTGCCTCGATGCACACCTCTACTATCAACCTAATAAATAGACTTTAAGGAGGTTTTGAGGGTAAACTAAAGGGAACGACAAATATATATACAGCTTTTTTAATAATACTGACCTGGAACTGTCACATCAAGCAGATAAGCACGTGCTGGACTCTGACAAGCATCGGCATCGAAATCCAAGAATACGGTGCCAAGGACAGTAAATAATACGCCCCAGAGGTGGTAATTGCTGCTTTCAGTCTCCAACATTGAACTCCGAGGTCCTAAGACAGACGGTCCTTCTGTTCTGTTGACTAGTATCTCGTCACCCAGCGCATACCCTATTGCTTCGCCGTTTGGAACCAGAATTAAGCCTGTGAACGCCAAAATTTATTTTTATTTACATAAATCACGAGGTCTCCCAACGCCGTAAGAACTTGGCGTCATTTTCTATTAAGATCACTGAGGTTGGCGAACTGAAGGTGAGTGATGTGCTTCTTTTCATCTTGCAATCATTGTTATACAAACTGTTTGTACGAGGAATTATATATGTAATTTACAACATGTCTTCAGAAAATCTTAGGACAACAAAACTTATTAGTCTCGTCGGTTTTTGTATGCCAAGGTTTTACTTGAAAGACAGAAAAGCTTTAAAAATATATATGTATTCTTTACCTAAAACACATTGGTATGTTTATCAAACTGTTATCCTAATATGTACTCTTGAAAGAAATGGGTACGCAGGTCACTCACATGATTATTTTACACAGACTTGGGAGCTGCGGTTGATATATGATAAAAGATGAAACACAGCCGAAATCGCAGGTTCTAGAAGTATGAAATTTTAATTTAATGATAGGTAGGTATATATAGGTAGGTGAGCACTTACAAGAGAGTTTGGGGAATTCATCTCCTAAGGGGTTATAGTAGGATGAAAGTTTGTTTGAAACTTCGTCAGTGTTGAAGATAAATATGTTAAAAAAATGTTATATGAACTCATGGTGCGAAACAATTTTTAACTGTATCACTGTAATAAGTTTGAATATGGAAATGAAATCAAATTTACAATAAAAATTGGCTAATAGGTTATCGTTTCTCTTTTAGTGATTTTTCATAACCATAATCACAAATCATTTATTTACATAAAGCATGGGTAAAAAAGTTCTACCCCAAATTCTACCCCAGCAGGTGTGCAAATTTCCAAACATTTAGTCATTAGTTTCATTTTGAAGCAGCTTTTATTTAAAAACTAAAGGTCTTGATTGATTGGTTGGGCATAAGTTAGTTTAAGGTAAGGTTTAATGCCTTTAATACGAGTACACACAACTTTACAAGGGTTAAAACACACAACACAAACTTTAAAGTTTTGATTATAAGAATAGATACCTATTCTTATAATCAAAACTTTATAGTTCTGGGCATCACTGTGACCTCAACTCTAAGGGCTTACCCTTACATAGAGTCCAAAGCTCAAGTATATACCCTCTAAATGAGCATTTCACCCAAGATAAGGCAGTGATTACCACTGATTGAGAAAAGAGCCAAGAAACTTCTACAAACCCAAATATTAGCACCATTTTTACATAGCTTATTAAGTGTATTAAATTAAACCCTTCATAAAGTCTTGTTATAAAGCTAATAACGTATTCATCTACATTAGCTTAGCAATCTAAAATGTCTATGTAGTTTTCACATCTGATACACATGCCCAGATAATCATGTCTAGCATAAAAGAGCTCTTTATGGATTCATTACTCAGGTTTCAACATATAAAACATCAAAGGCGGCTCTCAGCCTTGCCATTGCAGGCTCATTTGCAAATATTTCGTTAGGATAATGTGATTCGAAAAGTAGGCGATTTCATCTTAAATTTAATGAAAATAAAATTTAACTTACAATCTGTCTTTTATGATCAAAGTAAAAAACATACTTGAAATAGGTACACAAAGTCTGACATCTTTATTGTTCATGTGAGTTAGATATTCAATCCAAACAACCAAATTCCACACTTCATAGTTGTACATTTTATTTAATTAGAAAACTTGTAAAATAGAATCCCACAGCTGTCTTTGTGTTTATGTTACGTAATGTATATTCCATTTATGGATCGATTTCAGCATTACATTAACCACGGACTTTTGTGAGATAGAAATGTGGAAACATTTCTATCTCACAAAAGTGGTGGGTCACAGGGTGGCTCGTTGAGCAAAATCTGCTGTGCCTTAGCTACTACAAAAGATTGGCTTTTTTAAATTTTAAAATTACTAATGTATTAGGGATTGGATTATTAACTTTAAAGTACTGGATAAATATTTACCAAGCAAAACGCCCACAGACATCAGAACTATAAACGGCCTTCTCCTTCCAAACTTCGACCGACACCTGTCACTCAATGATCCCAGTAGAGGTGTCATAAAGAATCCGATGAGCGGTGACAGCGCCCACACTAAGGTCATCTGATGATGGGGAACTCCTATTTGCAGGAGCGTGGGTGACACGAAGGCTGTCTCTCCGGCGTAAGAAAACTCGATGCCCATTACTGCTGCCGATATGCGCATCAGCTCGATCCGACTTTTTCTCCTAAAAATAAAACCTATATTTAAAATGCTATAGAGTTTTTATTATATCATATTGATGAATTATATCATATTCATAAATTATCGAATATAAGTAAAAAATCGTGAACGGACTAATGTTGAAACAGCCAGATTAGTTTATTTTAGTTATTTACATAGCATAATGTCGAATGCCGCTGATATTCAATCTATCTTCGTGGTGCAGAAGAGGGCTATTCGAGCAAATTATAACATAGGCAATCGTGATTTATTGAGGCAGAAATTTAAAGAAATTAATATAATAACGGTAGCGTACCAATACATTTATGAAAACCTGATTTATCTTCATAAAAATAGAAATCAAATCTGTAAAACAAATGATATTTATATATATATTCTTTTAACACGCGTAATGAACATAAACATATTGTACCTGCCTCTAGGCTCCAAAAAATCAACAAGTGGTTTCGAGGTCAATGTGTGCGGTATTATAATAAAATCCCAGATAATATTCAAATGTTAAGTCTAAACAAGTTTAAGTCCACAGAAAATGACAACTATGCCTCAAGAGCTCAGTAGTCAGTAGTCACTCAGTAGTGGATTATATGCAGCATAAAACGCTTGGGATTGGATTGTATTGAATTCACAGGCTATTTCGTATACTTTACAAATGTAATTTAATAATAATAAACTAATATGTTTCTTATTTTCCATCTCTTATGTTTTTCTTTTCTTCATTTTTCCTTTATTATCAGTTTCCCTATTGTCATAATTATCCTTTTTTGATAACATAATAACACACAACAAAATTATGTACTAATAAAATTTACTGAATATTGTTAAAACTGCCTGGTTTTTTTAAAGGGTGGCCGTGAGTTTGTTTGCCCGATTTCTTCTCACAAGGCTTAACCATTTGGAAACGAGCGGTTAGAGATCGACACAGGCAGATACAATATAATGTTATTCACATTTTTTTTATAATTTTACATTTGACAAAGCAAACTATTGTGTGTTGATCTGTAGTTTTTAATTATAATCATTGTTTTTTAAATTGATTGATCAATTTTATGAAATAAAGATATTGAATTTGAATTTAACAACACAAAAAAAAAATCTTTCACATAATTTTCACAACTTTTCAAAACTGTAAGATCAATTTAGACATTAATTGATCTATAAATCCACAAATTAAATATAAAATTTCGTTGTTTTTGCTTCGACGAGTTACGTCATTCACCTATACATGTATAATATCACAATATATAATATATGTATAATATTACAACTTAGAATCAATACCCAAATTAAATATTCGAGAGGGTGACCTCTCATTGTTGTGATGTCATGTCATGTTGACAAAACATTCAAATCAGTCCCCCTGTGTACCAATGTGATATTGATCCAAATGGATCCCCAGGCGAAGATGCCATTGAGATTCCACTAAGTGATGGCATCCCTTGGGGGATCCTAGTAGAGCAAATTCTTTAGCATAAGTGTTTTTATTATTCTTTAGTTTTATTTTGTAATATTTTCGATGTGTGTAATATTTCACGTAAATAGAAATGTCTGGAAGGGGGCAAAATTAGGTTCATTCTTAATAAATACTACTATCATTTTTTAAATACCTATTAGTATTCTTATTCACTGCTCCAAGAAAGCCAGATACTTGTGTAATCAGCAGTTCATGCAGGTAGTATTCGATGCATCCATTACGCTACTAGCACTCGATATTTATTATGAAATGTTGTATGGGTTCAATACACAATAGCATGTTTACTAGTAATACTGACAGTAGACACAGACGTCAACATAGTTAGGACATAATTTTCCCCATCGAGGATAATAGGATGTCACCGTGCGAATAATTGCTCAATTACTCAATTAATTTTCCGTGTAGTAATCTTTGATAAGTATAATTTATTGTGTTTTCCACGTGAAATTTACGAAAGCAATAGTTACGTACATACTGAAGGGGAGGAATTATATTGATCTACTTGAACACTGTCTAGAGGGCAACTATTTCCTTTTCCAAGGTCAACATTACCTTCAGATTGATGGTGTCGCAATGGATAGTTCTGTAGCCCCTGTACTTGCCAACATCTGGATGGAACATTTTGAAGAAAAGGCGCTGAGTCTCGGCCCGAAGACTGTTAGGCTTTGGAAGCGATTCGTAGATGACATATTTAGTATCGTCAAAGGAAATAAACAGGAAGTAGATCAATATTTACAACATCTCAACTCTATTCACCCCAAGATAAGGTTCACATAATTATGAAGTGGAGGTGGATAGGTCGTTGTCATTTTTAGATGTCAAAGTAACCGCGAGATCATATGGGTCCTTGTCGCACTGTGTGTGCAAGCCTACTCATACGGATAGGTACCTACACGCCACATCTCAATCTCTGTTATGACTTCACTCAAGAAAAGAGCACACGATCTTTGTGATCCTAAACATTTGAAGCGAGAGCTGGATCGTGTTCAGGAGGTACTCAGAAGTAACCGTAAAGGATATCAGGTGAATGGAACTCGGAAGCAACCGACAATGAGACGCAAGCATCCGGAAGTGAACAGACAACCAGCCTACATGCCATATGTCAAAGGAGTAACGGATAAGATCGGCTCCGTGTTAAAGAAATACTCCATTCCGACAGTTCCGACATAAAAGCTCAAAACATCGTGGACACACCAAAGGATGTCTTGCCCTTACGAACTCCAGGTGTCTACAAAATAAACTGCAGCTGCGGTAGTTCCTACATAGGCCAAACAAAGCGGACTATTGCTGAAAGAGTCAAAGAACACATCGCGTGAAGAACCGACAGATTAGCAAATCAGCGATTGCAGAACATATACTTGAAGCGGGCACCAATCACTGGATTGAATTTCACCATACGTAGGTCTTCTCCACGGAACGTCACTTTTACTCAAGAGTTGTACGTGAAGCGATTGAAATTAAAAAACAAAACTTTCAATCAGGAAGATGGTTTCAAGTTATCAACAGCGTGTAATCCAGTGATAAAAAACATGCCACCTCGCTTTTATGCGCAGTCGGGTGAACACCAGAATTGGGGCACATCGGTTTGCTTAGAGAATAGGGACACTGTTACTATAGTATAGGACGGTACATGGCGAAGCCAAAATATAAAAAATATCGAAAATGTGCGGGTGGATGAAGAACCTGCTACCTCACGGTCTCGACGACGGAGGGCGTGCACCGCTGAGCTAGTCAGCCTGTGACCACGGCCAGTGCAACCTGGTCGAAACGTCAGGCAATTCAGAGGTGATACCTTTTATGTAACACCTTTTCGTGATCGCGTTAATTCCCGTTTAGATACATAATTATACATATTGAAGGGTTCAGGAAGTAACTGAAGCATGATATTCTTTTTATCATCGGTGTTTCAACATACTTCATCTTCATCACAAGTTGTTATACTTACAAGTATTATATGAAATGGCTCAAGCAAAATGAGACAAAGTAATTCGTTTTCTGTCTCCGTCGACGTTTCAGTTCTTTAACAAACGACTTATTTTATGATCGGGAATAGTACTTGGTTTTATGTGCTGTATTGTTTCATGTACTCGCCACTGTAAGCAGGTTGCAGTATTTAATGTTTTTTGCGGTTTTCGTGACCGGGTACGCTGATCTTCTGATAAATACTCTAAGATGCAGACTGATTTTGATAAAGCTTTAAGTTAGCTATGTATGTACTATTTGAAACAAAATTGGTTGTTTTATAGAATTCATAAGCCTAGTGTCAATAAGATCATCTACAATAATGGAATGTATAGTCCAAGACCCCGTGGTCGCCAGACCTTCGTTATTTCACAAAAGCTAAAAGTGTTTCTGCTCTTGTACAACCGACTATTCCTACCTTAACAGAGATAGGAACGGTCAGCGAGTATGAAGTTTAGATCATAGTGGCTTTGGCAGCTAACAAGCAGCAAAAGGTACATAAAATTTATACCTACTTTTGTCAAAGTTTAAAACGTATATTTTTTAATATTATCTTTGGTATAATATTAGAAATTACCTTAAAGTTTGATTAATTATAATTCTACTTTTGTCATAGTATTAAAATTTGATTTTTAAATGTATAATATGTTACTTGCATAACGACGGTGGATCAAACATGAACCGGACTGTTCTCTTTACTAGTCGCTGAGTGCCGCTGTGGAGCTTGGATGGATGGAGCTGAATGTTGGAAGGGATTGACTAGGGGAGGACAATACTCCGGTTCATTATAGTTTATTGACGTTCAGCAACGAATTATTACAAAAAAATTACCGCGGGAAGATGAAAAAACCTTCCGAAATTTTGCATCGATTGACTCTACCGTTCGATAAGAAGACACTTTTAAGATCTCAAGTGTATGAATGGTACAAAAAAATTTCAAGAGAGCGATAGCAGTAAAAAATGCAAGTCATGCACGCCGACCGCGAACATGATTCACTTTCGCCTAAGCGAACGTTCGTGCGATATATAAGGTGATTGAAGCTGACCCGCGACGTGCAGTAATCGAAATTGCTGCAGAAGTAGAAATATCATACGGGAGTATATAATCCATTTCTAAAGTCACATTGTCACCTGTAATGAGACGTGGGTGCATAATTAGACTCCAGAATCTAAACAAGCAACAAGGAGTGAAGATAACCATGAGGAAACGCTCGAGAAGCCAAAATCTGACCATCACATGTTTGGTCAACTTAAAGAACAATTGGGAGGACGCCGATTTCACGATGACCAAGAATTGGAATAATTAGTGTTCAATTGGCTGAAGATACGACCGACTACATTTTTCAATAATGGCGTCTAAAACCTTCCTCTTTACTACGAAAAATGTGGTAATAGAAGCGGACACTATGCAGAAAAATAAAATATATCTTTTTTTTATAAAATATATATGTATAGTTTTGTTACTTTAGTCTTTTTTATATCTGATCCACCTTGCGATGGATTAAATATCTGCCGGGTTTCAGGCCAAAACACCCGATGACCGAAAACTGTGTTGTTTTAGTCGGTTCGAGTCCGACATACCACTTTACCGCTTGACCCCGGTGAGGTGACGACCCGTGGGTGTTTCTACACAAAAAGTATTAACAGATGCTTCCAAAGTAGCTAGACAAAGTTAGTAAGATAGTTAATAAGTTATAACATCTTGCCAGACAGAGTTGCACCCTACTCCTTGCACTTTAGGCTGACCCCTTTTAATAAAAATACAAATGCAAATGTTAAAAATTGTAACTAAAAAACAAGACTAGTGTTATTAAATTAATAATACTATTGTATGATCATTATGATATGGTTATGATAATACTCGTCAACGGATGCACTTCTTTTGTTATAGCAGGCTAATCGCGTTTTGTATAACTACGAACAGACGTCATGATTAGCCATTTCTATTCAACCATATTGCATTGCGTGTCAGTTAGTCTGACGCTGACGATGCTGTAAGGCTCGGCATACTTAATATTAATTTTATTTTTACTTGAGGGTACATTGAGTGATCCTACCGTTTATTTTGTAATAAAGGCCAATTTTATATGGTTGGTGGGGACAATTTGTTGGCTAAATAAATTGTATATCGACTTATACAGTTAAGGCGTTTATACTAATTGAAAAGCTGTTGACGTAGTTAGAATCTGATTAAAAAGAGCGGTTTGTAAACCAACGAGTTTAACCCATAAAACTGTCTAAACTCTTAAAAACAATTTTGGATAAAAATATAATATAATTAATTTAACTATAATATAATTATTTTTATACTACTAGTTACTTGCTTTAACTCTTAGAAACATGACCTCTAAAACGTAAAAACAAAATAAGGTTTTAGGTTCAAATGTATAGTTGCACTGTGTAATTAAATACCCCTTGCCAAGGTAATCAATTATAACAATTGTTGAACGAAAAAGAGATCGAAATTCACCCAAGGACGGCGTATATTTTTTTTTTTTTTGCTGGAACTAACCATAACTGATAAAAATCAGTGATGATGAATTGATTGATTCATCGACTATTCTTTTTATGCATTTGAGTTTATTAATTTTTAATTGTGTATAACTTTATTAATTTCGACTTACATCACAACCCTTAAATAATATTCATCAATTTTGAGAACAGTACAGTAACTAGAGCTCCATTGACTGTATAGATGACGCAACGGTTTCAGTGTTCATCTCGCCACTACACCGCGCTGAGGGGGGTTGGAGGTTCGAATCCCATACGGGACAAAACTGTGTGTGATCCACAAACAGTTGTCCCGAGTCTGGGTGTTCTTTGTGTCTGCTATTTAAATACCTATTTGTAAAGTCTACCGCGACACCGGAATTATGCCTAGGGCGAGAGTTAACTATTTAAAATAAGAGAGTTGCCTACGTACGAATTGCAATACTGGTGTTGCAAGCACCGGTAATCGCTTACTATGAGGCTATAATGTGCTTATTTGGCAACATAGTTGTATCAGAAAAAAAATCTAATTGCACATTTAAAAATATAAGTACCTAAGTATAGTTAAAGATTTAATCTCACCTGAACAAATCACTGTATTCACTCTCCTGCCAATCCCGTTCTGGTGGCTCATCCGAATTTGGAATGCCGAACAATGTCTCAGCAACGACATCCCTTATTCCTCTTGGATGCTGCTCTCTCCACAGCGCTATTCTCTCACGGTACCTGTCCCTTGCACCATGAAGGCGGCCCGTAATCCCTTGGTATTCGTGAAGTTTATCCGTCATTTTGAACTTTTATGTAGTTCTTCTACACTTGTTATAGTACAAAGTTTTCACGTCACATAACGCATTTAACCACGTCTTACTGTCTTAAAGTACACTGTTTGAAATTGCTGAATCTGTATCGTAGAAACAATAAACGTACGTTGCTATTATATTATAGGTATTTGAGATGACTTTGGATAACATACACATTTGTATTATTACAACTATAAATTCTTTTATGGTTGTCGGTATTTAAAAGTTGTAATAATCGAGAGATCTATCCATTGTCGGTAGTTAAATTCTATCCCGGGACGCACATATCTGTCATTGCAAAGTTCACGGGCTTATTAGAAATTAGTTATTTGTCACTGATTTTAAAGGCGAAGGAAAATTCCCCCACTCCTGAGACTTCTCTACAACGATCTCAATAATTTGTGAAGTCTGCAACCTTTGCTAGAAAATTCTAGTCGACTATGGCCCAATCTGTCTCAAAGAGGAGACACATTCACGGAAGCAGAACAGTTTATATATAAGTCTGACATCGCTCAATATCTGTGTTATAAAAATCTGCAATGTACAATTAATCTTTTCATTTGAAATACAAGTCGTTATATAGTGATTGTAAAATGTAATATATACAAATAAGACTACTCACGAGAACCTACGTTCTATGTACGGGTATTTAATTTTGCTTACTTTCTATATATCTTAGCTAAATGTTTCGGTTAGGAGCCCGACGGTGAATCCGTGAAGCCGCAAAGTTACACGTGTGTCTCTGAATGCCGAGTTATCCGAGGGTATCCAATTTTTGCTGTCAAACAATATGGCAATCGCTAAGCTCTATATTTAAGGTTTATAGGCACGGGTGACCAAACTTCTTATTTCGCTCTAAGGTATAATATGACGAAGTACGTTTTTAACTTGTTGTGGTTTATTCACAAAGCCGATAGATGGGCTTCAGTGGGTTTTGATGGCGTTTCATATTGAAATTTAATCATGTGACAACAATCGATGCATTTGAACGAAACAATTTCCAATGAAAATAATTTCATTACCACGTACATGTATATATCAAATCAAATGCAATCGAGTGCCCGTTGTCTGTCATTTCAATTACAATTATATTTGTCGTTTGAAATAAGAATACCATGACTTACAGCTCGGTATTTCTGATACACAAAATTATATTTACCACACAATAAACACTAAAAACGCATGCCGTATAACTACATTCAATTTGATTACATTAAATCATAACCACTCTCACACAAACACATCAACTATGAGAGACGTCAAAGTTTCTAAAATGACTAACAAGCGCAAATATTGGTTTAAGGCGGTAAAGTTCAGTGGGCAGTTAGAGAAGAGTTACCGCGAGTTGTGGTGGAAGCGAACTGGGCGCGCGCGCCACCCTCGCGCACAGTTCCGCCCGCCCAACGAGAACTGACCGCCATGTATAAAATTCAACTGGAAGAGATTGGATTAAATACTTTTTTTCTATGTAATGGTTATTGATCACACACATTTTCATTGTAAAGTGATGAATTTTAGATGTTATTTATTTTTCATTGCTAAAATAAAACTGCTTCAGAGAATAATTACTTCCTATGCTATTTATATTGTACGAATGTACACATTCAAAACTCCAAGCATATATATTTTTTAAATAATTAAGGTATTCGTTGGTCGTTTACCATTCAATGTATTATGGTCTATTAATGCTTACCGACTCAAATAAAGAATTTTTTTTTTTTTATAAGTCACCAAGTTTTACAGGTCTTTTTTGTTTTTATTTTATTTAGACACTATATCTGATCAATGTGTGACAGAACATATATGTACTTATAAACAACAGGCGGATTACGAAAAAGTTGGTATCAAACATAAAGCTCTACTTATGTTTTAACGACGTCGCCATATAAGTAAGCCAACAGAAGAAAATATATTTTTTATTCTTCGGACACACATTTAAGCATTCCAAAGCTATTTATTATTGATTAGCTAATGTATCAGTCGGGTTAATTGTATAACCATCTTTTAACGGTTTTTTTTAAGTTTATGAATACAAAATATGTTTGCATCAAATATATTTTTATTAATACCTACTATAAAGATATTATAGTTGTTGTAGGTATTAATAAAACGGTTTAAGACAATCTATCGGTTGTGTATGTTTGAGGTGTAAGATATTTTTAAATAGGTAAGTAGATAACATTGAAGGCCGAATCAATACCGCGTGTGCTTTTCTTATCTATTCTAAAATGATTTTAGCATCATTTTAATCTATGAAAGATATTGTTTATAATTACTGACATTACATAACCTAGTGTCTACAATTAGCTTGACGTAACAGGCTTTACTGAACAATATAGTTGACATAGTGTTTCCAATCGTTTGCTTTTTGTGCGCAAATATGAATACAAAATGTCGAATTCAAATGAATGTCTACTACAATCACTCTCAGTATGTATAGTTCTCTTTCATCAATCCATAGAAAACTTGACACAGAAATCAGTGCATTGCCATGGCAACAGAAAATATACCCTGCATTAAATGTATATATTTACCGTTCTGCTCTCATAGGTCGGAGTATGATTTACCAACTGATAAAATTGAGAAGGCACGATGTTCCTGGCGTGCATTTTTCTATGAGCAATATAAAATCTTTCTTAAATATAACAACAACTTGCTACAACTACATCTAAATAATTCTCTTCTTTTTATTGCTAAATACGCAGGAGCATCTGTTTTCAGATGCTCTTATGTGCGGCAAATAAATCTTTAGCGTTGAATATTTAATTTTTATGCTAATGGCGTTCGTGGTCCTCACAGTACAAATGACACGTTCTTATTTATAATAGGTAAAGATGTACATAATAAATCATTTACATTTGAACCTAATATCTACATCGGTGTACAACAATTTTAAGTTATAATACGAGTAAGTATATGTTTAAATCTTTACTGAGTAAAGCGCACTAAACTGATTGAATACATGTCAGTCAGAAAACACGACATGTCAAACAGAAAACATGTCAGTTTCTCAAACCGTATTTTTATAGAACTTGGTTTTAAAGTCACTTCTACTGTTATATTTCTCGGTCCCACGCCTCGGGGATTACGCTTATTGCGTCCCAGGGAGTCGACGACTGATTGTATCCTCCTATACGGCCTTATACAAACAAACTGATTGTCTGTTCATCTTATTGCTTTCTTTCTCTCCGTATATTTAGATCGTGTAAGCTGTCAAATTGAAAATAACGCCCCAAGGATTCAACAGATGAAGTCGTTTATTACGCCAAATCCACCGAAATTTGATTTTACTCAATAGTCACCGCTTTTCGTGAATGTGAATATCTACAATTTGTATAAATTCGTTTTGTACAGATTTCAAAGCTATATGCTTTGTAGGGTTGACGAAATTTCACACATTAGATTGTATTATTTATTTTCTTTAGGATAATACAGTAAGGGCTGTAGGCTGTGATAAAGTTTTTGCATTATCAATATAAATATAATATCATAATCATATCAGAAATTAATAAAAAATAAAATAAATTAGACACCCGCCGCTGAACTTAGGATTCGAAGATTTTCAGAGGTCAAGTACCGTTTCCATAACAATCCTTCTGTCTCTTTCACCAGATCATCAGTCACGTCAGGCAATTCAGAGGTATGTAATACCTTTTCATGATCGGGTTAATTCTCGTAAATACATAATTATACCAGATCATCAGTTTTTATAATGGCTCCGCGTTCCATTACGTGATTACAGCTTGAGAACTTTTTTATCCCTGGAATTACTAGTTTCCTGGGCCATAGCTTGCCCTTTGGCATTTTGACTTTCTAATAACTTATATAGATGTATTAAAAAATCAATACTCAAATGCTCACCGACTTTTAAGACGGGTAGGAGGCAGTTCATACTTTCCAGGAACTATAGCATGGATTATTTATTCTAAATTCAAATACATCTTATTTTTAAATCATGTTATGTTATCTTTTTAAGGTTTCGTAACCAAGAAGGAACCCTTGCAGTTTCTCTGGTAGAATAAAATGTTAAAAAATAATATTTTTCAATCACTTCTTCTTTCTTTTAGGTCTTTTAAAGATATCTAGATGTGTGCAAATGATTTTGTGATTCAGGGATCGGTTTACGAAATATTTAGCTTTAAAGTGCTAAGTCTTTAAGTGGGAGAGCCATGCTTCGGCACGTACGACTGGAGTGATACCGTGGTATTGCCCAGGTTTGATTGTTAAAGTATGTGTCCCTGTGCCAGCTAGTTGGTTTTTTTTTAGTTGTTTTTAGATAGTTAAAAATCAAGGCAGTAGTATATTTAACGAAGTTGCTAGGAAACTATCACAGCTTCGTAGACTTTACAGTTAACAAGGAGAAGTTAATACCAAATACTTATGTCTGCAATCCCTTGAAGCTGTAAAAAAATCAAGCTTCTAAGTCAATGCAAAAGATACGGCCATTTAAGCCTTTTTGACCAAATTTGATAATTTCACAGGTAAACCAAAGCCTATAGGGTACTTCCTATTGACCTAGCTAGAGTCATGAAAATTTGTAAGAAGCAAGGTCTCACAGCACAAGTATAGGAAAAAAATCCGAAAGTCGTAAATTTGTTGTTATATATACAGGGTGTTACAGAAAGTTGTGGTCAAATTTTAGGCGCATTATGTGTAACCGATTAATAGTTGATTTAGCTTGAAAAATTTTGAAAAAATTGTTTTTTGGAGTTTACTCCTTAAGAATGGATTTTCATATTAGGCGCCCGGTATGAAAATAATATGAAGGATAAAATTTAGTGAGCGGAGGGCAGCGTAACGCTTTAACGCTTTGTTGTGAAAAAACGTTGAAATTAACATCAAATACTTATGACAGCGGCCCCTTAAAGCTGCAAAAAATCAAGCTTCTAAGTCAACGCAATCAAAAGATACGGCTATTAGCCTTAGATTTTAACAAATTTCAACATTTTGCATGTAAATCAAAACCTGTAGGGTACTTCCCTTTGACCTAGAATCATGCAATTTGGTAATAAGTAAGGTGTGATAGTACAAGTTGAGAAAAAAATTCGAAAGTTGTTAATTTGTTATTATACTCGTATTGAAGAAAGTTGACTTTGTCGTACATCGATGTATGGGAGAGTATTTTTAGAACCGCAAAGTAAAGTTTATATTTCGGAAAAGACGTGTAAAAATCTTCGATAATTGATTCCCGAGATGGACGTACTATCTACGTACAAGTTTGTTTGCTTATGGAATCCTCGGCGCCCGAGTCAGACTCAACGTGGTTTTTTTGAAAAGACATCGATTGGTACGACAAACTTTTTGTGGTAGTAGTATTGTCCACACTAACAAATTTACGTCGCGATCCTAGGGTTGGCAACTTTTTTTTAGAAAATTAAGTACTTTTTAAATTACTTTTGATTCCTTACAGAAAAAATCAACGAAGAAGTTGTTATTAGTAAAAAAAAGGTAACATAATCTTGATAAGTTCCGAGTATAAATCTGAAAAAAATTACAATCAAATGTGTATACCAATGCATTCACTACATAATATATATGTTTTACAAGCCACACTACAAAAATCAGTTTGTTATTAATTTTTTTTTTTTCATATCGTTATTCTAACATGTTAGAGGTGGGGGTCCCTAGTATCGCACTAGTCATTTTGTATGCCACACTTCGCGTTTTTCATCATGTTGTCTCAAAGTTTTTATGAAAAAGAAACTGTTATTCATCAATTTTCGGTACTCATCAAATCGACGAGTTTCACGCCCACGCTTTTTTTTACTCCCACTATCGGTAATTGGCCCAATGATAAAAATTCGGTGTCTCGTCGGAACGAAGCTTTTAATAAACTTTCAGCCAGTTATTAATCATCGAAATCATTCAGGTTTGGGCCTGTGGACTAAAACTTGTCATGTGTTTTTAGAAGACATGAGAACACAATCATAATTTTCAAAAATGATAGTAATCCGTCTATCTTCATTAGAATTAATTAAGCTCGAAAATATATTAGGGAGTATTCTCGTAACTCGAGTCACTCGTAACTCGGAAAGAGTCACAAATTTTAGGACTTCTACTTCCGATTTGACTTCTGCCAATAAGTTCCACAATACGCGGTCTGCCGCTGCCTCAATGCAATGGCTTCCTACCACCTTGAGCAGTTCGTCGCTACATCTACACGTGTTTTTTTTACCCAACGAGTCGGATCCTTGACTATAATATATTGTTTGTTCATTACCATTTTAGCTTGCTATTATGCTCAAGAAGAGCTATGGTCGTTGGTTTGGTTTTTGTAGCAAATAAAACGCCTTTACCTTTGTGCCTAACAGGTATCATAAATAGATAGCCATATTTTACAATCCCTTTTTTTTTATCGTGTGCAAACCCCCACGGGTCATCACCTCACCGGAGCCAACGGTAAAGTGGTATGTCGGAATTGAACCGATTAGAACCACACGGTGTTCCGTCAGAAGTGGGTCTATTGCAGGGGACCCAGGTGTACCCTATGAAGGAAGCCTCCGGGAACTCCTGCAGGCCGCCTGCAGTAGACGACCCCACCATGGGGTAGTAGATCAGAGGTGAGCGTGGAACACGTCGCGGCACCGTCTCGGGCCTGCTTCTACAAGGACACCGGTCAGCCCGACCCGTTACCCCCAGGCCAGCGCTCATAGAGGCTGGAGATCAGATCGCCTGAATCCAAGGCTTCTTAGTTAATAAAATTCCATCCTTTGCATTTAACTTTAATCAACTAAAAACCAATCGAACAAACCATTTGAAAGATCGTAAAAAGTACATAAGTCCTTAAAGGATGTGAACTTAATTTTTACTTTTAAATAATTTATTCACACATGAAGCATCGCAAAATGTACTTACAAAATCACAATAGGCAGATACTTATCCTTCTCATGTACTTACATAGTAAATAACATAGTAGTATAAACTACACGTCTATAACAACGAACTCACAACACAATCGAACTTGCACTTGAAAACAAATGAATGCGTAACTATTTACCTTGTGAAATAATTTACAAGGTGCTATAAATAATGAGACATTAATATGTTGATTCGTTGTGTGGAGAAGATAAACACACTATTGTTACATATTTATATCATAATAAGCAAGGTCGGGTCCCGCACGATGCGCCACTTCACTTACATCCCTCGTGGCAAATACAAATACACAAACAGCTATCTTCTGTGTCTTCATATGGCTCATTTAAATAAACAATTGTGAGACAAACCGTGAAAATTAAAGGAAGAAATGACAGGGAGGACATTGGCAATGTTAATGTTAGCACATAAATTTGACAGTCTTGATTTCTAAAGTTTTGAAAACGCGATCAGAATTCGCCATCGAATTCTCCACGCATATCATTGTTAGTTTTTTACAAAAAACATGACATAATTCGCTTTATTTATCTAAATATATTTTAGTCCGAATGCACGAGGACATACATTTCAAAACAAAAGATAACTGTTGTTTTATCTTCCAAAGAAGTTATTCGGACAGTTAAGATAACTGTACCTATTGCACAAATTAAGGCAAAACTTTTCCATCTATTTATTTACTTTAAATGTGCATGATATACATAAATATATTTTTTATCATATGTGTGGACTTCAACCTTCAAGCGTGTAGGTTTCTCTTACGCCATTTTTGCCTATTAACAATAAAATTTTGTATTTTTATAAAACGTCATATCAAGAGATTATGTAAAGAGATGTATGAAATGATGATTTTTTGACGTCATACTTCAGTGTAGTCAGAACCATGGCTTCCATGACTGAGATGATGATGGTGGTAATAATGATAGTTAACCACTCTATTTTATACAGAAATCATTCTTAATAGCTGGAAAAAAAAAGTGTTTTGTGTCTAAATTTCACTTCTTATTCCTTTCAAGTAGTTGATAGTAAACATGAGTATTCAAATGAAGATAATTTAAATATATTGTTTCTAATTAGATTATAGCTAAATTCAATGAAGTTTCACATAAGAATCCAAATGCCAGAACTCAGTAACCGCAAATAAAACACGTCAAAATAAGTACAAATATTTTCCTCTAAAAACCATTTTATGAACCTGAATATGATAATAATAAGACGATGAGCAACTCATTGCAAAAACTCACTCTATTTTCAATTGAGTTCTACTACTACTAGAAGACTCAAGGCCGCATGCTAACCTTGATGCGTTCAAAGGCGGTTTCCACAAGTCAACCTTGCGTATCAATCTTAAGTTGACAGCCGCCAGTATACCCTTCTCTTAAATAAGATAACACGTTGCTCCGCCGAATATTAGCTCTACAAAGAAAGTCGCCTCAAGTGCCTATTCGAGATTGTTTATATAACTGTCATCCAATGATCTATCTATTACAGTAAAATTATAATGACGTCAGCAGACTGAGAACTTTTGTACACACGTACTTCGCGGAGTATCGTAACTAACAAAAAAACCTCCCTGTAGAAAAAACTAAGGATTTTCATATAAAATTGCAACAGCCCTCAGACCTCCTTAATCCGACCCTGTCGTAAAATCTATTCATAGCTGATGCGTCCTACCTATAAACTACCTTACTGCCTAATTTGAGATCTCGAGTACAAAAAACTTAGATTTCGTGATTAGTCGGTGAGTTAGTAGCCTTTCGCCTTTATTAATCAAAAAAGAGGTTTTATGTATGGAACACTGGCAGATTATACTTTATTTACTAAATACATCTACTATACGAAACACAAAAGTTGCAACATTTTATTACGAACTAAATATAGATATCGTGTCTCACTAAAAAATGGATCTACCTCAAAACATTGTAAGAAATTTTACGTTTCCAATATTTCCTAAACCTGGAGGAATCGTTTGATCGACTTCAAATTGCATTTGTAGACGAACAAACGATTTTTCAAAGAATTTAAGCAAGTTCAGCAAACTTTGGCCGATGAAGAAAGATGTTGCGGCCCTTTAAACCTTTCGGCCGCTATGGCAACTAAGTTTCGCAACCAGTTGTGAAAGAGGATTTTATCTTCTTCTTTGGCAACTGGCTGCGATAGAAGATTTTTTTCCTTCCTACGCTACCTGTTGCCTGCCAGGAATAATTTTCTCACAATCGCAACCGAGTTTCGCAACCAGGTGCCAATAAGGAGTTTTTGTTCTTTGTATGTAACCTTCGATATTTCTGTCTAAAATGACGTCTGCCATGATATGATACATATGTAATTGAGGAGAAAAGCAGTCTCAAAAAGGATTAGCACTAATTCTTTTCGCATTTGTAACGGTGACATGTCAACTTTAAATGTTCCAAGTATATCAAAAACAGATTTTACAAATACGAAAAGTTCGTACTTTTGTACGAAGGCCACCGCGCTATCACAGGAAAAAGATATATAAAAATGGAGAATTTTTTGTTAAATCAAATGTTAAGGCAAAAGTGGTTGTAAAGGCAACTTGACTCTAAATTCTACGCACAGTCGATATCGTGAGACTTTAAAAACTTTATTATCACGCAATGAGATAATAAAGTTTTTAAGGTCTTACGATATCGACTGTGTAGCTAACCATAAAAAAAATATCATACTCAAAAAGATAGATGATCAGAAGAGTAGCTGCAACTTTGACTCTATCCAGAAGCAGTACGAAAATGTGGTACAAGACCTAAAAGACGACGGATTAAAATTCCTTGGTGACCAACATTTAATAATAGGTATTAAAACAGCGGAATAAAGTTTTAGGTGTATCGAAGTCACGTTTTCAAAACTGTCATGAAGTAGTCATAGCCACTAAATATCAACAATTCTTACTTGCGGATTACGTGGATGATGATAAACGTTTAATTAATTGTTTTCTGTTCCAATGCAAATAGAAAAGAGCTCAGTAGTATTTTCATTTTTTCGCCGATGAAACTTTCAAGAGTTACCCAATAGCATTCAAGCAACTTTATTCAATCCATGGCTACGATAAAAACAACCACTCCGTAGTCCTTTGATTTTTAGTTTTAGTTTAATTTAATTAAGTCATGCATACCTTCTTGGAAGCCTGAAAAAATACTCTAGATTTTGCAGTGGCTGCAATAAATGCCATTCAAAGCGTATTCTCGAAAATTGTCTTTAAGGATATTTGCTATTTTAATTTCATCACCTTTCCAACGTTACCAAAATTTCATTAACCGTTGCTTTTTTAGGAAAGCCAAAGATTTAAATACTACGTTACTACTACTATGCTACGGACGTAAAAAAGGTATGTAGCACGGTGTGTGGGGCTTGCTCGATTACCTATCCAATATATAGAAAACGGATATGAATATATTATGAATAAAAGCCCTGACAGTGAAGGAATAAAGAAATTTAAAAACTATTTCAAAAAACAATGGCTTAAAAAGAATGACATGATATCGTCTTGCTCTTGTGCAACAGAAATAAGAGGACAAATAATAAGAGGAATAATAATAATAATATTGAGGGTTGGCACGGAAGGATAAATAAATAGATTGTACGAAAGTATCCATCATTATTAGATTATTAGATTGTTTAGTGACTACAAGAATTCGGCGGCTGGGTCTCCAGGTGGCTCTCAACAAATCTGAAGCCCTCTGCTTCCATGGGCCTCGCATGGGACCACCTAGGGGAACCGGCCTTGTTGTGGGAGGTGTTCGCATCGGCATCGAGTCCTCGATGAGATATCTAGGACTCGTACTCGACAGCCGATGGGACTTCGGACCTCACTTTCGAAGTCTGGTCCCCAAGCTTATGGGGGCGGCAGCCGCGCTTTCGCGGCTACTACCCAACTTGGGGGGACCCGACGCCTCCTGTAGGAGACTATACGTTGGGATCGTGCGGTCCATGGCCCTATATGGGGCCCCAATTTGGGCGGAAACCCTGACGACCTGCAATGCTGCAATTTTGCGGCGCCCACAACGGGTTATGGCCGTCAGGGTCATAAGAGGATATCGCACGGTCTCCTTTGAAGCGGCGAGTCTCTTAGCCGGAACTCTGCCATGGGACTTGGAGGCGAAATCCCTCGCAACACTATACCAGTGGCGTAGGGAGGCGCAGGGGTGGGACCTGAGACCTGTCCCTCGTATAATAGAGGCGCAACGGTCCCAGCTCCGCCAGGTGCTCATGGCTCAGTGGAAAGAACGACTTGAGCGACCAAGAGCAGGGCACGCCACGATTGTGGCGGTAAGGCCCGTTATGGAGGATTGGCTGGAGAGGCGACATGGCGCTCTCTCCTATCGAATGACGCAGGTGCTCACCGGACACGGCTGCTTCGGGAAGTACCTGTGTCGCATAGGCCGGGAGCCAACGTCTGTGTGCCACCACTGCGGGGGCTGCCGCGAGGATTCCGCACTCCACACTTTGGTGGAGTGCACTGCGTGGGTGCAGCAGCGTGCTGACCTCGCGGCGGCTATCGGTGTGGGTAGCCTCTCGCTGGAGACCATGATCAGGTGCATGGTCCAGAGCGAGAGTGCGTGGGGTTCCGCCGCCTCGTTCTGTGAGGTAGTGATGCATGCCAAAGAAGCGGCGGAAAGGGAACGGGAGAGAACTAGTACTCTTCCGTCCCGCAGAAGACGCACCAGGCGCCTGAGAGCGCAAAACGATCTCCGGCCTCCATAAGCGATTGCCTGAGGGCGACCGACAGGGCTATCTGTCGCCCTAGCAGAAGCAGGCCTAAGACGGTGGCGCGACGTGTTCCGCGCGCGCCTCTCTAAATTAGATTGGACAGGTACATCATGGTGGGGTCGCCTTGCTCAACAGGCGGCCAAGTCTGTCGGGGTTCACAGGGATTTCCTCTCTAGGTTACACCTGAGGCCCCGGCAAGAAGACCAATAACGGAACACTGTGTGGTTTTAGTCGGTTCGAGTCCGACATACCACCTTACCGTTGCCCCGGTGAGGTGACGACCCGTGGGGGTTTCCACAAAAAAAAAAAAAAAAAAAATATATTGTTTAGGGACGGAAAGTGGTGGATATAGTTTGAAAAAAAAAATAGATGTACAGATATACAGTAAGTGAATTAGAAGAAAAACAAATTTCATTGGGCCATGGTTTCAAGATAATTAGTCCTTTTGCAATTACATTGTAAATTAAAATTATCATATTTCAAATTAATATTTTTGTTATGTACATGGCTACATTTTAATCTTTACAAAAATATTTATTAAACTACATAAAATTTCATAAAATACATTACTAAAACTACATAAAATACATTACTACAACCTCCATAAAATACATTACAGTATTTTTGTTTAAACTAAGGCAAACCCCATAAATATTAAACACTATTTCAACTCCGTGTTTGTAACCAAAAAAACATATTCAATGTAAATCTGAAAAACTGTAATTGACAAACCTAGCAAATGGTTGCTTATTAAGGAAAGTCGCTCTTCTATCGCAACTTCAGTTTTTGAAAAATTCCTTGCTGGCAACCGGTAGCGTAGGAAGGAAGAAAAATCTTCTATCGCAACCAGTTGCCAAGAAAGAAGATAAAATCCTCTTTCACAACTGGTTGCGAAACTTGGTTGCCATAGCGGCCGAAAGGCCTTTGAAGGCAGTTACGAAAGAAAACGTGTCAAAAAATTTAAAATTTCATAGGACAGAAATTGCGAATCAAGTATAAAAATCCGGGCCCGCAGCAGGCCCGCAGATTACCCGCAGGCCGGTAGATTTTGGTTTTATTTTTATTTTTTTGAAAATCTGCGGAAAATCCCCCCTCCCTTTGGTGGAATATCCCCCATTCACGAACTTAACCTTCACTTTTAGATTTTTCGTCCTAGTTTGAAAGCAATCGGTGCATAATTGCGACCTCTATCGTGCCGGTAAAATTGAGGTACATACATACATACATATAAACATATATACATACATGTATATAAATAAACTTTTTAACTGGCTGTTGTGTTGGGGTCTAGGGATCATAACTAGACCTGTAAAGAAATTTTTGGAAAACTCGACAACTGGTACAAAACCAATAGGTAGACTTTCTTCGAAATCTACCTAAAAGATTTAGTACAAATTGAAGATTGGTTCAGGAAGTGTCACAAGATTTTACATGAGCACCTCCGTATAAGGAGCATACTTTCGCGCTGCGTTCTGCACAACCTCACTGACGATGCTCAGAAGCAGGATCACTTGAAATGGCGCCATGATATGGTAGCTTAGTGTTAGTAGTGGTAATAGTTTGGTGCAGGGTTGTCTCAGTGCGTTTACGACATTATGACGGGTGAGGAATCTTGAGTTCATCAATACAATCCAGAAGTGCCAGTCAACAGTTTGGCTGTTTCAAAATGAGTCAAGGCCTACCAAAATGAAGCAATGGAAAAAGATTTTAATGCTAGTTTTTTCACTATGACAGGATATCTGATGTCAATACCTTCATGCGATCAAAGTAGCATTAATATTGACTGGAACACCTACTACCAAATGAAAGTCAGAACTGTTTATTATTGTCAATAAGCAACCGAAACCCTGACTCCGCCACTGAGTTACAAGAAAAGGTTTGTAACACAAACTGCGGTCCCTGCACCGCAGTGAAAACAAATCTTTGTAACAGTTCGTTGGGTAACACGCGGAAACACCATGAAAATCACGGCGCTTAGGACCTTACGCTCACGAGAAAACTCGAGCACTGCTTGTTAATACTGTACGATTTGACTAGAAATTATTGTTTTAGCGCTGCAGCGCTTATTAGTTTTAATTCAAATAAAAACGGAACATGTATTTTGTTCTGAGTGGCTTCTCTAGTACATATCTCGATGGACTCCGCACTCGGCGCTCAAAACGAAGGATTTTCTGTACACCGGTCAAACTTCTGTGTCATCCTTTTTATAGTACTGATTTATTTGGCAGCGAAAAATAAGTGACACTTCTTTTTATTCCTTAAAATAAAAAATCAACTATAAGAAATACAATTTTCGTTATCAAATGTTCATTTTAATCAAGTTTTTTCTTGTCAAGTAAGTGGACATGGTACTATCGCTGAGTTCACTAGAAATGTGTAGTCCCCAGGTTCTCAATAGAAACAACTGTTTATCTTAATGAAATAATTCACAAGGTTTTATATCTTAAAAGAGCCGAACAAGATGTACGGTAACCTCCATTAAGGTGCAGGAAAAAAATACATGAAAAAAACAAGGGATTACCTTCTGACGTGTGCATTAACTTATACATCTCAAAATAAAATTGAATTGACCGTATGGGATTTATAAATCGATACATCATTGTCTAAAATAAACGATATGATTATAATCGTATGGCTTAATACGTGCAACGCCTTAAATTGATAATAAAAATATGACATTTACCCGCAACAGTACCTAAATGCACATCAAACAGTATCAGATTAACCCAAAAAATATATATTTTTTAATTGACTGTACTTTGAAAAATCTTGTAATATAAATGTTATATATACAAAATACCTTGATTAGTTCTGTTTTCAAAATCTATTTATGAGTACTTGTGTACACAATTCTTCAGAAAAGAAGACAGTAAATGTGAGAACAATGATTTCTGAACAATACTCGACAATATTTGTGTTTACCTACTTGTGATAACACTTCCTTGGCGAATAACAATCTAGTACATTTACGAGTTTAATTTTATAAACATATATAATGTAAATATATATCTCTACACACAATCCTACATTACGCTCTCTGAAAAAGATTTTTTTATTTGAATCTAATTCACGCTTGCTCATAACATAATGCTCATTTGTCCGTTTAATCGACATTATTCGTCAAATAAAGATAAAAATTGTCTTCTAGTTTGCAGAATCTTCGGAGCTCATTGATCTGTAAAAATAAAGTAATGTTCAGTGACCAAAAATGGTTAAACTAATACTTAAATTCATTATAGGATACTATACCTTCCTTTACCATAGTACGTATTTATGAAGCTTTCATAATCATAATTAAGTTTTAGAATAGTGATATAAATCATATTAGGTATTTAAGAGAAGGGGCACGTCACAATCGTGGCGGTAAGACCCATCATGGAGGATTGGCTGGAGAGGCATCACGGCAGCCTCTCCTACCGGCTGACGCACGTGCTGACCGGCCACGGCTGTTTCGGAAAGTACCTTTGTCGTATAGGCCGCAAGCCAACGTCTGAGTGCCATCACTGCAGGCTGTCGCGAGGATACTGCACTCCACACCCTTGTGCTCAGCGTGGATGCAACAGCACCGCGACCTTGGCAGCTATCGGTGTGGGAAGCCTCTCGCTGGAGACAACGGTTGTGACCATGGTCCAAAGTGAGAGTGAGTGAGGTGATGACCCATGGGGGATTGCACACGAAAAAAAAAGGTGTTTAAGAGAAAATTACTTAACAGGAAGTTTTCTTGATTACTTCATAGCATTTATATTGTACGTAAAATATACATTTAAACTGTTAAGGAAATTCTTAACGTTCAAATGAGGAGGAGCAAGTTAATTGCGGTTTGCGTTTTTTAAACTTTACGACTGTAATTTGTTAGCTGATAAATTCATAATATTATGAAAGTCCTTTAAAAAACCATTTTTTGTAACTTAACTAACTTGAAATTAAGTCATTAATTACCTTATGTTATATTTAAGTATGGTAAATAGAAAAAGAAAAATATTATATATATTTTTCTTTTTCTATTTAAAATACGTATCCACGTAAAATAGAAAAATATTAAATAAAATAATAATATCGTCGTTGTTATGTTTTGCGTTGTTAAACGTACTTTATCAATACAATGAATTTAGTGGTACCCGTATTTTATTTCTTTGAGATACGCGGTGTTGAAACATCTCGTGTTACCATACCCATTTAAATCATTAAACCTAAAGCTAAAGCCGAATATTAAATCATATTTATTTTTAGCCCACTTTAAAAAAGAGGAAGTAGTGAATTTGGTTTATCATGTTTATGTGACAGGACATTATGAACCTAATTTAATCATTATTTTTATTCAAACAAGATTGAGATAAAAAAGGTAATACAAATTTGTAAATGCATTATTCAGAATTATTGAACTCAGTACTTATTTTCTTAAAATACTAAGTATTTTTCAAGAGGAAGGTTGCGTATGTTAATTTTTTTTTTTGAAATGAAATTTAATTATGACTGTTCACCGATTTCTCGGCAGCGGCTCAACAGATTTAAATTATTGGTACTGCATTCGACGAAGGTAGATACCAGGTAGCCCAATAGTTTTTATGATATATTACATCATATTTCAAGGAACAGGCAAAACTATGTGATTTAAGATTACTTCAAAAATTAGCGTAAATAAATGTGTTGTCCGCAAGGATCGGTCCTGGGACCCGTTTTATATAATATTTTCACATCTGATCTTCCAATATCAGCAGATGTTACATTGATGTGACATTGCTTACCTAGCGTCCGCCAAAGAACCGGACATTGCCAGCGATAAGTTACAAATAGTGCTGGATGAAATGAATACTTGGCTCCAAAAGTGGCGTATTTGCGCGAGCGCTCAAAAATCATGCCACATCACTTTTACTTTGAGGAGAGGTGACTGTTCCACAATAAAACTAGGGGATACAGCTTTACCATACACCGATTGTGTTAAGTATCTTGGTTTCTATCTGGACAAGAGGCTCACCTGGAAAACACACATAAATCAGAAGAGGGAGCAACTCAACTCGAAACATAAAAACTTATATTGGTTGATGGGTCGTAACTCAGTCCTATCTTTGGAAAATAAACTCCTGCTGTACAACTCTCTTCTGAAACCTATATGGTTATACGGCATCCAGCTATGGGGAGTGCAAAAGCAGCATAATGTGCCTCCAAAGAGCTCAAAATGTTATATTGCGGAGTATTGTTAATGCCCCATGGTTTACTCGCAATGACGAAATCCACGACTATCTCAACACTCCTACCATTCTTGAGAAAATTATCAATCACAAAGAACGCTACGCTGATCGTCTGGCTGTTCACCCTAACCCCCTAGCAGTTAAATTACTGGACGGCAGCGAAACAGTCAATCGGCTTAAAAGAGGTCAAGTGATCTAAAGAGGTAGCAGTGGCGCTGGCCTCTGCACCTCAAACGTCAAATTCAATCACACAACCAAACTGATAATAGCCCAGAGTAGGACTGATGGTAGTTATTCATAGAGGAAAAAAAAAATGTGTTTGTCTTCGGCCAGCAACCGGCGTTGTTACAGCAATATTAATATGTATAGAGTACATTTTACTCTAAATGAAAAAAAATACATTTGTCTTTGTTCGGAGACATTTTATAAATAACCAAAGAATATGAGAGGACCGTATTTCTATGAATTAAAAGTGTAATGTCTTTTAATCTTGAAAGTACAAGACATTGTAGATTAAAGGCGCTTAGTTACGAGTGCCATTAACGTAATGGCACTACAAAGTACTTTGAGTTGTACACTAGTTTGTTGAACTAGATTTTTTTTAAGAAAAATTGTTGTAGATCTAAATTTCAAAATATCAACTTACCAATATGCCAGTATCGACTTTTATACCAACTTAAGTAATGGCGTGTTAATAGGATTGATCGCTTTTAGGGCTTCATCAGACGCGGCTAACGTTGCTTAACTCCGCATTGTACGTCACGCGTGTCTACACTGTGGACTGACATATTATTATGTATGCCTTCGTGGTCACCTAAAATAATACGTATTGAGTATGACAATAGACAAAACATTTTAGTACATAGTAATAACAAAACGTTACGAAGTGGTAAGATATTGTTTTCTCTTTCCATTTTAGCAACGGAAAAAGCTACGAGAATTATATTAATATTGTAATTTACGAAATATACGAAATGAGATAGTAATTTGATTTTACGGATAGCGCAATCCCCAAGCGCCTCCACCAAGAAGCGCCAACTATCCCGGTTTTGGGCAGTCCGCATCCATTCGCTGCCAGCCACCTTCTTCCAGTCTTCGGTCCATCGCACCGCAGGCCCCCTACTAATCGCGATCTCCGCTATAGTGCGTGTCGGCTCCAGCCATCCGTCCGCCATTAGTCCGCCTGAAAGTTAATAATAATGGTCAAATATTACCTCTTTTTTAAAACCTAAACGTATCTGATAAAACATAGCTTCTTCCCATCATATCCCATCTCATTTGCATTCAATCTAATTTGGAGGTCATATTATTTTCTAGGAATTGCAGGAATTCAAAGTTAGCCTACTTTGTTCAATTTAAAAGCCAATTGACTTATGAGCACCATGACGACATTATACAAATGGGAAAAGACATGAACGGAGTTTACAGTATAAATGAAACGCCAGTACACATTTATCAAAAAGTTTGCAATGAACCGATAACAATGATAAGTTGGGAACAATTTCCTTATCAATTCATAAAACGGTCTCTGAGAGCTTTTGTAAAGGTATTGTTAGTCGTAAATAACTCCGTCATTGATTGCGACGGCAATGCGCAGATGTTTTGAGTTTATCACCTTTATTGTTTGATAATTAATTTGAGTAAGTGTTCTACTTTAGTTAATTTAAAATCTTGTGATAAATTTCCTGTTCGATTCTTAAACTTTAATTACTTCATCTTTCATCATGGCTATATTTGGTATATTAAATAAATAAAAAAAGTATTGAGAATTCTTTTTTCTTGTTGGAAGATTAATTTTTATAACCAAAGTGGCAACTTAATAAGCTGTTACAAGTAACCTACGTTCTACCAATCGTATTCCCCCTTCTATGAAGCTCTGTCCACCCTATTTTCCAGCAGAACATACTATGCTAGTAGTGCTACTAAGCCGCGGTCATCTAGTTCCCTCATTTCATTGGAGTAGCTAGGTTTTATTTAAGCTTATGGTGTAAATATACTCGTATTTTTAATGCTCAAGCTATTGCTTACACTTTCCAATCCATCCGTATAAACAATATCCCTTTCCTTCTATTGCCTCCCCATCTTAACTACCTTTCCTTTTCAATTTATTCCCAATTTTCCCATCTTCCATTCCCAAAGTTCCCGATTGACGGCAATAGGCTTGCCCCTATTACGTGAGAGGGACTAAATTTTAGTTGGCAAAATGTGGGTGTTTTATACACCTCTGCCTACCCAAAGGGGCCATCCATAAATTACGTCATACGTTAAGGGGAGAAGGGGGTCAACGAAGTGTAACATTGTGTGGCAAGGGGTGGAGGGGTCATAAGCTTCATAACGTCACATGTCAAAATCTAAAGTATTAAACACAAAACATTACCTGTAAACGAAAAACTACATACGCCACTACACTTTTACTAAAAAAAAATAATTTTAGAACTGCTTTTCAGTTCTGGGTGTAAAATTGCAAAATATGTAAGGGAGTGGGGGGTTCCACAAATGTGACCACCTGTGACAAGGACGGGGGGAGGTCCAAAAGTCATAAAATTCGTGTGACTTAATTTATGAATGGCCCCAAAACTAAAATTCTTTCGCGGTAATGCTACTACATAAATGTCTAATAAATAACACTGTTATACACGAACATTGACTACTATAAAATAATATTTAACAAATACATGACCCACAGTCTGTTTCAGTCTCACATACAAAACAAATGAAAAACAGAAAAATGACATCTGCACACTCCAAGCCAACTATTGTGTAATAACCAAGATTTACATATAAATTGGAACTAACAACTGCTCACATACGTGCTCATTTACAACATGAAGTTAGACTGAAATTCAGTTTTAAATTTACGAAATAATAATTTACTAGAGATTGCCTAGTGGTCGAAATATATTCTTTTTTTCAATGTTCTTTTTTTGGTCTAGGCATGTATATCTTCAGTCACAGTATAGACTTATGTACTTTGACAGGTCAAATATACTGGATGCGTTTAGATTGACGTAGCCGTTTTTGCGTAAATTTAAATTTGTACACATAATGTTTAAAAATTGTTGATACATAAAGTATTCCAATTTTCAAGTTTCTCTCTCTCAGAAGTACTTAATGCAAAATCAAAAGACCCAGACTATACTAGCTGACCCGATAAACGCTGTCCTGTTTAAATTTCAATAATTTGTTTAAAAAAAAAATCTGCTTCAGATCATGTTGCCCTCGAAAGTCCACATTTTTCAGGCAACTTTTTCAATTTCCCTTTCTTTCTTTCCCTTAAAAAGCGGACTATTGTTAACATATAAAAGAAAGAATTAGTTAACTCGGTTCAACAGTTTTCAAGTGATGAGCTTACTGACGAACACCACTGGAATACCATTTATATTTACATAGAAGATTATTAAATTGTTTAAAAAAAGGTTTTTTGGTAATTCCTTTTGTGGCGTAACTGATCAAACACAAACTTCGTTTACCGAGTTTGATTTTAGCATTTTTTTTTATTTTAAGAAATGCTTTTACAATGAACATTATATTTTTAATCATGATAAAAAAACGGTAGTTTTATAAGTTAACATCTACGAGTAAGTATGGTGGTATGTGGTTGATTTTGTATCTGTATGAGAATGTGGTGTTGTAGTATGATGCTGAATAGAATGAGGTCCTGGAACTAGGAGTTGAACTCTGTTACATTCATATATTAGGTTCTTAATAATAGTAGTAGAAGTAGTAATGAGGTAGAAAGAAGATTATCAGAGATATTGTAGCACCGTGGTCAGTGCGAAAAAAGCAATACAAGCACAGTGATAGGATTTGTTAGAACTTTATATTACATATTTGTATTAGTATACTGACTTGTTGATACCTACTTTCAGAATTAAAATAAATCCAACGCTGTTTTCTGTTAAATTCTTTAGTGGTGCGAAAGCTATATCAAATTTTGTTAATTTTCGTGGGAGAGCCATGCTTCAGCACGTATGGGCCGGCTCGACCGGAGTGACACCACGGCCTCACAGAAAACCGGCAGTGGAGCAATGCTTGCAATGCTTTTCGCTGAGTGACTGAGGTTACCGATGGCCCTAACCCTTCCCTCTCCCCCTCTCCCCTCTTACTGGCCTTCACCCCTCTTCCTCTACTCCATCCTTAAAGGCCGGCAACGCACTTGTGACTCTTGAGTTGCAGGTGCCCATGGGCGGCAATAGTCATTTACCATCAGGTGACCCGTCTGCTGCTCGTTTGCGAACTATACCATAAAAAAAAAATTATGATAGCACACCTGTGATTATGATACCACCCCTAGCTTACCTGTGACAGACTTTGAAAATTAAAATACATTAAGTACATTACATCCCTTAATTGGATGTGACATGGTTAGGTTTCAACATAATATAGTTACAACATAAGCCGCCCTGAGAGGAGGCATCTTTCATAAATATTATTAAGGCTATATTAATATACAATGCTAAAGTTACATTGAAGGCCGCCGGATTCCTCTGATTTTCGCATTTTTTAAGGATTTTGTCTGACTGAAGAAAAACTATTTGTATTATATACTTATATATTTTAAACCTCAATACACAAAATTAAGATACGTCGACCATTATTAAACTAGGATTTGTTATTGCCAGGATCGAAAAAGGAATACCTAGTCCCAAAATAGTAAGAGTTAAAGCGTTGACCAAAAAATCACTTCCCTTACCCTCATATCAGGTTCTCCTCATCTAGTCTCCTCATCTCCTCATCAGCAGCATATAATATGCACGAAAATACTAACAGCATCCTAACCTCGCTTATAAAATGAAAGGATTACGATTTCTTGAGTGCTTTGATCTTACTCATGTTCTTTGAGCCTCCATGAACAATAAGTAAAATTGTTATTGATCCTACGGATTCGTCTGAACTAAACTCATTGATTGATTGAACTGATGCGCCATTCGTGCAGTCGAGTCAATTACTGCGCTGTCATTAAAAGAGGAACGGGAATTGATATAAGTGGTTATATGACAATGATGAGACTGTACATACGAGATACGAGACTACCATGTAATTTTAATTTTCGATTAGAAAAATATCCGAGAGATAATTACTTATTTAATAGAGATGATACTCGACCACGCTGCCTCGACATTATATTATCACTTCATATTATAAAACAAAGTCCCCCGCCACGTCTGTCTGTCAGTCTGTTCGCGATAAACTGAAAAACTACTGAACGAATTTTCATGCGGTTTTCACTAATAGACAAAGTGACTTATGAGGAAGGTTTAGGTGTATAATTTATACCCGTGCGAAGCCGGGGCGGGTTGCTAGTATTGTATGTATAACAGATTGTGTTCTTCTAATTGCATTTAATCGTAGAGTTATAATATAATTGTAGACAACGCGTTTCAAGCGATTTAATGTAGGTACGCAGGGTAATTTTTTTTTTTATGGAATGGGCAAACGAGCAGACGCTTCACCTGATGGTAAGTGACTACCACCGCCCATGGGCACCTGCAACTCAAGAGTCACACGTTCGTTGCCGCCCTTTAAGATGGGCGTAGGGGAGGAGGGGGGAGAGAGGGGAAGGGCGGGAATAGGGGAGAGGGGGGAGAGGGAAGGGCTAGGCCCTTTGGTCTCTCACGCGGCGAAAAGCAATGCAAACATTGCTTCACTACCGGTTTTCTGTGAGGCAGTGGTATCACTCCGGTCAAGCCAGCCTATACGTGCCGAAGCATGGCTCTGCCACGAATAACCTGCTGCTGATTTAAGAGGACTACCATGGTAGTGTCCTTGCTCCATTATTTCCTTTAACTTCAAAAAATCACAACATTTATTTTTATTTGATTCCCACCCAGGACAAATAATCATGTGATGAGCATAATCATTTGTTCCGTGTCTGGGTGTAATTTAGCTATAATATGTATGTATTTAGAAATATATAAATATATTTATCAGCAGTCTGGTTACTATAGTACAGGCTGTGCCTAGTTTGGGATCAGACGGCGATGTCTGAGATGTGTCGGACTTATTATTATTTATTGCGTTTTGGCATGGCATGTTAGCCTCATGATATGTTCGACTTTGATACAGCTAAAAAGAAAAGTTGCCAGCAAGAACTGAAAAGAAAATCTAAGTCAAAGTATAAAAATACTTGAGAGTAATAAAAAGGATTAACCAACAAAACCAACAAAAACTTTATTGTGATGAAATTGCAGTTTGTTTGTAGGATACAAACAAACTGCAATTTCATCACAATAAAGTTTTCCATAAACAAACACTACAATGTCCAATCCGAACCTTGAAGAAGTCAGTAATCAAAATAGTTAAAAGCCCAATAGATATGGAGGGCGCACGTCTCAGTTAACGTCATCGGACAACGCGCATCGCACGTTGACATTCGTCGAGGACTCGCGCACGTTCTAAATATTTTGCACGCAACATTCCGTGCAATGCTTTAACAAACCATTTATGAATTGAAATCAAATTGGTACTTTGACTTAGATAATGTCTACATTACAGTTATAGTACACTCGTAAACACGAAAACTATTGATTAAAATTTAAAAAAATAATGTTTTAATAGAAAACATTGACTTGTCTTGCTTAAAGCCATCGTAACTGAAATAGTATTTTTCAAGTTTTTGGATCAAGGATCTTTCAATTTCTTTGAAACTTCGACTCGGAGCCACTAGACTCGTAAAGCACCTCCAATCAGCGGGTGCTGCTTTTTACTGCTACCGAATTAGCTCGCCTCAGGGAGAGAGGGAGGGGGGAGCGATAATTGGTAACGAACAATTGACACCACTGCTGTTACGAGTGTTATACTGTGTTTGTTAACCACAAAAAAAAATTAACGAAAAGATCCACCAAATGGAAAAAACAAGTTTTAGATAATAATTGCTAAATAATTTAGACACGTTTATTAATAATTGATAAGCGTTAAGTGATGTAAGCTAGAATTCGTTTAAACGTAAATTCTTCTCATTGTGACATGACGATATCGAAACTGTCGACAGCTAACATAGATAAATTATTATCTAGTGTACTTCATTAATGTAACTTTACTGCAGTTTACTTATCTATAAGTAAATAGGTGAAACAAAAAAAATAGTTCAGGACATTTCCTTTCTGTGTGTCAACTGATTTTTTTATTAATGAAAAGGTTAATGTTTTCAATGATTTCATGAATTACAGTCGAATTTCAACCTTCGGGATACCACTAGTGTAAATAATTTGTGAGAGTTGCCACTCGATGAAAAAAAAAGTGGAAAAAAATTTGGTATGGTAATAAAAACTACAGTAAAATTTATTATATTAAACACACATCTAAATTTAACTAGAATAAATCAGTTATTTTTTATTAAATGTTAAAACGGTAAGTGCTATAGAAATTTGTATAGATTAACATTAAAAAATAGGCAACTACCCAAGTAGCTATTCTACCAAACTCGAGCACTTTGGTAGAATGTACTTACTAGGAAAGACCACTGTTAGATAACACAACTAGCGTAAACTGTTAGCGTATACATTTTAACCCCCGACGCAAAAAGGAGGGGCGTTATAAGTTTAACGTGTGTATCTGTCTGTGCTAGTTAAGGCTATAAATAATAATCTAATATTAACAATATCAACTATTTTATTTGATCGACCACGTGACGGCTTGCCTTCCTTCTTTGGACAACGAGTCGTTACATGGAGTCTTGGTTTCCAACAGTGTGTCAGAAGTATTTGACGATTTGTATTTGTCAATACAGTCGCCGGTAATCTCTCCTTCATTTTGAGTTCTTCCATGATCGAGACATTGGTCCGAAATACTGTCCAAGGGATCCGCAGTAGTCGAAGCCAGCAGCACAATTCGAATGCATCAACTTTGCGTCGGTCTTTCAGACTAACCGTCCATGTTTCTTTGCCATACAGAATTATTGGAAAGACTAAGCTTCACATCAAACATACTTTCGTGGCTTTGGGGACGTTGCTGTTGCACCAGACTCTTTTCAGCTTACAAACGGCAGCTACTCCAACGAATACCTCCCGTAGCACATCATAAAACCAGTATTCCAACCATAGTGATCTTTTCAAAGGTCAAAGAATGTCATTGTACATCGATCAAAAATGAATTACCAAATCGATTTCGACGTCAACGAAAAAGTTACCTAACCAAAAATATTTCGCGAGTAATTGCAAACTACTTCAAAGAACACGATTTCAAGAGAGTCAAGTAAGTGGCACCCACTTCGTGTCAAATAAAATAAAATATTAGCTTTTAAGCTTTTATACTTTGATTATATAAAGCTTTTATACATTTTAACTTGAAACTATTACTTATATACTTATAATACTAATCGTTTTATTTAAATTTTAAATCCACTTGGTAGATATAAATAATCTCGCTTAGAATAATTCAATTTAAAAACTGCGAGAAATATAAACAACTACGCGACAGTTTTCTGAAATATTCTAGGCACGTCATTGAAATGTCAAAATATAACTGCATCACATGGAGTGAAAAGAAAAAGTGAACTTTTGATACCTATAATTTTATTTATTTATTAAATTTTGTTTTAATATCAACTGGCTAAAACTTAAATCTTGAAACGTGTAATTTACTAAATACGGATGTAACGCGTATTATGTTTATTAAAACCAGTTTACAAACGAAAAAAATAATAATATTACATGCGGCAATGGAGTAGAAAATTTACCTACATACCGAATTTACAAGTAACTCCTTCGAATTGTGTACATTGGGGTGGAGAAACAGATAAATTAATATGTTCCGATGAGCGGTGAGCATTATTTCATACATTATTAAGTATCATTAGAAAATATTTCAGAATATGTAAGACACTTTAAGGTCTAATATTGACATCAAAATATGTCACTAGATGAAAGTATATGTAAAATAAAAGCTTCTAAAAAAGAAAAAAGTTTGTCACCTATCGGCCTCTATACTCTATGAATCTAACATGCAGATTGAATTATATATTTTAAAGAAAGTAATACTACTACACTTATGCATGTAAATATTTCCTTGAAATATGTGTCCCTTCGTCGAATTTATGTTAAACAGAAAAATTGATTTCAATTCACCATGTTGATACATATAATAGAGTGAATACTTATAAGTAATATTTAAATTGATATTTAATTAGTTAAATATTTCCTATTAACAAAACTGCTATGCAAGGGTATATTTATGGGGTTGCTTGGGCAGAAAGAGCAAGGTTGCCGCGTTGATGCGTTTCCTTCCTGCATTACTGCTTCCGACTAATATTTTGCCGAGGCGAAAATTGTCGGTATTTTGGGCCGCTCTGTTTCTCCACGTTTCCATGACTAGCAGCGTATACTCTTAAGTAACGGAGAGAGGACGGACGTATTCTCCCGCCTCTGGATTTTATAGTGATCCACATGATCTGTCACAAACCTCCATTTGGTCCAAATCGGAAGTTTGAACTACCAAGGAAGATGTTGAGATCATCACCCAGTCATGCTGGTGATTTTAAGCACTCAAAAAGAATTTACACTTCTCCAAGAAATATGGCTATTTCAATATGCCTAATATAGTTGGGTACGTTTGAACGGCAAAACCGTCTCTCATGGCAAAAGGTTCTATACCGTAAATACCGTGTGGTTTAAATCGGTTTAACCCTTCGTCGTGCCCACCAACATATAAATCCATATTTAACATCTAAAAGAAGAAATAAAGTATCCCATCTAATGCTGTACTCGTATCGCAGTTTGACAAACACCTTAACCCCAATCGACAACAGATAGATACATTGTTTGCGATTTCTCTTCGGTACAGCTAGGCAGAAGGCTCTGTACAAAATAAATATCTTAAGAAGTCAGGGTACTCCCCTGGTTATTTTTTAAGAGTTTGTAATACGCACTACTTTTAAGCTATTTCACCGACAGTATATCGGAGGTTAGAGACACTTTGTGGTCTCTGGACATAGTGGACATAATGCATTTTGTATAGTATATCCGCGTAATATAGACGCGAAATAAGATGTGTAGTTCAATTATAACGCGGATGAAACCATGGCACTGAGTCTGTACGATTACGCAGCTTAAAAATACCTAACACTTGATTCTTCCAATACTTCCTCAATAACAATCTATTAAGTGTAACCACATACAGAAAATGAATAGAAATGGATATAAACAGGAACTAAGACCATATCAGGAAATGCGCTGAACTGGAACTGTCTTATAAGTCCTTAAGATGACTTTTAAAACATTCTGTTATATCATTTTACACCTTATTTGTATTGGAGTAATGTTCTACATACTGTTTGTTTATTTTTATTACAATGTCGCCGTACATACGCAACGACTGTTTGTGGCAGGTGCTAGAAATGCACACCTACGTGAAGAAAATATTTTATTATTATTTTCTCAAGACATATGACTGCTCATATATTAAAGGATAAATGTTTAGTAGTTATAACTAGCACAAAAAGAGCAGGTTGAATATTTCCATTCGCCATTTTCTGCCGTGTACTAATTTTAATATTTTTCTCAATAAATAGTTTTTACTATGAAAGTAATCCCATCCCATATTCGTGTAAAAAAAAAACAACTTTTTTCTGTAACGTAGTAGGTACACCCATGGTACACCACTTGAAGTCCTGGCTTTAAGGTATGGTTGAGTCCGAACACGATAACTCTAAAACCTGATTAGAAGACTCGCAAAATGGCTTACACTTTGACTCTATCCTTCTCCACAAGCCCTTTGCTTTTCTTATATATTTTATTTAGTCATTAATGTAATGTTTATCTTCTCTTTCTAAAAATAATACAATAATAGGTTTTTGAAATAAAATTTCTTTAGGCATGTTTGTGCACTTTTGCTATGGGAAAAAGCACTGAACTCGTGACCGTCACGCTAATTTATTTATTTATTTATCTCTTTATTGTACACCTTTTAAGTGAGATACAATCCAAAACAATGTAAACATTCAGGTATAACAATACAAATAATACATATATAGATCCACTAGAGGGCGCTCATCTAAACATTGAGTTCTGTCAGCTCCTTATGAATTAATGTCACCAACCTGCTAACGTGACGTTTTAAGTTCGTCGTTTCGTTTAAGTTTTCACTTCTGTCGACAGTCCCATGACTGCCTATTTATTTATTTTTTCTTATATGTGTATATGTTCAAATTCCGAATTTATTCTATAGGCCAGATATAGGTAGAAATTAAAAGTTTTGTAGATAGTTACTGTTCCAATGAATTTTAATATTTACAAAAAGTTAGCGTAGCAACATAACGTAGACGCGGTTGACTTCAAAGTTAGATTGATTTGTATCTGATAAATTTCTCTGCTATTTTCACAAGTCATCATACCTTTCAGTGATATTCTTTATCAAGAAGCCTATACAAAATGTATTTATTTCCTTAAGTTTGTTTATTATTCGTGGTTCCTTTTCCATCTGAATGGCAGACAACAATTATTATAAAATAACCAATGGATATAAAATGTAAGTGGAAAAAAAAGGTTTCGTAACATATAAAGAGGTCGAGGCCTTTACGTAAATATTATTTGTTTCCTTAATCGACTTTAGTATTCGATGTGCGCCGCGGCCGACCCTACAAACTGCATTACGTGGTGTGCTTATTACCTAATATAATTAGCTTCACACCTTGCTTATGAATACTTTGTATGCCTAAATAAAGAAAAAACAGTAAATAAGAATCGATTAATATAAATTCACCAATCACATCAATCGATTTTTATTCACTTGTTTTTTTGCCATACAATCATCTTTTAACATTTTATAGTGTAGACTACCCTGGATATTTGTATCAATTCACCGAGAGACAATGTTATGGTTTCGTCGGAATTAAATCAACTTAAACCGTCGGTGGTCCGAAACGTGTTTAAATAACCAGCCAGGGATGCGAATGGTCAGAGTATCTCTAGACCGACAACATCGACGCAATGGAGCGCAACATGTCACGCTGTTACCTCAGCCCTACTTCTGCTATAACGACTGCTTACTCAAAGTAGCGCACATGACAGACGCCAACTTCAGTTTAAAAGTAGTGATGGGTCAACCCGATTTACTAACTCGAATTGCACTATACTACAAGCCAAGAAATATAGTAATTCAAACTTCTAACAAAAATATTTGGTCCCAACATAGAGTCAGACGAAAAAAATATAGGATAAAAAACTCTTATTTGTAACAACTAATTTACTCAGTATCATCCTGCTTACTCGAGTTCATGTCGAGTTTTCAGCATTTTTCCGCCGTCGCAATCCTGAGTCGCATCCCCATCTCAACTAAAATCCTAATTACTTACAATAGATAATAGCTTCATTTTAACACACTTATATTAGCTTCACTTGTAAATAACTAATTATATAAACAAATTTTGGAAGTCATTTTATCCTACTTCTAATTGTCGTATCAAAATGAAACTTTTTATGTATATGTAGTTTGGATGACAATACTATAATTTGGCATCTTGGAGCTGATCTGATGATGGAGCCAAGAGATATACAGTGGAACTCTTTAGTGGCTACTAGTAAACTCCTCGAATTTGCTTTCATAATGATTCATTTTGAAGAGTCCAACAGATTGGGCTTGATAACGATGGTCTGGTGATGAAGCCAGGAGGTGGATTGTGGAACTCTTTTTTACTTTTTAATTCGGTTCGCTTTTAAAGCGTGTTTTTAAGTTTTACTAAACTATATTTATTTATACTAAACCCAAAATTTTGCCTATTGTTAGGGTTCATCCTCCAAATGCGTTACCTACCTCGCACGAGCGTCGCTCGCTTCTGGGTTGTGAGCATTCACTTTTGGGTTGTGAGCATTTTAAGGACCGGCAACCATTTCTTTATCAACAAAAAAATAGGTCTACTCTTCGTCAATGAGATACAAGGAAAACCTTTGAAATTACACGAAAGATTTATCTTTGTTATTGACGGACATCAATCAGTAAATCTACAGAATGCGAGTGTGTGACCTCTGAGGCCAAAGTTGTGTCACAGCTGATGCGTTGGGACTACCAAAATATGTTTACGAATAAAAAGTAAGGAAGTACCTCCTTTATTTACGTATGCCACTCAATTCCAATGGGTGGAACAAATATGCCTTGGTAAGGTGTTGTCCTTGCATTACAATATTAATGTTAAGTACACCGAAGACATGGAAGTTATTCTATGAAGAATATCATTTTAAGTTTATAGCCATAATCAAAACGAGGCTACCTGGTAGTATTAAAGAACACCGTTACCGAAACATAAAATTCACTGAGCACCTCAATAATAGAAACCTGAACTAAATGTTATTCTTAAAGATATATGAATGTATTAAACATCCTTACTTTCATTTCGGTGTAAGAACAACGAAATAATAGTGGCAACATTATCATTAAATTGTCATATATTTCCTTTAGATTCCTGAGAAGTAGGTACGAGTATGTTTTCTAATCCAAAGTAATAATATATTTTTTTTGTTTGTATAGAAACACCGGTAAAAGAAAAAAATGATGAAACTGGGGGAGATCAGCATGGACAAGCCAGACATACAAGACACGTCGCTACTGGAACAGATAAGATACGCCGTCGTGTTGAATTGAAAGATGTCGGCGAAGACGTACCGCCACTCAAAGAAACAGGGTCAAAAAATGTCGGAGGAGACGCACCACCCTTCAAACAGACGGGATCGAAAAATGTCGGAACATCTAGCTTTGAACAGAAAGAAAAACCCAATTTGGATTCTGTACGGCAATGGACTGAGCTGTCGGATAACGAGAGCATATATTCAATCACGCCAAACACAAATACCGACAAACCTCGTAAATTCCACTTTGAGGATTTTGACACTCGTTATGATAAACCGTTTGAAACCGACTACGGCTATGGTAAGTTTATATTTTCTTATCTTCTTCTATTCTATCTGAACAGCTGATTAACCACTATACAGCCCAAGTGCGATCTTGGATCTGGAATGAACTACCTGCTTCTATTTTTTTCAAAGAATTATAGTCCTGAAACGTTTAAAAGTAGAGTAAATAGCCCTTGGATAGGCGTGTACTACCTTCGTTCATAGTGTCATATCGTTTCAGGTGAGTTGGAAGACAAATGCCTATTCCAATTATTAATTATTATTATTTTTTGAAGTGAAAACTTCTTTACTCACTTTTTGAGATGGGTAAATAATGTTAAACTCGCGATCGAAAATCGATGATCGAAAATGTATGGAAAATGTGTCCGAGTGTGATATATTTAAAAAAAAAAAATTATGACGGGACATGGAGGTAATGGATGGATGGATGGAAGGAGGGAGGGAGAGAGGGTGAGAGGGACGGAGGGAGGGGGAGGGGGAGAGTGGGAGAGAGAGAGAGTGAGTGAGTGAGTCAGTTAGTCAGTCAGTCAGTCAGAGAGAGAGACGCTAATAAGCTAATAGATCCACTAGAGGGCGCTAATCTAGACATTCAGTTCTGTCAGCTCTTTATTAATTAATGTCACCAACCTGTTAATGTGACGTTTTAAGTTCGTCGTATCGTTTAAGTTTGCACTTTTGTCGGCAGTCCCATGACTGCCTCTTTTTTTTTAAACTACGTTGGTGGCAAAGTATACGGTGCGCCTGATGGTAAGCTATTACTGTAGCCTATAGACGCTTGCAATTCTAGAGGACTCGCACGTGCGAAACAACATCTACCGAGACACTTCTCGGTAGATTTTGTTGGTTTCGACATTTTTTTTCGCCTTTTGTAAACTTAAGTAGGTACTTGATTATAGGGGCATTAGGTAGGCCCGAATTCCTTATCCACGTGCAGTTTATTTTCGTTAGGGACTAATAGTCCTTAAAATACAAAATACATGCAATGCCAAAGGCTGTTTTATAGTTTATCCAGAAAAAGTAAAAAGCTGCAAGACAGCAAGTACATGAAATTTATTAACATGGAGATCAATCATTCACAACCCCATATAACCACCGTTTTCATTCGTTGGCCGATTGTCAGAGTTACGGTTTAGACCGGAGAGAGTTCTCTCTTAGGCAATGAACACTGTTCTAACGAACCCGTCAGCGCAAAAGAGAGAGAGAAAAATTGTATACAAAAATAAAGCAGTTTTTCTATTTTATGACTTTAAAAAAAACTATATACTACTACGAATTCCTTTAACCTACATTTTAAGGCTATCTAATTTCTTTACAATAGTTATCAACTTTTTTAATGAGTTGTATCTGTTACAGTACTGCAAACAGTAGAACTTTTTGATTTCTGCTGCCTGAATATAAGCCTCTTCCATCCAAAATGAGATACGGAAATTGTTTTTTTTATTGCAGTATGAATACTTTTGAAACTCGCTTTTTGCAATTCTAAATCGGTTCTCAAAAGTTATAATATATTAAAGGCGCTACATAAGTTTTGTCGTACTTTGTGAATTTTTTTTCTCTCTCTCTCCACTATTCGTTTAACGTGTAAACCAGGTGCTGAACACATTGCTCCAGTATCCCTGTGGAAGACAGCCACATATCTTCTCAAAAGCTCCTATAAGCTCCTCATTTTCCATTCAGCTCCCTTTAGTTTTTTTTTTTAAATATCACTTAGAGTTTATGTACATGACTTCAAATATTATCACTACATATTATAAAACAAAGTCCCCCACCGCGGCTGTTTGTCTGTTCGCGTTAAGCTGAAAAACTACTGAACGGATTTTCATGCTGTTTTCACTAATAATCAGAGTGATTCATGAGGAAGGTTTAAGTGTATAATTTGTTAAGATTTTGTGTAAATTGATTAAAATATGTTGATGATTGTTAAAGATATCTCTGCTACCCGTGCGAAGCTGGGGTGGGTTGGTAATGATATATAGTTTGCATACGACAAACTTAAGTAGCGCCCTAGTTTTTAAAATTTTAACATCTTTTATAATTGATTGATGACTGCTTTTTATATTTTTAAAAGAAGGAAGTAGTTCGTTGACGTAATTTTTAATTTTAAGCACTAATTGAAAAGCTTCATGAAATAATTCTAGCAAGTCTTACTCTTCATTTTTTCAGCGGTGGATGAAAGACTGACATTGTTCGTAAAAACTTATTTTCTGTTCAGTTTCCAGACATGTTCATTGTGGCCGGTTCATGTCCACTTTCTTGTCCGACTTCATTCATTATCTAAGTACCTAAATTAAACAATTAAATAGTACTAAATGTGTGGAAACTTTTGATAGGAATCTGATAAATGAACTGAACTATAGGTAATACATAAAACTGCACATGGAAATACTTACTAGACGCAGAACTTTTATTAGTTCAGAAAGTACCTGGTTGTTGTTAAAAGTTTCGTCCATAGGCAAGTTTTCTTTCCAATGAATTTTCTTCGTTCAAACTATTACAAAACACTTCAACAGTTAGGTGACTCTTAAATAACATAGAAAGTAATAAGTTCCTGAGGTTATAAACATTAATAATTAATTATATATTAATGTCCATAGCCTCAAGAGCTGATTTATTAATTCTAATTATAATTATTATGCATTTCTTTACAACCAAACTTGACCACCTTTTTTCCTTTGAGTGGCACTGGTTTACCGCAGCTTACATGCTATAATTTGATTTATACTGCAATGCTTATTAAATTAATTCAAAAGTCACTTTGTATAAAAACAATAACTGTAGATAAACACAAAAGAAATCAATGTAATCGCCTTATGAAAGAGCTCATTACAGCGTTCTTACCTTATCTCCGTCGTCTGGGAAGCCGATCGCTGTATTTCCACAAAAAAATCAGTCCCCTGAAGTAACATCGCAGCAACTAATTACGTCTATTGGGGATTGAAAAGGTCTATTCTGGAGATAATAAAATATTGAGTTAGGAATAGTAATTGATATGTTCTAATAATAGACGCAATAAAAAATGCCTTAGACTTATTAGTTTCTGAAGAGGCGACTCTATCAGTGTGCTCAGAGAGAACAAATGTCACGAAAGCTTATAGGAAAGTATAATTAAAAAAATATACATGCATGTGTGTGCGTGTAGGTGTGTGTGTGTCGTTATAAGCAGTACTCTGTAACAGTGCATAACGCAATAAGTTTTTTCTTAACTGTCAAGTTATTAAAGTCCGGTTAAGTCCGTTGCCGGATAAAATTACGACAGTCTTCCTTTAATCTTAAATGGCCTGTTGGACTCTTTTCAGTTCTAAGAGATCATCTTTGGCTAATCTTCCCCAATATATAATGCAATTGATTAAGAGAGGATGACTTATAAAAGATCGTACACTTTGCTGATCGATATGCCAACGATTTGATGATACTCACGAATGAACAAGTGATTTAATAACTATAAGAATTTGCAGAGGGTTCAGGCAATTGGCCTGGTAGCAGAATCAGATTTACTTAGGTAGTTTTAGGTAATAATGCTTTCACACATTTCGGGACCTGATTGAATCAAAACTATTGTCAGTAAAGAAAATGTCAGTATTGTCAGTGAAAGTAATTAGGGAGGGAAGGTAGGGAAGGGAGACAGGGAAGAACCGGCTATGTGTCCTGCTTTCCAACTAATCCTTCAAAAGATCTATGGTCTTCTTCTTTTCCAATTACAAGTGCTTAAGCCAGTCAGCCTGTGACCGAGCCAGTGAAACGTGGTCGAAACGTCAGGCAATTCAGAGATATGTTATACCTAACCCTACCGTAAATAAACGCGAAAGTTTAAAAGTTAGTAAGTGCTTAAGCCTTAACAGGACCGTACGTAGTATCCGAACTAATATTAAAATGTGAATGAATAAACAAATAAACTCATATTTGTTAGTTTGTTACATTTTCACTCCTTAATTTCAAGATGATCGGTTGAGTAACTGATCATCGTCACAGAAAAGGACATTCATAGGGTTTCATAAAAAAAAAAAACATAAATTTCGGCAAAGGGACGCGTCGCGTCTTCGTCGTCACTTTCGCAGCCGTTGCATAGATGCCGTTTGAATGTTGTAGCCAAAATGTTGGTTTGTCGCCGACTCAAAATTACTTAGGTATTTACAGTAGTGTAAGAATTTAGTTATTTTACATAATACAACAAAAGTTACTAATTGAAAAATCCCTACCGAACCCGTTGATGTATTTGCATGCTATATAATATATTCGCAGATAGATCTTATATAATAGCTTTAAAGCCGGAGATACCATAACAACAGGTACAGCGCTGGTGTGCAAAGAGATCAATCGTGGTCACTGTCATCGGCCGTCGAGATAACGCAAGATGAGCGATCGCGCGTCGGCCTTATCGTTATCTCGAGTGGAAGGAATCTTAGGCGTCAGCCGGTAGCGAGTTGGCATTCGCACAGAAGCCTCAGCAGGCAGCACGCGACATCCTTGAGGCGACGGACGACGCGTGCGCACACAACACGCGGCCCATGCGCATCTTCCCGCTCAGTGTCGGACGCAGGGTGATGATGATACGTTAGTGATAATTGCAAGCGATATATCTCGTTAACGTGATCTCATAACGGACTTTTAATAGAAAGTGAAAAAGTGACATTTGCAGAATGGGTAAGTAAATATTTTTACAACCATAATTATTTAAAAAATCTCATGCAGTTATATTTATATTTAAATAATAAATAAACTAATAGTAAAAAAAAAATAATAAATTATCTTAAATCAAATTGTAAGTTATAAAGTGCCATACCCAGTGTCAATAAGTTGTCACATAATCTTGTGAAAAGTCTAAAATGTTCATGTCAGTGTCGTCGTTCAAAAAAATGTCGCGAAGTTGTAGTACAATGCCCATTATAAAGATGTCGGCAACTCTTCACATGTCTCAAATCTCTTGCTGCACTCCTGTCACTCATTCGCGGACATTAATTGTTCTGTTCTGCTATTATCTTATAAAAACTTCACTTGCAAGTAACATTGTTCGGTGGTAATAAGCGGGATTTATAATTTTATGATCGCAGAATGACCTTTTAGATTAGAGTCCACTGGAAGACCTATGGAGATATTGTTTCCAGTTTAGATTTAACTGTTAAGTTTATTTCTGTTCCGTTAAACATATTACATATTTTAATTTCAAAATTTATATCCGCCCGTGATTAACTGAAACTAAAGGTCAAACTAAAAGGTTGACTGGTAGAAAATGCTTACGGCATTAAGTCCGCCTCACGCAATCTATCTGCAGAAAGGGTTTAAAAAAAAATAATTAATTGATCAGTTCCTAAAAAGTATTCGGAATAATTTGTTTCCAATCACTGAATAAACTGCGTTCATTCCCAATAAACAGTTTGATTTAATGTTAATTGTTAACAAGTAACGGATAGTTAGGTTATATATTTTAGTATAATATTTCAATATGTTGATTACTTCGATGTCTTTCTCTCCAATTTCAAGACCTGAACGCTCTGAATGTGTTAGTCACAACACCTAAAATGGTTCATATTTATAAATCACTAGCAGCGCCCCGCGGTTTCACTCGCGTAAGTCCCGATCCCGCGGGAGTATCGGTATAAAAAGCGTAACCTATGCGTTAATCCAGGTCTCCAGCTATCTACATACCAAGTTTCGTCGTAATCGGTTCAGTGGTTTTTACGTGAAAAAGTAACAAACATCCATCCATCCAAACTTTTACATTTATAATATTAGTGGGATTTGTTTTAAAGAACTGAAGATTAGTAATTGTAAAACCTTCTTCCTGAATTCGTTCCTTACTGTGGAGTAGCGATGTTCCTAGGCAATAATAAATACTGCGTATTAGTGACACCCCCAAGAATCCATGTCTTTGTCAGCGTGGATATCTTTACAGGTTTCCATCTATCGAAACGATCTAAACATTTAATTATCCAATTCAATTATTTAGTTAACGCACACTTAAGCTGTTATATAACGTTTGCTTAATTTAAGTGCATAAATATAAACAAGACAAAGACAAAGACATTGCAAACTGTGTATGCACATATTTGTAGATGTTACTTTAATATTGAGTATCAACAGTAACCCATTTCGGACATTGCAAGATTAAATTGTTAGTTTTCTTAACATGCTAGACTTAAACTTAAAATTAGTTAACTTAAAACTAACACCACTTTTTTAAAAAGTATTCTTGAAGGTTGTAAAATACATTTTGAGTCAACCATTGTTTCAGTCTTATTTTAACAAAACAGGTAGATATAAAAAAAAATCATTCCAATTTATTATGAGATAAATATTTACTTTTTCCTGATCTGCTTTCTTGACAATATTGAATATTATGCAATAACGAACTTAAAATCTTTTTAAGGGGTTTATTAGAAACAGTTTGAGAAGCGTAGCGTTTAAAGATTAGTGGACATAAACATATACTCCTACAACTACGTACAACTTTTAGTACTTAACTTTTGTATTGTCATAAATGGAATGACTATTTAGGAGACGGGCCAGAGGCGTATCCCCTGTAAAGTATCTCTCACGTCTACAGCGTTTCAACACACAGTTATTGGACAAAGTAATGTGCCATTACCCGATTTGTTCTGATTCCTGTGTGCGGATTTACGTCAAACGTCGTTTCGAGAGCTAGCTAGTTAGCAAAGATTTACGTCAGAATATTCATCTACCGTTGAAACCAGTGTCTTTATTTTATATTTATTTTATTTTATTTGGAAAACTTACAGTTAAGCATCGAAATAGGTGTCAAGAACTAAATATATGAAGGCCAATTACAAGTTTTCACAATTAGCAACTGTTTTAAATATAAACTGTATTTGGTCGGAGTAAAAAAAAACCAAAAGAGCATGCGCACGCACACATTTACTTTAAACATTTTTTCATTTCATTAAACACCGGAAAAAAACCGTTTCATAATGATACTTTTTAGATGAGAAACACTGGTAGCAAACAAATCAACGTCTATTTCCTCTGAGAGCTTATTGAAGGTTTTATATGCACGAATCATATAACTATTTTGTCTATAAGTGGTCCTTACACGCGGCAGATGAAGTAAGTGAGGCTTCCGGAACAAGATGCGCCCTGTCTTCAGTCCCAAGGTACCTAGCAACTCCGGACAGTCTATAATACCATTAGCTATTTTAGAAAGATATACCAGGTCCGCAATACGTCTCCGTTCATACAACGGGAGTATATGAATTTTTTTACATCTCAACAAGTATCTGGAAGTATATTTACGTGTTTTGTACTGGAGGAATCGTAAAAAGCGTTTTTGAATACGTTCTATTCTGTCTATGTATATACTATAGTGGGGATTCCATACCTGCGAAGCGTACTCCAAGTGACTGCGAACAAAGGCACAATAAAGTAACTTAAAAGTTTTTATATTTTTGAAATTTTAAATTATTTGTCTAAAAGTTTTAATTCTATATTTACATTTGATATAAAATAAAATAAAAACGAAAAGACGCTTTAAAAAAACTTTAATCATATTATTTTCATTTACATTGTACATACTGCTTATTGGTACTAAACATCAGTCAACAGAGTATCACACGCTACTAGGTACTTAGGCAAAGTATTTCCCGAACTAAATAAGCATCACTTTAGAAATAATATGGTTTTTTTAGAGTTCCGTTCCTCAAAAGGAAAAAAAGAAACCCTTATCCTTATAAAGTGATCCACTTTGTTAAAAAAAATTCGGAAGTCGTTAATTTTTTGTTATATCTGTTTGTCTGTGTGTGTGTGTCTATCAAGAAACTTTTCTGCAGAAACCCGAAAAGGTATCAAGATGAAATTAACATCAAATACTTATGTCAGTGTTCTCTTGAAGCTGTAAAAAAATCAAACTTCTAAGTCAATGCAATGAAAAGATGCGGCCATTAAGCCTTAGATTTTAACAAATTTAAACATTTCGCAGGTACATCAAAATCTATAGGGCTACCTAGAATCATGAAATTTGTTGAGAAGCAAGGTCTGACGGCACGAGTTAAGGAAAAAAGCCGAAAATCGTTAATTTGTTGTTATATCACATAAAAAATATTTTTTGTGATTACAAAGTTATATGTAGCAGTTGGATTGTGTTGGCTTTGTCGTAGATAGCAACCGCATAGTTATGTTTGTCTTTCAAAAAAGACGGGTAAAAGTCATCGAGAATTGATTCCCGAGATGGACGTACTTTATAAATACATGTTTGTTTGCTTACGGAACCCTCGGTGCGCTAGTCAGATTCGCACTTATCCGACTTTTTTTTAAACACAATTTTTTAGCTACTAACAATTATTCTTAGCAATTTATAAAAACATATTAATGTAGAACACACTCAGATGTTACAAGACATAGTCACGCTCAACCGTAGTCACAAAACTTGAAAGTCATTTCGATTTACAACTTTAGCTGTACCTTGCGGTTTCACCCTTCCTCCTTCCGCTAGTATGAGATTTGTTCGTTTAAAATTTTTCAATACTTTTAAATTAATTGATACAATATTGAACCATAATTACGCAATAATTTCAGTCTAATTTAGTAAAAGATAATTACATTCATTTCAATATCTATGACAGCCAATATACAAAAAAAAAGCCTCCGAATATCTATTTGTCTTGAACTCCATACATCATAAAACATTTTCAATGTTTTTTGTTGCCATGTCTCAATACAGAAACACCCTACAATGATCTTTCCATTTCGATCTCAATCTGTTTCCGAATCCATTATCTTTATTCTAATCTTCGTATGACAGGTCCATGACGGTGATACCCACATGACACATAGTGTCATGAAAATATATCTACCAAGTCTCTTATCTAAAGTGTGTATGAAATGAAAATACGGAAAACCCACTTCAGGATTACAACAAAATAGGTACCTACATACTCGAGACAATAATATCATATATTAGATGGATCTCTGTAGATAATATCATATTTTGATACTAATTTGAATTTTATTGACTTATAAATTGGATTATATAATTTGTTAAATACAAAAATAGACAGTTCATAGAAAAGAATAATGCGTTCGTGTGCATTACTAATAACGTACGAGACTGCTATAGCATTAGGTACAGTAGACGGGTCGTTTATTCATTTACTACTTTAATAGTTAAAAAAGTATTTTATAGATAATCAAATCTAGCCTGTTGGCTTAGAGGTTAGTGACCCTGACTGCTACGCCATAGGTCGTGGGTTCCATTCCCACCCGAGTCTGGGTGTTCTTTGTGTCCGTTGTTTGTATGTTTGTAAAGTCCCCCGCGACACAGGAGTCATTATGCGGGAGTTGTCTTTTTTAAATGAATGAATGAAATGAAATCTGTAATTATATTGCCTCGGTTCTTGGTCAGACATTAAACTCTGTTTATATAGCAGATGACGGATCCTACATCAGTTGCATATAATTTTTCGCGAATTTTAAATATTTTTCGAAGCAATTAAAACGATAAAACATGCATAACAAGTATTTGTCCTAAATATAAGCATGTGCTAATGTAATTAATATAAATTTTAACTACGCAAAATATCCAACAAGAATTTTAACTAACTCGTACTACAAAGATATGCAGTCTTAACGACTAGCTACACGATTTTATTTGAATTATTACAATATTTGAAATAATAGTTACGTATACAAAACTTATTCCGACACAAAGAAAATAAACAATAATAAAAAAACCTATTTATATGTCAATTACATTAATAAATATTTTGTATATCAGATTTTAAATTAGGCTAAACCGTTAGAAAAAAGGATTCAAATCGCTCGCTTGATAATATTGATTGATGACGAAAGACAAAGGTTTCCACAAAATAAAAACGGCCTTTCGAAACAAACTACATTTTAAAAAATGTGTTACTTGAAATAGCCAAGTATTCTCTTTTGCATGTGTCTTTTGAGGCGAAATAGATTATATTTTTTTAGTGCATTATAAAAAGTTCCTCCGTCATCCCTCAGACGAGAATTGACCAGAAGATCAAGTTTTGAGCTCCCAAGCTTACCGGGCCGCGTCTCCTCCTTTTTCCGTGCCAAGTTAATCTGTTAGATTGGTATTGTTAGATCTGCCAAGTTGGATTGTCCGTTTTGACAATCAGGCATACTTGACATCTCTCTTTATACATATATGATAACCATACTGATTAATTAAAATTTTAAAATAACCCCGACTCGAAAGTCTCTTCAACGATTAGAAAAAAGCCTTTTTCTTTAATTAATCTAAGACCACTCTCGATCAAGTCACCTTTCAACCAAAAAAAACGCACTTAAATCGGTCCATTCGCTTGGGAGCTACGATGCCACAGCAGACACACAGACTCACAGATACACAGACACTCTTTTTATGTCGTAGCTTAAAAAGGGCTTGCTTCTCTCTTTTTTGTTCTGCTTCCGGTAGTTTGAACCAGGGATGTTGCGGACATTCGCATCCGCATTCTCAATTGCGGAGCTTTCGCATGGATTTGGACATCTGCAACTACATCCGCATCGGCATATCTGATCCTTCAAAAACCCGAATCTGCATCCGCATCCGCGGATGACAAAGATTCTGCATCCGCAGCATCCCTAGTTTGAACCTATCAAAGCAGTTTGTACAACACAGTCTATTCTGTCTTAGGCTATTTTGTTTGTAAAACTATTTATGGTTGTAGGTATATATGTACATATATTATGTACTATATCAAGCTTGTTCCTTATTGAACTGTCTTATAAATAAATGAAACATTAAAAATGTGTAACTAAATTCACTTCCTACATAATTTTTAAATGTAACATACATTTAACTAACGTCACAATGGTGTGACGAATAGGAATTTTACAGGTAATCAGTGGCGCTTTTTTCATAATGACTAAGTTGATCTTTAACCACATTTATGCCAATAATTTATTTGTTCTATTCATATGGAAAATCTTTACAAAATGTGAGAAGTATACACCAATTAGACTTATTGCCTACATTAATTATTTTTATTGTCAAAAATACGCAAGACGTAATCCTGCTTTGCGTAATTTTATACAGGTTCAGGTACTCAAAAGTTTTATAAAATTACTAGCTGCGCCTCGCAGTTTCACACATGCAAGTCCGGATTCTGTGGGAATATCGGGATAAAAACCTATAGTAGCCTATGTGTTAATCCAGGTGTACGCCAACTGTCAAACGACTGACAGTTATGTCAAAAACGCTAAGGTTACATTAGAAAAGTGAATATGGTCGTTAAGTTTTCTTAAATTCAATTCAATTTTCCACGCAACTTTCTTAATTTTTCTTTCATAAGAACCTTCTCCTGACAATAACAAACACAAAAAAAGAATAAGCGAAATCGGTCCAGCCGTTCACGCGTGATGCCGTGACCAAGGGAAATTGGCATTTATTTATATATATATATATAGATAGATATCTAGTACTGCAAAATAGTTATGTACTAGGATAACAAACAATATTCTTGAGTGATTAAATAACAGTTTTATTACTTGAAAATAGAGATAAGAGCCGAGCTATTCACCCAAGTATTTATTTTAAGAACGCTAAGTATCCTAGGTCTGAAATAGAACATTATAAAGTAATAATATTTTTCAAAAATTGTTTTAAAAAAATATAAACGCAAATAAGTACTTATTACAACAAGTTACACTTATATTAGTTTCAGATTACTCTGCAATATATAACTGGTGTAAGAAGCGGCCTGCCGAATCTTGAAATAATAGATTCAAATCATCATTCTGAGTAGAAAATCATTGCAAATTTCTGCCGGAAAATCCATTTTTTATTAAAAGTGATATCACAATGAGTAAACAGAACATTTTACCAAAAAAAAATACCCCATACGACCAAAAACAGCAATGTAATCAATTAAACAACATTTATGCAATCAGTTCATTCACCGTACTGCACCGTACGCGTGTTGCGTTTACATTGCGTAGCGCGAAATCAAACTAATGACTGTAAATCCTTAATCTAGCATTTTTATAATGAACTGACTTTTGCATTGTGATAAGTATCCAAAGAAAAAGACGTTTTGTAAGTTATTCGCGACGGTGATACTTACACGCTGTATGTAGGTTTGAATATACAGGTTGTTACAGAAAGGTGTGGTCAAATTTTAGGAGCGTTATATGTAGCCGACAAATAGTTATTTCAGCTTAAAAAAATGGACTGTATAGGTGCACATTTCCAAACATCATTCATTCAACATTCATTATGAATTTTCATGTCAGTGATTTTAATTTTTATTTTATTATTCAGACACTTTCAGATGAATTTGGACATTCCATCAATATCCTTGGTATTAAATACCTATAGTTTAATCCTTGTTAGCCCTCTCTCATAAGAAATATTATCTTTATCGGTCAATTTTCAAGTTTTATTTTTTAGTTTTAAAATAAGATAAATGTATTGAAAATCACGAAATTTTCATAAAATTATTAGCGCTTTACCTTATTCACTGGGTCTTATTCTATAGGTACCTACAACCTTAAAATATGACTTCACGTTTTTGTAACATACTGTATAGTATGCATTTAGCGTGCACTATACAAGATTAATTAGTTTTACGAAATCTAAATTTGTGTGTTTCAAAAAACATTTAGTCAAGGCTGCAACTAAAAACACTAAAAAACTAAAAAAAAAAATTAACAAAAAACCGGCAGTGAAGCAATGATTTGCATTGCTTTTCGCCGAGTGAGTGAGGTTACCGGAGGCCCTAACCCTCTCTTCCTCTACCTTTCTTCCCCCATTCCCCTACTCCCAACTTAAAGACTGGCAACGCACTTGTGACACGTGTGTTGCAGGTGCCCATGGGGGGCGGTAGTCATTTAGCATCAGGTGACCCGTCTGCTCGTTTGCCCCATATAACATAAAAAAAACTTAAGCTATTGTATTTTTAAAACTTTGAAATATGTGTACTATTAATAACGTGTCCTTTAATAATAATAATACACAACAAACATTATAGAGACAGACACAATAACGTCACAAGATACACGCGTTAATAGTCGCAAAATATAAATAAAATCTATTTATTTTCATGATTTATATTTTTAGTATGATTCAATCCTATCTATGATTAAACTATACTATAAAATACAAATCAAATAATTTCCACAATAGTGAAACCGTGAAATTATATCGGTACCAAGATGTAATAACAGACAAAACTACTCCAAATAATAGACCTGCTATCACACTTACATTAACAGACGACAAAAACTACATATTTAATAGATTTTGAAAGAAAGAAAGAATTATATAAAATACCGAGAATTTGGAGGAGAAATACACAAAAATTCGACCTTGCAGATGAAATTCGATAGATCTAACATCAGCACACGGTAATGATTATCACTACATATTATAATACAAACTCCCCCGCCGCGTCTGTCTGTCTGTCTGTCTGTCCGTGATAAACTGAAAAACTACTGAACGGATTTTCATGCAGTTTTCACTAATAGACAGAGTGATCCATGAGGAAGGTTTTGGTGTATAATTTGCACCCGTGCGAAGCCGGGGCGGGTTGCTAGTACCAATTATAATTTAATCTACAGGCCTTATTCCAAAATCTTTGCATACTTCACTCAAGCAAATAGGAATAAATAAAAAATCATACATTTCATTGCAAAGATCTGTTGTGATCCACAAAACCACCATGTGCACCACCCAGACACTTACAATAAGTGTTAATGACTCAACCCATGAGGCGTAAGCACGTGATAGGTTCCCATTGACTAGCATTAAAAGCTAACTTAAAATAATGTAAATAATAATGGTAGTAGTTATTATAAGTAAAGTCAAAAACAATACAAATTTTATAATAAATTCGGTTGTAACCAATTCTTGAACTTCAACTTTTAAGGGGTACGTTCTTGAACTGAAGGAATATTACCTCCAAATTTTAGAGTATCTACGTAGTTCCCCAGTTTCCATTCCTATGTTGATTACTTATTCACATTAAATAGTACCTACTACTATTTAATACCTATATATTGCTAATAAATGAACTGAGATAGCAAGCCAAACCAACATACTGTTTAAACCTAACTTGTTCGCTGGCTACACTAAGTTATTATTACTAGCGTATGGAGTAGACACTGCGAAGAAAAAGTTTGTAACGCGAACTGCGGTCCCTACACCACAGGGAAAACAAATCTTTGGACAACACGCGTAAACGCCATGAAAATCACGGCGCTTAGGATCTTACGCTCGCGAGGAAACTACAACTCAAAAACGATCGAGCGCTGCTTGTTAATTAATACTGTAGGATTTGACTACAAATTATTGTTTAGCGCTGCAGTGCTTTTTAGTTTTAATTCAAATAAAAACGGAACGTTTTTATTTGAATGTATTTTGTTCTGAGTGGCTTCTCTAGTTCATAATATCTCGATGGCTGGCTCACGGATGAACAATCTCGCATATATGTACATATTGAGCGCAGTTTAAACTGTTGAGCTAATTAATATAGGATTGAGCATCGCTCCCATGCCGTCTCGGACCCCTCATGAAACTGATTAATCGTTTTCAAGGAGACAATAAATTAATCTCGTGATACTCTTGCAATTAAGAAACTTGGTGTATGACGCGATCTGGAATCGGTTCTCAGACATGTGGCAGGTCATGGCTCCTTTCAGAATTATTGATTTACAAAAAAACATTTAACATAAAACATTGAAAGTAAGTAAATCAACAAAGCTGTGGTAAATTTTCAAAAGTGATTAAAATTGTAGTTTTAATCAAAAAAATATATAATTTGCATTTTAAAAGTGCAATAGGCTTACTATTGCACTTTTAAAATGCAAATTTTCATCACATAAATAAGGTGTACAAATCGTTTAGTGACGTACCAACATTACAATTCCTTTACAGTTAATCACTGAATTCAATAACATGAATAAATTGCCGTGCAATAATTATTCAATGTCACAAAATAACACATTATAATACAAAAAGACAATTAATTGCTATTGTAAGTTTAAAAGTTCCTAAAAAAGATCGTCAAATGATTTCAGCAACAAGTGCCAAATAGAAAAGCTCACAGCTGTTACGTAATTCTTTTTTAAACGAATTTAAAAACTTTGGTCCCTAAAAATTATTTAGTTTGAAACACTTAGTTCTTATTTTTCGTGTATTTTAACACATTTAAAGTCGTTTTATTTATTTTTATCTGTCCTTTGGAGTTTCTTACGTTACACTCAAACTTACTATTCTCCTCTACGATTATAATTCTTTAAAAAAAACCCGACTTCAATGCAATTCTCATGGATGCCATTGTCAGAACTGGACCAAATTGAAATGGGACCACACGGAAAACCAGCTTTTAAATAAAAAAAGAATCATCAAAATCGGTTCACCCAGTCGAAAGATCTGAGGTAACAAATATTTAAAAAAAAAATCACAGTCGAATTGAGAACCGAAAGAAAGAAATGTCCCTATTTAACCGACTTCAAAAAAGGAGGACCTTTTTTGAAGTCTGTTAAAAAGGGACATTTCGTTCCGTAATAATTTTACTGGTTGTCTCTAAATACATGACAAGGCATTTGCATGTTTAGTTAATATACGCTAGCCTACGCTTATCAATGGTTTCTATTTTAAGCCTACGAGACCTAGGCTGAACAATAAACCACTTATTTTTTCATATGGCAAGCGCGTTACGTATACGGGCGCAACCTTCACATATTATGTGCAATGCTGTCATTAGCATGTTAATATTCTCATATTAATATTCTTTTTGTAATATTATAAAGTGTAAATTTAAAGTAATAGGTACTTACTTTCTTAATTTCGTATACTTCAATATTCAATTGTAGTTAGTATAAATTTACATTGTTTTCTTTATTGCAAATGATTCGATGAAAAAGTAAGTATGTTTTATAATGTTAGCCAACAGTACTTCTTACGACATACCCCAATGCTGAGCTGACGATCATTTTTGACTCATGTGAAGGTATTTTCCGATACTTGTATACGAAACTATAAAATGATTTATTACAATGGGGTGAATAGGCACATTTCTAAATTTTGTTTAGTATTTTCATATTCATTTTGGCTTGTTATGTGTCGCCAAATACGTTTATTATTTGAGTTAGTGCTGTTTTTACACCTACAAGTAATTAAAAAATTCTTTAAAAAAAAGAATAAGATGAAAAAAATGTTCTGTTTTCTATTTAGACTGGACTTGGGTTGAATAGAAACGACATATGAGGTGAATAGAAAAAAATACTAGGGCTGGCTGGTACCTACGTAAAGCTATGTCCATTTCTACGTAGGTACATATAAAATTTAGATAATTAATCAGTTTGTTGTTTAGTGTTGACTCAAAATTGGTTTATATAAAATTTGATAGTTTATGTAAATAAGCTCAATACTTAAAAGGTTTTTTTAATTTTTTGCTTTTTAGTTCTTTTCGTCGGTTTAATTTTTTGTTAAAAAGATTTTTTCTAAATATGTATATGATCCCCAAACGAAGATGCAGCTGCTAGCAGTTGCTTTCTTAATGTGTATGATTAATCAGACTTTCATACTGTTTGTTAACAAACTTATTTTACACAGAAACCTATAAAATAAAATGAAAATATAAATCATATCAGAATATTAAAGTGCGCTTCAGCCATTTAATGTTATGTTTACTAAAGCAAAATACGTAATAATAACAATAACTTGACACATCTCACACACTGCCGGCCGGTCGTCTGATCCCAAACTAGGCAGAGCTAGTACTATAGTAATCCAACCGCTGATAAACATACTTATATATTTTTAAATACAGACATATTATAGATAAATTACACCCAGACACAGAACTAATGAATGCTCAACACAATAATTTGTCCTGGGTGGGAATCGAACCCACAACCTCTGGCTCAGCAGTGAGGATCACTAACCAATAAACCCACCGGCCCGTCATTAAAATGCTGATTATAAAGGCGTATGAACAAGAGAGCAAAACGTTACTAACATAAAGTAATTTACTCTTAAGTACTCTTCAAAACCTGGTATAAATCCGTACTAGTTGCCATAAATATATAGTATTTCGAGAAACTGAAATACTGGTGAGTAACAATGATAAAATAATTTGTCTTTTGGAAAAATAAAAATCCAGCCAAAAAACGGCACTGTAATGCCACTATAAACTTTCATGTACATACTATTTTACCCGTCATATGAAAGAACTTTTTTTAATACTTTCGTACCTACCTTCTGCTCTGATCTGAATGTACCTGAATTCTGATCTGAATTCACGTGGTATATAAAAAATAAATAGGTTTGTTTATGCATTGAAGGAATTACGTAAAACCGCAAATGAAAAAGCAGCACTCGCAGCATACCATGGATTTGTGGGTTCTGTATTAAAGTATGGATTATTGTTTCATTAAATTCAACTATCTTACCTACAAATGATATTATTAAGTAATGTTATATGTTTAAGTATGTAGTATAAATACAAGCAAAAATGGGTTATTTTTGCATTGCATTGCATGCCTTAACAAAGGCAGAACATGAACTTGTTCCTTTATGACATAAGACCTTTTGTTACCCTGTTCCCGCAAAGAAAGTCTCTTCATTCCATTTCATTTCTTTACCCTTAGAAACCCTCAAATAAAACAATGATCAGTATTAATAATGGTACGGACATCGTAGGGCGTATCCGGACCTCGTGTAAAAAATTCGTTGTTTTAATTTTTTTAAACCAAATGGAACGAATATTTTGATAACTTTTAACTTCTAAGTAATCTAATCAGTGGAGGATCTATTTAAATCTATCAAAGTTTCAGGAAATTTCGAAATTCTGAAATTATTGACAACACGGGAGAAGTCTCAGACTATTTATATAATTTAGATTCTGTTGCTAATGGTATACTATTAAGTTTCCGGACCGATACGACCTTCAAACCTTCAAGAAAAGAGCGTCTCTACTCCTATCTAAAAGGCCGGCAACGCACTTGTGACTCTTGAGTTGCAGGTGTCCATGGGCGACCGTAGTCACTTACAATCGGGTGACCCGTCTGCTCGTTTGCCCCCTATAACATAAAAAAATACTACTAAGTACTTTAGCCGTTCAAATATGATTACGAAACTAATCAACTAAATATATCAACTATGTATATAATACAACTACCACACAAAATACGTATCCTTGAGTCTTATAACAATGTCAGGGCGATTGATGTTCTGCCTCATGCTTATCTTTATTAAGCTTCGTACTCACAACTAACTGATAAAATGTCACCCAAATATTTATACATGTCATGTTGATGTATTTACTGTTAAATTCTCCATTTTGTATTCATCATAAAATTGATTAATCATGTCAGTCCTTGTCAAGAGCTACCTGTATTTTCATTGTAGATAAGATAATTATGACAATTGTCAACAGTTGAATTAAAATAATAAGTTGTGTTTGACTAACCTGGTTAGTAATTAAAAAACAGTAGCAAGCAATAAATGGTTTAAAACTATGTTATCTTATTTAAAAGAATTAAAAAATGAGAAGCTTCTGAATTTAACTTTTTTTTTATATATGTTACGCGATTCATGATCAGGTGAATGATTCTTTAAAGTTATATCTCCGGAGTGGTCTCTTAAACGCTTAAATAACAACAAAAAAATAAGTAAGTGGGAGAGCCATGCTTCGGCACGTATGGGCCGGCTCGACCGAAGTAATACCACGGCCACACAGAAAGCCGGCAGTTAAGCAATGCCGTTGTGTTTTGCCGAGGGAGTGAGGTTACCGGAGGACCTAACCCTTCCATCTCCCCCCCCCCTCTCCTTTCTTCCCCCTTCCCGTACTCCCACCTTAAAGGCCGGAAACGCACTTCTGACTCTTGAGTCACAGGTGCCCCTGGGCGACGGTAGTCACTTGCCTTCAAATGACCGTCTGCTCGTTTGCCCCCTATAGCATAAAAAAAATCTAGTATGATTTACAAGTGGGATGATTTAGAGGCATTGAAGTCGGTTATATAGAACCTGTACTTTTCTATTAGAGCAGAATAAATCACCAGGATGTTGACTACTAAAAACAGACCCCTCCTTAAGATTTCCACTAAGAGTTATGTTGCACCACCTTCATCGAGCGGGATACAATTTGACTTAACCTCCAACAGATCTCGGAAACCATTTCTAGCGAACCTGTCATCTTACAGGATAGCGAAACTTCTTCCCCCTTTTGAGAAGCACAAGCAAAACATCGCACCATCTTCACCACCCAATTCTTGCTCTCGCCAGTCACTGGTGATTGGGTGGTAAGCTGCCCATTACGCCAACATCTGGACATCTGGATGATTTTTATAGAAATTTTCTTCCCAAAGGACCACAGTTCTCTTCCGTTGTCTTTCAGGGTTACGGATCGACTGGACCGTCCACCGACCTCTATGTATGACCTTGTCCACCGTTCTGGAAGAATCCAGAATATTAGTCGTAAGCAGCAACGTCTCCCCTAAATAATCATAAATTTAAAATACCCTCGACTCGAAAATCTCTTGAACGATTACAAAAGAGCTGATGATTTTCAAACGATTGAACAGATTTTCATGATCTAAGAACACTTTCGATCAAGTCACCTTTCAAACAAAAAAAACGCACTTAAATCGGTCCATACGTTTAGGAGCTACGATGCCACAGACAGACACACAGACACGTCAAACTTAAAACACCCCTCTTTTTGCTACGGGGGTTAAAAAAAGAGAAGATGCGCTTTACAATTTCCGATGTGCATGCGATGTTTTTTTTTAAGCCAAGTACTTCTTAACGTAAGAGGTGCTTGTCCTACTTATCCTACTAGACAATGATAATTTGTCTGACTTTATGTATATTATCAAGTACTTGACTATTAATACTACGAAAATATTGATTAATAAACTGATATCCATTACAGTTAACAGACAGAAGTGTTTCAGGAAAATAATTAACTTTACCTAAATACCTAGATACAAAATTTCTTTTTCATCATACGTCTAGCTGAGGGTATCTAATCGAGTTAAAATGGGTGAATAATTTAAAATAAGTCTTGTATAAAGGTTACTTAAACTTGCTACAAGTAACTTCACAGTGATAAATACTTCGTTGATACTATGGCATAAGATGACGCCATTTGATCGAGTCAGATCCTGAGTTTGATTTCTGATTATTGTTTTTATTGTATTTAACTCTCAATAGCAGCACAGAGGCTGGAAACGTGTCCAAACGAAATTAATATTTTATCAGTCTCTTCTCTCGTTTTATTATACTAGCAGTGCCCCGCGGTTTCATCGGTGTAAGTACCGATCCAGTGGGAATATCGGGATAAAAAGTTGCCTATGCGTTAATCCAGGTCTCCAGCTATCTACATACCAAGTTTCTTTGCAATCGGTTCAGTGGTTTTTGCGTGAAAGAGTAACAAACATCCATCCATCCAAACTTTCACTTTTGTAATATTAGTAGGATAACTGTTAATTACCTTTTTATTGTGACTGCGATGTAATTATAAACACAATTGATTCCTTTGACTTAAAAATCTATATATATAAAAATGAATCCCTATTTCCCTTGGTCGTGGCATCACGTGTGAACGGCTGGACCGATTTCACTATTTTTTTTTTCTATTTGTTATTGTCGGTTCTTATGAAAGAAAAAAAAAGAAAGTTGCGCAAAAAATTAGAAAATTTAAGAAAACTTAACGACCATATTAACTTTTCTAATGTAACCTTAGCGCTTTTGACATACCTGTCAGTCAATATTCATAGTTAATACAGGACGTCTGTCAGTCTTTCGGGTCAGCTAGTATGTAATAATAAAAATTGAAGACCTATTGACAATTCCTGCAACATTTCTCTGTTAGTCACTTATGGCTCTTCATACTCACCCTTTACCACAGATAAGATAACGTAACCTGTACAAATAAACCTACTGTAAAGGCAAGGTGTGTCAATATCTAAGAAGATCTATATTCACCTGACCACTTGAAAATTGACATTATCAGCAGAAAAACAAAACTCAAGTTAAATCCATAATAAATACCTATTTTCGCCAGTCTATTCGGTCGACTTTGTTGTATGAATTATGATTAGTAACGAGTGTTTTTTTTATCTAAAGTATTTCACATCCTCATGTACATTAATATATATTTTATAAACAAAATATTTTAACACAAAAATCAGACAGGGAAACAAAATAAATTGAATTTTTAATTAATACTTTTCATAACATCAACACTCGTTATAATGTCGAAAATGCAAGGAGTAAATAACCGTTTTTTATTCAAGAAGAAAGTACGTGATCTTCTTCACGATGAGTTGGCAGAACGTTCACTACGATAGTTACTTACACGATGGCGTATTTTAGTATATTCATATGTATGTGTATATATATTGTGTGTGTATACTTACAGTTCTGTATGTATTTTAAATTTTTATGCCATTTTTATGACTGGTAGAGAATGTCCTGAGCATTAAGTCCGCCTTTGTACAAATTGTGCAGAAGTTTTAAATAAATAAAATAACTAAATAATCTTTATAAATTCTAACATATTAATCAGGAGAGGAAGTAAACCTAACGGTTACAAAAATCAAACATAGCGCTCAAGATATTGGAATAGAAATGGATGGCACACCAAACAGTTATTTAAAAATTCATACTATAATATTATAATTGCGAAAGTAACTCCGTTTGTTTGTAACTTTCACGACTAAACGGCTGAACGGATCGTAATGAAATTTGGCAAGGAGATAGGTTATAATCTGGAATAGCACATAGGTTACTGAATAGGAAAGAGTAACAAACACCCATCCATTGATACATCCATCCATCCTTACACTTCTCCTTTATATTATTAGTAAAATTACTAGCTGGTGTCCACGACTTCGTGTGCGTAGAATAAGTACGTTTCGGGTAGTCTATTTTTGTCCAAGCTTACATCAATATCTAAATTAAATCATTAATTTAAAAAAATACTTTTTGCCTCGCACAACCAATCTCTGAAACAAATTGTCGCATGTGGTATTTCCGGACCGATACGACCTACAAACCTTCAAGAAAAGAGCGTACTGCCATCTCAAAGGCCGGCAACGCACTTGTGGCTCTTGAGTTGCAGGTGTGTATGGGCAACAGTAGTCACTTACCATCACGTGATGCGTCTGATCGTTTGCCCCTATAATAAAAAAAAACTACATATACATAAGTTAAAAGTAAAGCTAACATAATTTAACGTATTTCTGTTTATTTTCAATCTTTTATGGGTTTGATGCTCTTGAATAAGCCACATTTAGTTCTTAGTTTAGGAAAAATATTTTTTTATATTGTACACCTTCTTTTGATACCTCCCCGGGGTAATGGCAAGGTGGTATGTTGGACTCCAACCGATTAAAACCACATGGTGTTCCATCACGGAATCCCACTTGAGAGGAAATCGCTGCGAACCCTGACAGACTTTCCTGCTGTTAAACAATAGGCGACACCAATGTGGAGTGCGAGGGTCATTGCCCCCTCTGGTTCAGAGAAGCTCGCGCGGAACACGTTGTGCTGCCGTTTCGAGCCTGTTTCTGCTATGATGACGCGGCGATGGGTAACCCTGCCAATTGCCCGAAAATCCTTTTATACTCTCCGGCGCATAGTGCATCTTTTCCGAGACAGGAGAGTAGCCGTCCTCTCCCGTTCCCTTTCCACCCCCCTCCTTGCCCTAAAATCTCTCCTCCTCGCAGATGGTGCGTAAATGATTGGTCTCCGATACAAACTTTAATACCCTATTTTGCCGCCTTCACGACTTATTCTCACGACATAAAATACCCTATGTCCTTTTCCAAGGTCTTGTTTATCTCTATACTAAAATTCATCTAAATTAAATTGACAAATGTTATCGGTCCCCCATACAAACTTTGAACCCCTATTTTGCCACCTTCAAGGTTTATTTTCGCAAAAAAAGAAGCCTTTGTCCTTCTCCAAGGTCTTGTTTGTTCTATACCAAAATTCATCAAAATTGGTTCACCGGTTTAGGTGTAAGTTACTCATAAGTTACTCATATTGACCTTATGACGGAACCTAGTATCCTCACCGGTTAAAAACGTAATATATTAGCGGCGATCTAGTTATTACAACTTACGTATATCAGTGGATATATACCTAACATCTTTTTCGCCAACGACCAAAATATTCACTCCCATTGATATTGTTCTACATTAGATACACCTTATTTACAAACGTTCTATGTTGTTAAAGTCACCATTTGACATGTTTACCAGTGAAGTTGATCCTCCCTCCTCCCGCCCATGTTCTTATATTATGCATTGTACCTATTAAGTTTATTAAGGTGTAAGTCATTTTTATTAATTTGACTTAAACATTATTGCAATAATTCTTCCAATACGTATAAATCGGGATTTTATCGTGTTAATATAATAAAAGAAAAACGATATAGCAAGTGGAATGTATCTCTCGTAAAACATCTATACAAAATAAACTCTGACGTAACAATAATAGGTCGCAGGAAAATTAATTCACTTTTATAGCGACTTTTAACAGAAAAAAAGTAATTGCTATACTTAGTTCATTCCTATTTTCTCTAGAACCTACTCAATGCTTCCAAAAATTGCCCGAAATTGATCAGGATAAAAGTAGGACGCATTGCGATTGGACGAGGGTTATTTTTGAATGGAAAACAAACAAAAAAAATGTAGATTGTTTTAAGTAATTTTGTTTCCAATAAAACATGTTTTAACCTCCATTTAGCCACTACCAATTTTTTCACCAATCAGGATTTTTCCAAATTTATCAACCAACTTATAACGACGCATTGTCTTTTGTTCTTTGTAGCATGGACGCCATTATCATTTAAAATATTATACATTTAAAATGTATTTATGGATATGATTTAACTCTTTATGACATCTACTCATTATGTCCATTGTAATCTACTGAGTGTAACCAATATGATACATATAGTATATTTGTATATCAAAATGACAGCCCACCTGAATGCAAGTCAACTTTAAATATCAAAATACCCTTTTCTTATTCATTGCGAATAATGTAATTCAAATTATGTTAATACACTTTTATCGTTATTTGTGAAGAAATTAAGTCGATAATTCCGTGTTTGCTTTTTTGACATTTGCAATAATGATATCCATGTGACATAACTTATTGCCTTAGTTTGTTACCAATCATTATTTATTTAATAGCGGTGAATATAGATTCTAATTATAAATAATAATATTTCGTGAATTTATTGAATAAATAGATATGCTATTCATTCCTAATACTGAAAATGTATCCTATATTTCTGTAAATTATGAATAAAGATACGCATATCACTTTAACGACAGTTTTACTTAAGCGAGCATTATCAGTTAAGTTTAGTTCTTGTCCAACTTTCTTGGTATAATTTGCGGAATATTTTAAAGTGCGCCATTTTAATTGATGCGTTTTTATTACAGGTTTAGACTTCTTGGAGCATGGAGCTGATTTTGAAGCAGCCATCTCGGCTACAGGTGAGCATTAATCTCAATAGGTACTTGAATGTTTGCTTTCGTTAACCTATTTGTAACATAAATCAAGCTAGTAATTTCTAGTATAAAACTCTCAATGTATTATAATAATAAAAAATGTTTAAACTTTCCATACCATGAGTCCATGACAGGACAACATATATACTGGCCGCTTATAGCTTATTAAATTTTACATTTCTCCGTGTGCGATAAATTGCTTAAATTGTACAAAGAATTCTATTCACGTATTAATGTAATAGATTTGAGACCTGAAATTGTTTAAGCATTTGTTTGGTTAAATATTATGTCAAAGTAAACAATCCACTATAAGTAACCAACCATCAGCCCGCCCGAGCACAACACACTACTGGCAAGTACGTAAACGCACCATCAAGAGGTTACCGGTACCAGTGCATTTAAATATACAATTAGTCATTACTAATTATCATCATTATATCAATTTCTGGTACGGTACAAAAGCTTTCAATCCAGAGCTTCTCGATGGGTAAAACGTTGGTAACGCATAGGGGACCCCTAAGCGTTACCAACGCTTTGCATTGGGCTTAATAACGATGGTCTAATGATGGAGCCTAGTGCATAGTGGTGCACCTTTTTTTACTTTTTAATTTCGCTATTAAAGTGTTGTTTTTAGTTTTTCTACTACACTAAACTATATAATTATTATTATTAGTTGGCAAGCCAGTTATAACGCTCCCGAACTTTCATAAGCTAAAGCGGTTACTCATTTACCACGTTATCATTATAAATAATAGTAGAATATGTGTCTATTTGACTCCAAGGGCAGTAATGTCGCAGATGGATGTAGGTACTACGTATTTATTTAATAGACAATTACTATGAAACAATAGTCCATCACTACTGTAAATAGAGTAGGTGTTTATTGAATTATAGCTCGAACTTAAACGGCATACACACGGTACGATTTTAATACCTGATCAGATTTGTGATCTGATTGAATTGGCTTACGAACAGACTTCGCGTCCACATGTAAATGGCTAATTTTCATTTCATTTCATTTTCTGTGCTGGAGGGACGTATGTAAGAAAGGTTACCGCATACGTAACCTTTTTTGTTTTTGAAGAAATGCTACCTGTATTGATCTAATAATTCATAAATATAACCAAAGAACTGAAAAAAAACACCTTAATAATGCGTAAATACACAGATCCTTTAAAAAACATTAGAAAACATCCGCTCAGTATGCCGCCTGCACGCAGACTAAAGTATAAAATTGGCCGATTAGCGTCCACACGAACCGATTTAATGTGACGCGATCAAGTCAATCCTGACCACCCAATAATCTTGAATTCGACGATTTGCGTTCACACGAAACGATTCGATTGAAAATCTAGTCAAATTGTGTGTGAAATCGTTCGGTGTGGACGCCGTTTTACACAATAATTTTGATATACTCACGTGGCTCAGCATGCTCAAATGTGAAACTAAAAACAAAATAATATTTATACTGTGTCCATATGAAAATGAATGTAACTAGTGATGCAAACAGTACACCTCGCGGCTTAAAAGCCTAAGCCGTCTGTCAGTATGTGTTTACTCATCTACGCGTTCTAATTTTCCTTTACTAAATTGTTGGTTGGGAGGCTGTCCTCTATATTTAATAAATAAGCTCATAGTGACTTAACGAGCAACGGAAGCAACAAAGCCATAGTTGACGCTTCCCTTGGCGAAAGAATTCGAAAATATGTCCGTCGGAAATCCGTATAATGAATGAATGAATGAATGAAAAAAGGATATTTATATGTATATATATTATAGTCAGTATAGTCGCGAGAACTAACGACCGCTTGGGTATAAAAAGTTCCAAGTATTTTTTAAATTCTGAAAATCGGACATTAGGACATTCTAGCTAGGTGGACTAAATCAAATTGGCAAAGTATGGTTACCTAAACCATCGATTGTGGAAGTCTTCGGTGGAGGTCTAGTTTCACCAGTAGACGTTATATGGCTAGAATAATAACGATGATACAAACGTACTTGTAAAACAAAATGATTTGAATTGCTCAATTTCAAACCATAAAAAAACGACTCTTCTCCACAATGTGTGTATATTTTTAAAGTAAACACCTTTAATGAATATGATTTTTTTCCCAGGGTTCGGCCGTTTCCACTTCTGCCTGCTGGCAATCACCGGACTAATCTATGCAAACACTGCCATCGGTATCACTATAGTATCTTTCGTCTTACCATCGGCGACATGTGACTTCAAGATGACTTCTGCGGACAAGGGGTGGCTCACTGCAGCCCCCATGTTGGGTAAGACTGCCCTAAAATTTATCTTTTGATTATGGCATAGCTTTTGGTATGCTTTTTATTGCGGTTCAGTAGGTTTACTTTGCCGTAATAAAAATAATTGGAAAGAAAGTTCACGCATGCTCAAACGACGTATGTACTCAACACACGTTGTTTGAGAATCCATGGACTTTCTGTCCAATTATAAATATGTTAATAATTATAAATAAATCCCTTTACTAGGCACAAAAAAACTGATTAGAATCTAGTTAGAAGGATGTTAGTACAAAACGCAAGAAATAAAACGCATGATGGCAAAAAATATCAAATTTCAACATACAATAGTAACATGACAGTATCAACCTATCCACTGGCTTTTAATATTCGTTTCAAAACGTTCGGTTTTTTTTCCACTGCAGTTACTTTCATCGTTTAATCCATTTTTTTTAGTTTAGCACAGTATGTTTACTTTTTGTTGCCAAAACAAGAACATCTTTTTTTATACTGGGTAATGGAATAGGCGTTTGTCTTCCAACTCGTGATGATGATGAAGATGGTACACGCCTATCCAAAAACTTGTTAAAATCTATTTTATCTCTCTTTTTTTCCCAGGTATGGTACTCGGTTCATACTTCTGGGGCTGCTTGGCTGACACCAAGGGTCGTAAAGTTGTATTGGTGTCGACTCTCCTGATTGACGGTGTCGTCGGCGTCATTTCTTCCTTCGTCCAGATTCTACCCATATTCATGGCTTGTCGGTTCATAAACGGCTTTTCGTAAGTATTCATAAACGCTTAGAGATATATGTGATTAAGCTGTTATTATTTGCATGTATTGTATCATTCTTACATCTTTGTTCACATAATTTTGTCAGAAAAACGACACACGACGACGACACGAGATTTAGTGGGAACAAATCTTTAATGTCATTTTGGGACTTTTTGGGTTGCCTTTAAGTATTAGTTTTAGTTAGAAACATTATGCACAGTAAATGTAGAAGGGCGAACGTAATAGCTAAGGAATTTGCTACCAGCAACCTTTAATATTACCCATTAATTCTCTTTTAACTTTTCCATTAATTTAAAATTAGTTGTTGGTTACTGGTTTTAACTTTTTGTAATTATATTTCTCCATCGGTTTCCAATAAATTTGTACAGTACCAAAGTATTTTGTAAATGAAGTGAATGGAATTTGAATTAAACGATTAGCCGACTTCAACTATCGAACTGTATCGATTAAGTTAAATCCCGAAGTGGTACAGAAAATGCCACAAAACTATGACTTGGCCTTTAAATAGCGATTAATGTCATGTCATCTTATATCAACTAGCGTTGTCATAGTAACACCAGTTTGACAAGTAAGACAAAATACTTTACAAATAAACTTGAAATGCTTAACTTTAAGAGTACAAGACATGGCGGTATCCGCTTATTTATTTTGTAGTGACATTATTTAGATATGTCTGTGACACATGAAGATAAAATAAGATTATGTATCTTGTCTAGTTAAAAAAGCATTTAAAATGGAGCTGTTAAAATAGTTGCAGACAACTGAAGGAGCTGAATTTTTTCACTCTTGGTGCTTGTGACAATGATGTGGTGCCACAAATACCACAATAGATGGCTCTATCAATTTGTCAACTAAGCAGATTCAATCAATCAATTCAACTGAAATTTTGCACATACTTTTGGTGCTGGTGAAAAAACAATAATCGGGTATCATTATGCTGTGATATTATATAGCTGTGATAGCCAAAGATATGTCAACTACAAAACGTTAGCCCATCCAGTTCGGATTAGTTGGATTTGTCTTGGCAAATATAAAAATAATAAAATAAAAATATTTTGTATTTCATTTGTTTTACTATTCATCAACATAATTTGAAATGGACCAACTTCTTATTTTCTCTGCTTCATCAAAAGATGAACTCTTATGTAATACATTAATTACGAGAGGTGCATAAATAAATAATAAAAACTTAGGTGGTATTCAGAATCAGAAGATAAAACCAGAGAGTTGCCGTATAAAAACTTGGGTTCTTTCAAAATAAATATCTTTATTTTCCTTTCTATAATAAAAATACCTAAGAAAGGTTTTTCGTGTCGAAATATTGTGTATATATATTATTGCAGGTCAAGTTATTATTTGTGGTGTAAAAAATGATGCGCTTGTAGTCTTTTATAGCCTTTATTGCAGATGTTTTTCCTACTTTGTAATAAACAATGAAGCTGACAAATCATGCTTCGCACGCGTGATTGATTATTAACACACTCTTCCCACATTTACCAATTACTCGAACAGAGCGCGAAATGGGCCGTCAGCACAATTATCTAGAAACCTGTTTCAGTAATTTTCTTAGTAATAGTCCGATTTCGGTAAGACTTGTTTATTACCGGAACAGGAGTTTTAAAAGAAGTAGTTCAGGAGTTTTAGGGCGTATTCATAATGAGATATATTATAAAATACTGTTATTTTTGGTCATAAACGCCATCACCGGTCACCATAACTGGAATATAATAATACTTCTATTCATGTTATTGAACTTATTGATGGCGGCATTTTCATTTATTAGGTACCTATGATGTTGTTGATTCGGATGTTCTTGAATGTAATTTTTGAAGTGAAAACTTCTTTAGGCACGTTGGGCACTTTTGTGGTGGGGAAAAATCACTGAACTCGCGTGACCGTCACGCTCCGATCAGTGACGTAACTATACTATCTGAGGCCCGTGGTTAAATCATCGGATGAGGCACAAGTTCACTCTTGGTGCCTCGTGTGCTTAGGGCCCTTGGGGACGGGGCCGGGATACCTACAGATCTGCTTGTGTTTTCACTTCTGTCGTGCAGTCCTACAACGTGACTGAATTTAAGTATGTGAGAAAGTAAAACTTTTTACGTCGCTTCTCATTTTTATGTTAACACCATTTCAATTTGTTTCCTCTAGTTTTAATCTACAGAAACGTTAATTTTTAATTACAGAATTGCCGGAGCTATGGGTATCTGTTTCCCTTACTTGGGAGAATTCCAGCAAACCAAATACAGAGAGAAGATCCTCTGTTGGATGGAAATGTTCTGGACACTAGGAGTCATCATACTTCCACGTAAGGAAATAATCACTAAATTAAATTATACTGTATAATAACTGTTTTCTGTATATAGTTGACATCCAGATCATCATCTAAGATCAGTAAGTCTCTAGACTTAGATTGAGAGTTAACTTGAAATGATGTCATAGGTGAGGAAATAATTTGGCGTAACTGCTGAAATAGTTTCTTGAATATAGTAGTTGCAAGTTGATCACAAGATCAGGTTTTGAGTAACACTGAAAAAAATTAAAAAAGAAAACATCAGTAGAATATCAGAAAACAAAAACAAAAATCAAGCTCTATGGACGTTTGGAACGCCAGGGTTGCCTCAATTACATTTTTTTTTAATTTAGGGGCACTCATACGAGTTTGCCACTACGAAATAAATTACAATCGCGATTCGCGAAAAAGACTGAGACATGTGCATGTGACTAAAGAATGTTTCTCGTATAAGTCCTTCCTTAGTTTCTTAATTTTTTATATAACTCGCTAAAAGGCTGACAATAACACAGATGCCTTAATTCGGTGGTGATTGACTGTAATTAGAATAAAGATGTAGCAACGATTTATGCAACTGGTGAAAGTTGAACGCATAAATCTTAAAATTCAAATTAATTAAAAAGTTAATATACAATTAAGCTTTCTTAACTAATAATAAATGGCCCTTTAAAAAAAATAAAAGAAAATAGCTAAAGGAGATTTTTTAAAAGTAAATACTATATTCTATCACAATTCTATCTTCTTTAAAAACAGAAATATTTAACCATCTGACATTGTTTAATCTTTTGAACATTTTTTTTTTTATTCCAATGTCCACTAACAATCAGTACACTTACAAGCAAGCATACCTAATTACTGTTTGTAGACAAAATAAATAAAAATAAAATAATGAAATATGTATTGGGAAACTTAATTTAAACTTTGCTTTAAACTTTGCATGTATGTTCCGCAGTGATTGCTTGGGGTATCATTCCTATAACCGGAATTCGCATTGAGTCCGGCGCCTTCTCATACGACTCATGGAACTGGTTCGTCTCTGCCTGCGGTGTGCCGTCGTTGCTCCTTGGCTTATGGCTACTGACCTTCCCAGAAAGTCCCAAATTCATGATGGAGTGTGGTGACTATGATGATGCCCTCGATTGTCTGAAGGATGTCTACAGGCAGAACACTGGTGACGATCGTGACAATTACCCGGTAAGATCTCAGACGCTTAATCATTAATTTAGTTATTTATCTAAATATGTAGTACAACAAAACACTTTAGACACACAGTTTATTCATGTAGATATATCAAAAAACAACATTCGGCAACGAAGGTTCTTTCAACCAAAAACAAAATTATTATTTTCTATTCATATAATCGGCGTCGGCCAAAGGGTACAGCGAGAGGAGCGTTCGCTCTAGGCGCCAAGTGGCAAGGGGCGCCAAAAAGCCACATGCGAAAAATTATTTCCACCGAAAAATTAAATTTTTAATGGGGCCTTTCGAGAACCGCCAAGATCCTTTAATCAGTTATTACAATACAGGTCTCAGATTGTATTAGTTAGTGACTAATTGAAGTTAACACCAAATATAATAGAATTAAAAAGCAGTAGAACCTTTTTTACAATGTTCAATCAGCAAGAGTGTGGAGCTACTTAATTTAAATTCATATAATTGTTAATTTTTACAGTATAAGTTAATTTTGAAAATTTGATAATTATTATTAACATAAATTGAAATACAACTTACGTGAAGTGGAAGCTGAAAGACAATTTAGCTCTACCCTGATCAAGGGTTAGGGCTGGTGCTGCTTCTTATTCCCTGAAACCACCAACTTGCTAAACGACCTACCGTGATTGGCGAGCCTACATTTAAAAAAAATAGATATGTTCTAACTTGTTAATGAAATATTACTTTTCAAGTTTCAAGAGACTGGCATTTCCACAGGAAACCCGATACCCGAGTGAAACTTGGTAGCCCAGCACAAATATTTTTAGTGTTCAAAAATGTTTTAGAGTAACCCTTGTAATGCTAGGTATAATAGTTTAGAATTTAAACTACCTACAGAGATTTGCTAAACACTGTTGCGACCATCTAATTCGACGTTTTGGAGTTAAGATAATGTATGATTATGTAATTTTTTAAATGTACGGTACCTAAATGTGAACACAATATCGATACGACTACTTAATTAAAACATAGCCTGAAGCAGATGAACGGACAATCCAATCTAATGAACGAACAACATTTTGACGGCAATCTAATTGCTTTACTCATGTTATCAGCGCATATAGTAACCTGTGAATATTATTCCACAGATCAAAAGCCTCAAGGAGAAAGTGCGTACCGTATCGGTAGCGTCCCAGAGCTCGGTGAAGTCTGTGCGAAGCCTCAGTATGCGCAAACCTAAGGACCTGAAACGCCTGTTCAGTGAGATTTGGGTTCAAACCAAAGCCCTTTGCAGGCCACCCTACCTCAAATATACCATTCTGACTTGCCTTATCCAATTCGGTTTAACAACAAGGTAAATAACAAGCATGTACAATTAGGGTTTCCTACTTTTGTCTGCGCGACGAAAATGAGAAGGCATATTTCTATTTATGATTTATAACAATGGGTACTTAATTACAATCACAGACCACAATAACTCATAAAAAATATATACTCATAAAAACTTATGAAATAATGCTTATTCTGCCAGCCATGGTCTTGAATTATCAAAGGAGATATTAACTTCTCGGATTTTGCTATAACGACGAAAAAATGTTATGCTAAAAGCGGCACATGGCAGAAACTGACACAGACCACGTCGTTGATTTTGTGTAAAATATTTTACAAAAAATTATTTTTTATAAAAAAACTTAATTTTATAAAAAATCTAATTTGGATCCGTTTGGGCACAAATTGTTGCACTGTTGCCTTATAGTGAAATGAATCAAGTTACCGCCGTGTGTCCGCTAAGACCTTAAACCGACTACTCCTGTTACTCTTCACTTCTACAAAAGAAATAACCCCATTGTTTCATTACACCATTGTTTCATTACAGTTATTATACCCTCATGATCTGGTTCCCCGAGTTGTTCAATCGTTATGAAGAATTTGAAAGCCGTTTCCCGAACACATCGGCCTCCGTGTGCGACGTTTCCAGTATCGTGGTCGTCGATGAAGCCAGTGGGGATCCCTTCGATTGCGAGAAGACCATCGACTCAAGCGTATATTTGCACACTCTGATTGTCGGTCTGGCTTGCATCCCCACTTCCCTCTGGCTGCCCCTTTGTGTGCACAAACTTGGAGCAAAATTCTTCTTAAGTAAGTAGTTAGTTTTTAGTGTTTTGTCAAAACTAAACCAGTGATACAGACTTATATCTACTAAGACGAAGGTTTTAAAGTATATAAGATGCTTTGATATGAATATCTTTACGAGAGTCATTTGCTTTTCTTATTTGCCTCGTCGTCGTCGCTTTGTCGTGCTCTTGGTGGGTTGTCATGAAAACAATCAGAAAATAAAAGAAAAGCTAACTCAAAATATGTTGTAACAGACAAAAATATATTCTTTTCTTTTCTCACTCCGCGGCCGGTATTTTTAGCAACAGACGGTTTTATCGCTTTAGAAGTTCTTCTTTGGTGTGTCACTAAGGACCGGATCATATGCAACTTAAAAAACTTGAAATGTGCATGCAAATAAGCATGAAAAATACTTAAAATTTTGCATGAAAATTTGTAAAATATGCAACATTAAAGTTTTAGGAAACGAAAAAAGTGGTAGGTTTTATTTTTTTTATTTCTAAATCAGTATACAATTACTGAATTATTCAATCTATATTATCAATACCAAAATGTAACAACTTTGTAGACGATAATAAAAATTATTTAACATTTTTGTAAACGTAAACAATTAGGTACGGCAGGTGTTCTAAACGAATACTTTTCAATCAATCAAAATATTTTTATAATTGAAAACTGTGTGGTGTGTATTTGGCGAAATTTTGGTTATAGAGTTTATTGTTACACTTATCAATAGGGTAACCTACCGAACAATATAAATAAATTCTTACGAAAATCTGCATTATCACTAGATATTAGATATAATATGCAACTTCCGCTGAGAATGGGGTAAATATGCAATTTCATATGCAAGTATGCAAATGTATTTATTCCGGTCTCTATTAAACACATTTGAAAAACTCGAACTTTCGCCACAAACGCAATGAATTGATTCATTGCGTTTGTGGCGATCACCTTGGTATATTTATGTTTTAATTTCGTAAAATTATACAAACTCTTATAACACCTGATAGACCTCACCCACGTCCTTAATAATGATGATATAATTCTTAATTTACGTGTTATTTTCAGTTTTCAGTTTGACCATTGCTGGTATTGTAACAGTCGGGCTGTATTATGTACAGAACTCTACACAAAACTTGGTTCTGTCCTGCATTTTTGAAGCTCTTACCTCGCTCGCCATCAGTCTTGTGTTTTGCGTGTTGGTCGACTTGTTCCCTACAAACCTTAGGTATGTATTGGTCTCTGGTTATCATTTACTTAAGTTTTAGATGTACAGTAGAATTAATCAAAAGTTGTTCATCAGTGGAGGCCATTAAATAGGCCCCCTGTAATTTGTCGGATGGTCACGTATATGAAAAACGTGACAATTCGACAATTTTGTCACTTTTCGACATATGAGTCGCATTGTCGCGACAAGTGCCGTTAAATAAAGATGACAATTAAGTCCAAATGCGACAGGTAAATACTGACAAAATTGTCAGACTAAAAACCAGTTTAACAAAGGCGATAGTTGTCAGGTTTTACCTATCAAGTCTCTAAGAAAATATTCTTCGACTTATTTGTCATGGTAATTGACATATTTGTCACAACACAATATCGAGGCAAACATATAAGATAACATAAGGGTAATATTAAAAAAAGTATAACAATTTAATTTTCTTTTATTTGCTATTTGAAATGGACTCCAAATTAACAATTTTAGGCCTTACCTATGAAAACAAAAACGTTTTATTTGGCAACTTTAGTCATAATTTAAGACACGAAATGAAAAAAATAATAAATGGAAGCATTAATAAATGAAAACTGATGTAACTGCGGCATAGCCTTGCCTTGGGTGAGATTGCCTGTCAAAGTCTCTGACAAATCGAAAAATATATTCACCTGTCATGACGATTTAGTGTTTAATAAAACAAGTTTTTCCAGAAAAATTGTTACCTGTCACCTGTCAAGAGAAATTGTTCTATTCTATTCTATTTTTCTTTATGGCAAATGATGCCGAGGAATTGTTTATTAAACAAAAATAAGTAGGTATGTCAAATTGTCAATTTATTTGTAGATTTTCCACTGTGACAAATTTGTCAGAGATAATCTTTATTTAACAAAAAAAGTCCCTGAAACCATTCCTAGCACAAGCATTTTGGGTTCGGGTTCCATTTGTTCTGTTAAAATTACTTGGCTCAGTTTTTAGGGTTCCGTTCTTCAAAAGGAAAAAAGGAACTTTATTGTCCGTCTGTCTGTCTGTCAAGAAGACCTTTTTTCCCAGGGACCCGTGAACTCATCAAGTTGAAATTAATTTCAAATATTTATGTCTGCGGTCCCTTGAGGCTTAAAAAAAATTAAGTTTCTAAGTCAATGCAATCAAAAGATACGGCCATTTAAGGCTTAGATTTGGCAAATTAGAACAATTTGCAGGTAAATCAACACTATAGGGTACTTCCCATTGACCTAAAATCGTGAAATTTGGAATTGGAATTCGTGGAATTTTTGTCTGACAACACAAATAAAAATTAATTAATTTGTTTTTAAATCATATAAAAAATAGTTTTTGTCATTACAAACTTGTAATTTGCGGTTGGAAAGTTGACTTTGTCGTTTATCGATGTATGGGAAAGTATTTTTAGAACTGCAAAGTTAAGTTTGTCTTTCGGAAAAAACGAGCAAAAATCTTCGAGAATTAATTCCCGAGGTGGACGTACTATCTACATACAAGTTTGTTTGCTTCCGGAACCCTCGGTGCTCGAGTCAGACTCCCACTGGTCCGGTTTTATTTTTTTTAAGAAAGTAATGATACTGGAATACTAGAGCTGAAGGCTCGTCACAACAAAACAGAAATAAAGGCCTGAAACAAAAATCACGAAAAATCATGACTTATCAGCAATTAAAAAAAAATACCTGCAAATGCGATTGAGTGTTACCATGACTTCCTTACAACAATGTTATTTTTACTACTGTTTTAACAGCAGAAGAATCTTAAAGATATCTATTTTAAAGCTCTCAATCTTCCTCTACAACACAACGGAACAGATTTGAAATTTCGGTTCGAAAACTGCGCTTTGGAACCGGGGCCCTTTGCTAAGCACTCACAACCCTCTATGATCGGGACAACAAAAGTAAACAATTATAATAGTGTAAAACTTATATATATATTTATAATAAATTATGACTTAAAAAGGTACAAGGATTTAATCATTTATAAATTCTTACAACGCCATCTTTTGCAATAATTATGAACTACATCGACCCAGAATCGTCTTCATTGCACAGATATCGTAAGACTCAAAATCTTTTTTTTCATTATCGCTTTGGTTTGCTTTAAAACAAATTTAATAATCAAATTTAATGCTTTTTTGTTTCAGGGTAATGGCTGCAGCGCTCTCCCTAACGGCGGGTCGAGGCGGTGGTCTCATCGGCAACTTGTCCTTTGGTTACCTCATCGACATCAACTGTGTCATCCCCATCGTCGTATTCGCGGCATTAATTTTCAGTAAGTATCAAATAAAACTTAAGTTGTGGGGGGCAGAAGACAGTCGGCCAATGTTTGCTATTTGTAAGTAGGTACCTAATAGAAAAATAAGTGCTTCCCACTACCATAGATAACTTAATATTGATGTAATGACTCGTTTGAATATCAAGCAGAAAGTTACGGAAGGATGGCTGAATTAAACAAATTCGAACGTTATTGTGTTAGTTGTAATAAAATGTTCGATTGATATTTAAATATTTATAAATTGTTTGTTGTATGTTTTAGAATTAAAGTAAATGATACAATATATTTATCTCACCAAAATTCAGTAATTGGTAAATTAAATAAAGAAATAATAAATAAATTACCCACTTCCTATACTGAATAAAGACTAATAATTAATTACTCAGTTTCATGTTGAAGAAATATCTATATACCTATTGGCAATAGAATATATACATATTGGAACCTCGAACTTGGTACTAACATAGGTACGCTCGCGAGTTTTACGACGTGTCTAATGTGTTTACCACACACTTAGCCATCGACTTGATTTATGATTCCTAATATTATGTTGTTTTCCAATCCACAGTGGCTGCCATTCTGTGCTTCTTCTTGCCAAAGACAGGACAGGAAGCCTTAGATTAAGCTGCTGAGTGTTAATTTATTTTAGATAGTGCAATTAGTGTTCGCGACATAGTTATCATAACAGTTCGGTGATGAAACATATCAGTTAGGTTGTAAATACGAGGACAAGTATTATTTATTAGTATTTATTGTATGTCGCAACAGTGGGACACACTTGTTACCTATTACTGTGATGCAGTATACATAAATGTTTTAAACCTAAGCGATGAACGCGATGAACATAACAGTATTTTAGTGTTGACTGTGTAATATAATTCAATTAAATTATTATTATGTAATAAAGGTTGATCGTTTGCCTTCCATGTATACGGTTGTTTTATTTTGTAACTCAATTGTGACGTTAGACGAAAGACTGATTCAAGGGATGTTTCGGATGCACAATTTTTTACATCCCATCGAAAGATCCGTAATTGCGTGTGCGGATGCGAATATCCGCAACATCCTTGCTACTAACCAACATGCCCAGGGCTGTGTGGAGCTTACTGTCAAAAGGCCCTTCCCCGTCCTCCCTTTCTAAATCTACCAAAGTGCCGTACCTAGTGACCAGAATTACTAAACTATTCGTTAAAGGCAAATTAGTCACTAAATGTGAGAATCTGCAAGATTTTACAACTGATTTAGAACTTTGTTAAGCCGGCACGAAACAAGTCTGCAGTACCTTTTCAACTAACATGATGGCGACTTCAGCTAATATACGGTACAGCCTATGTATCATTTATATCAGCCAAAGTCCTTCATTTAAAAACAGCGAGGCTGTTGAGTGGAACAAGATCTTGAAAGTCTTTTGGGTAAGGGACTTTACAGGAGTTTTCAAGAACGACACTCACACACTATTACGAGTGTCTATTAGAAAACGTTTCGATACTTAAAACTCACACAGCATCCTCGACATTTAAAACCTATTGTCAGTAGGCGACTAACCCGACAACCCCTACTTAGTCTAGGCTACGATTTCATGCGACCCCAGATGGAGGAACCATGCCGCTCTCTGAAAAGTGCGCGAGATGTGATGCCTTCCCATCCAGCATTAAACCAGGTAGGTAATTTAGAACAGAGGTTGTCCTCCACGTTGCTTTCCGTCCGACCTGTTCGTTGATAGTCAAGTGTACAATTTTTTTCGGGTTCCAAGCCGATCACGGTGTCTCTCAGCACTCCAGAAACAGCGAAACTAGCGCCTGGTAACGGTGTCTTAAATGAGCCCTCTGATCACCAGAGAAACATACAAACGCTAATCCAAAATGTAGTTTGTAAAGACCCACCTCGGCAGAACTTTGGCCAGAAGCAATAATGCATATTCCCAAAATAAAATGTAATAAATTGAAATTTGCGTTGTTAATTTGTCAAAAATATATAAAAAATAGTTTATGTCTAAAGTTTTAAATCTTGTACGATGGTGCGGAACCCTTCATGCCAGCACACAACAGCCCTAAAAAGAATTAAGAATGTTTACATACAATACATAATAAAATGGAAGGAAAACAAGGCAACAATGATGGCTTATATTTTATATTTAAATACCTACCTACTACTACCTAATTAAATACGCCAAGAATATCATTAAAATGAGATTTATGGATTATTGTAAATCTGTACCAACATGTACGTTTTGAGTCTCATTTGCCCAAAGTGAATAAAAATAAATATTGAACCTTGTAATGTAATAAACAAAGCAAAGTTATTTATTCTTAAATTATTATTATTACATATACATATTGCCACATTGGTATGTAGATCAATGAATGAATATAACACGATTCCTACCAGCTTCCCACAGTGACCTAGAACTATTTATATAAGTAGATTTATAGTATTTTAAGTTTCCTTTTTTAATGTTTCACCAATGCATCTGATTCTCAACTTGAATGAAAACCACATAATTAAAAAGATCGTGTATTTATTATAACTTATCTTTATAAAAATCATACCACCTAGATTACATTTATATAACTTAGTTACAGCAACTAATAATATAAATTTAATCGCAAAACAATCGTAAAATATTTTCATATATTTAGATTTGCAAGAGGAAATATATTCGTTTTCAAGAACAGGCTAAAACTGTATAGGTACCTACCCAAATGCTGATTTAAAAAAAATACATTATTAAATTGAAAACTTTAGTAAATACACGAATGAGCACCGATTTCATTTATAAAAGTTTTCTATTTCTATAACAAATACAGACCATGTTGAATAGTGTCGTGCATACGCTGAATTGAGTTAATCAAAAAGTAGGTATGTGTGTTACGGTGAAAGCCTGAAATACGGTAAATCTTAAGATTAGCCAGTAAAACGTCACATGTACCAACTCCTAATGGTAAAACTCCAAAATGGTTGATGATCATCGTTCATTTCGAAGAATTTACCACCACACATTCGGTAAATCTTAGGTTTTAACAGAGACACGGTAAACGTTGAAAAATATACATGATAACTTTGTAGTTTTAAACGTAGTGTTTGCATAGTCTTTGGTTAAAAATCTTAAGATTTACCGCAGTTCGGGTTTTACAGTAACATCATCTACAGTGAATACACGCAGCGTTCAGAGCAAGGACTACGTGATAAGTACGCGCGTGAGTTATTATTATTATGCACTTTATTGTGTTGTGAGAGAGTCGACGTTTAAGTATTTTCACCTTTTGTACACAGACTATTACATATTCTGTGACAATAACATAAAGAATCGAATTCCGAATTTGAATCTACTAGAAGACAGATCAATACATATAAATAAATATACTTACTTCTCTTACGCCTACATAGACAGAAGCGATGCTCATTAGTGAATTGGACGAATTGCTGACATTTTCACGAAAAAAAATGTTAGTAGTTAAACCATACGTTAAGTTAAACTTTTAGTAATACAACATCAACAACAATATAACTTTAGAAGTTGCACATTCAATGATTCAAAATCATAAAAAAATAAACAATTTTATTCTTAGCAATTAAATTGAAATTATACATGAATTTCATTATTTTCCGTAGTTTCAAAACTGTTATTCATTTCTATCCCCAAGGCGATTTTGTGTGGGTAAAAACTGAAATGAAAAAAAGTTATCAATGAAATATTGTGAAAAAGACAAAGCACATACATATTTACCCGGAGCTTCGCTCGCGTAAGAATAATTTTTCCATCCCTTCGGAACAGAACTTTTACATTTCAAACAAACATTGATTTTTATATATTAGATACTAGCTGTTGCCCGCAACTTCACTCGCGTGGAAAATTTTGGTGAAATCTATCGCACGGGAACCATACATTTTTTCGGGATAAATAGTAGCCTATGTGCTATTCCGGACTATAATCTATTTCTGTGCCAAATTTCATCCACATCCGTTCAGCCGTTTTTGCATGAAAGAGTAAACACAAACATTCTCCTTTATAGTATTAGTAAGATTCTGAAAAATACACTTTCATCACATATTCGCATTTTGGTTAAAGCAAGAATTGAATAGTGTAAAGGTTAATTGATGTAAACAAACAAGTCCTCCACCACCTCCAAATGGTTGGCATGGCTGAAAGAGAAGTAATAGAAGAATATATAGGGTACACACACGTACCCCCTGTAATTTTAACTTCTTCTGAGTAGCATAAGCAAGGGAATCAGTAAAAAAAAATACCGTGGGATGTTTAACTTCAATATCCATTTAACGTGACGTCTGAGCCGCACTGGGGACTTGCGGAAGGCCGAACTCATCAACAGGCACTCCATCTTTGTTACGCATGCTGTCTGCACCCGGTTCCTTGTCAGGTGCAGCCGGAGCCTTTACAACGTCGTCCAGGTATGACGCGTCATCATCAAGAGCTATTTCGTCGCCTAAAAATATAAATTAAAAATTATTTATTCAAAATCAATATTCTGTTTAGTATTAAGGACCAAAATAGACTTAATAAATTAATAGCTTAAACAGTGAAGGAAAGCTTTAAGAGGTAATATACATACAAGAAAGTATTAGAACAAGATTTGTGAAGGCTAGACTTGTGGTTGCCTTTTTTTACACACAGCCTCCTGACTACAAACTAAGCAGCGACTGTACTATGGTAACCAGACTGCTGATAAACATGCTTATATATTTCTAAATACATACTGTATTATAGAGAAATTACACCCAGACATAGAGCAAATAACTATGGTCATGCTCATTGTTTCACACAATTATTTGTCCTGGGTGGGAATCGAACCCATGACCTCTGGCTCAGCACTCAGGATCACTAACCTCTAGACCAACAGGCCTGTTGACTGTTGCCGAACTCTTATGATTCTTATAATAATATGTATAATAGAAACAGGCTCTGTATTTTTTTTTTGTTTTTTTTTTTATGAAAAGTACTAGTAACGTGGGTCACACATTACTAGTATTCTTGTTAACCCCTCCAGCTAAGCTAAATGCTTGTGTTAGGAGTGGGTTCACGTCTGTAGTGCACTGGGTGGAGTTCGAACCTGCAACCACTTGATCGCAAGTCCGACGCCTTAGCCATTACGCTACCGCCGCTTTAATTACATTATTACGGTTATAATTCCAATTTCTATAATAAACAGTAATATTGTTACCAAGTGCATCTAGTTCAGCAGCAAGCTCATCATCATCGAGCTCAGGCATGCCATACTGACGGCCAAGTGCCTCCTGCACCTCATCTGCCTGCTCCAACATGTCGGCCAAGTCGTCGTTAACATCCTATAATTAAATAAATATAAAACTATTTAAATAAATTCACATTCAAATTATTATAAAGTTCAGTACACACATTATGTGACAAGGGGCGGGGGGGTTCTAGGCTTCGTGACGTCACATGTCAAAATCTAAAGTATTAAAAACACAAAACATTAACTGTAAACAAAAAACTTAAAATAATATTAAATCTTTAAGCTTAGAGTTGAAATTAAATGGAGCAAAGATTAGTTTTCCATTATTAGATCTTTCAATATTACAATTTATCAGTTATCATTCTTTATTTGGTTTTGTTTGTTCATTTTTTTGAATGTTTAATTTGATGTTAGATAGATAGATAGATGAACTCTTTATTGTACACAAACAAATAGGTTACAATATTTTACTTATATCTACTTACTAGCTAATGTTATGTACAATTGGCGACTTTGATTTTTGATTCTTGTTTTTATTGTTGCTTGATTGTTAGTGTTTGTTGATTTTATTAAAAAAAAACTTTATATGATATTATTGTCTAGAGCTCAACAATGCCTCCACTTCATGCGAGTTTTGGCAACTACCCGCACTTGGTCTTCTTTTTTTATTTGTTCATACTCTCAGTACAATTCTACTTTATTATATTGCAATCGTAATTATTATAGCGGTTAAGTTCCGATTTACACACCCAATAAAGACTTAAATGACTGAAGGAAGATCAATATTCTTATCTTCCTCCAGAAAGCAATAAGAACATTATTATACATAAAATCTCAAAATACCAATACATAATTACATACCTCAATACTATCAATATTAATTTTCTTAAATTCTTTCTTCATTTGGGTAACTCCATCCTTCATGGCTGCAACAGTGGTATGTGTGTCTTTCAATGTTTGAGTAGCATAGTTTGCCTGCTCCATGTTGAAGGATTGTGCTCGAAGATTGTCAAGCTGTTGTTCATACCTTTAATAAACCAGGAGACACTCTTGTTATACTTATAAAATACAATCCTTATTATTTTATCATGAATTCTTGATGTCCTGGTGACTCTCATATCTGCCGATTGTGTTTTAGATTTGCAATTGCCCCTTAATAGATCAAACATCTTCAAAATACACATGAATACAACCATGTTTCTGAAATAAATTATTATTTTGTTTTTTTTTATGGTGTAGGGGGCAAACGAGCAGACGGGTCACCTAATGGTAAATTACTACCACCGCCCATGAGCACCTGCAACTCAAGACTTACAGGGCAGAGGGAAGAAGGAAGGGTTAGGGCCGGTAACCTCAGTTACGAGGTGAAAAGCTATGCATGCATTGCTTCACTGCCGGTTTTCTGAGAGGCTGTGGTAATACTCAGGTCGAGCCGGCATATACGTGCTGAAGCATGGCTCTCCCATGATACAATGTTCAAACTTATCGTCACTACTATTATGCAGAAACTGTTTATCTAATGCCATTACACCCGTGCTATATTAGAATAAGATGTATAGAGAAGTCATTTTCAAGCATACCATCTTTGTACATGAATCCACAGCCACATAAAATAATATTTTAAGTATCTTAGTTACTAGCAATGAGTGATAACTTTGTTTGAACCAGCATATTTTAGTTAAAATTTGATATTTAGTACACAAAAGCATATATGCTGAAAGAGATCATAGTGATACTACATTAATGCCGCGTTCCAATAAACAAGAAACGCTTCGTTTTGCTTACGGACGGTAAAATTTCGTCAATGAAAATTTTACCGTCTGTAAGCAAAACGAATCATTTCTTGTTTATTGGAACGCGGCATTAATGAATCAAAATCAAAAAAAAAAATCAGGATTAGATATTGTACTACACATATTTAAATAAAAACACTCATACATTTTCTTCTGCTTCAAAACCCTCATGGCCTTTTGTTTCACAGAATTTTTTGCTGGCCCCTCTCTCATTTTATTCATTTGATCCTTGTATTTCCTAAGCTCTGTTTCCAATTTTGTAACTTTTTCTTCGATATTGTTAGCTCTGCTGTCGACCTTAAATCAACAAAAACACGACATAAATCCACTATGAATGAATCATCCAATTTATTAGCCCATTTTAGAACAAATACTGCAGGCACGTACAGCGTACTTACATTGTTTATACAATCCGAAATACTTGGTCCAGGTTCTTTAGGTTTACCTCTTCCGAATAGTCTGTTCATTGTAGAGATATATTGATTTCAAAATTGCAAAGATTCACTTTACCAAACAAATTTCACAACAATTTTGGTTCTGACGTTCTCCTGACTTCTCCTTTATATCAGTGTTGCCAACATTATTTTGTATGAGCTCGTAGATTAGTAAAATAAAAACTCTTGATGGTGGGTTTACACGCTCGCGTTCAAACCACCATTCAACGAGCACAAGCACGGGCACAAGTATGTGTACAGGTTTGTGTTTGTACTGTTTGTGTAAGCTTGCGTGAAAAAGTAATTGCGCAGGCTGCTGCGTGCTGGGCTGCTTGCTAGGCTCCGTGACGTGCCTGTAAACCCACCATGAAAAAATAGTAGGTAAGCATTGAAATTTCAATATTTACCTTATAAAAAAAGGGGGTAGGCTTAGATTATATATAGGTCCAGATGCCTAATCCGTGCCTCAAAACTGAAGCCAAAAAATACAAGCGTCTAATATAAATATAAGCGTCTCACTCGTCACACGCGAGCGAACGTTCGCCGCTGAAGTACGTCTTGAGTCGCTACTTATAATATTTAAAAATGCCTGCTTGTGCTGTCACATTCTGTAAAAATTATGCAAAAAAAATCTTAAGTGTCCGAACATCACATTTCATATGTAAGTATTCTATTTCCTAATGTATTTATAAACAATAGAACAAAATTTCAAATTAATAAAATTACGACGCCATTACTAGAGATGTTGCCAGGACGTGAATTTCATTTACCCATAACGCATTCTAGCAGTATATATATTTTTCTTTGCCAAACTTGTTATTTATAGAAAGACGAGAAATATGCTTAATGTTAATGTTCGCGAAACTGGAATTCTTCAAATATTCTTAATTTTTAAACTCTAGCACCCGGAGTTCAATGTGTCCGTCAAACGATACTTTAGCTGTGGGATTGTACTCGTATTATAACTTATTATTACTACTCCTAACGAACACAGCTATAGAGCACTTAGGACTTGTAAAATTTTGCTAGTTTCTTGATACTTTATAAATATATATATATATATATCCAAGTCCTACAAAACAAGGCAAAACATTTACTTTATTTTATCAAAATACCTTTTGTTACTCTGTTCCTGTGAATAAAGTTGCATTTAATTTTATTACTCAAAAGAGCTTTTATGTTACATTTACCATAAAAAAAAATTACTCTTATTCTCATATTTTTTTCATACGGCCTTATATGAAAATCGATTCTTAAGGAGGAAACTCTAAAAAAAATGTCTTGAAAACAAACCAAAAAATATTGTGATAAATAAATAGTTCCTACTAAGTAGTTTTATTTTACATTTGTCTTTTTGACTAAACGAATTAAATGAAAAAAACGAAAAAATGAAATAAACGAATATTTGTAACTGATTTAAATACATTGAAAATGTATTTATTTAATATTACTTACATCAAAAAAAAAATATGTTTAATAAAAAAGTCCCTGAATTTTGGGGTAACCTCTATGCACTGGTAGTAAAACCGTCAATGCACATAAGCATAAACATTGTACGTAGACACTCGCGTTGGGCGGGGTTCACTCACACAGCACCAAAAAGTGGCTTCAAAGTAAACGGTGACTTTTGTACTAGTCACGGTATCTGGACCTATATATAATCTAAGGGGGTAGGTATAATTTTTTTTTTATGGAACGAAGTTCCTTATGGCGCGTTGCGAAAGGGGGCTAGACGGAAAAAATTAATACCAAAAGTTGTAACGACACTTTTTGCTATAGTAAAAGAAATAAAATTTTATTACAATTCCTTCACTAATTAATCGAAAGGAACTTCGTTCTATCCGGGTGTCCCTTGACACCTCTCATTTTTTTTTCTTCGGAGAATTGTGAATTTTCAAGTAAATTTCAATAATTTTGTTTTTAACCCCCGATGCAAAACCGACGGGGTGTTATAATATGTTTGACGTATCTGTGTGTGTGTGTGTGGGATGAACCGATTTTGGTTTTGTTTTATTTGTTTGAAAGGTCAATTAGTCGGGAGTGTTCATGGATATAATTCAAGAAAATCTGTTCAGCCGTTCGAATTTCATCAGTTCTTTTCTAATCATTGAAGATATTTTCGAGTCGGGAGTATTTTAAATTGCAAATTTATAGTTATTTCATTTTTTTATGAAGACATTTTCAGAAAAATCTGGACTTTCCATCAACATCCTTGGTATTAAATACTCAAAGTTTCGTTCATGTCAGCTCTCTCTCATTCGAAATATTAACTTTATCGGTCAATTTTTATGTTAATTTATTTTTTTATTCACTGTAATCCCAAAGTTCCAAAACTGACTTTTACAATATCCGAGAGTATTGGGATTCTTGGTATCAACATTTCCAGCGACGTGTAGGTTCAACTTGAAAGGCAAAGCCAAGCTGGCATCCAAAAAGAGTGTGAGGATCGTCGACAATCCCATACTCACAAGCGGTATTGAACCCTTAAGACTAAGAAGAGACTTTGCTTCCCTGAGCGTGTTCTACAGCTTGTGTAATGGGTTATGTTCTGAGAAACTGTTTGACATAATACCCACGGGTGCGTTCTACCACCACACCACTCGCCGCCGGCATTTATCCTCCTTGGAAGCTTGAAATTTGGACCTAAATGGTTCTTCAGCGAATGCTACTGCTGTCCTACAAAGCAGTGCTTTGGAAAGCACTGCTTTGCAGGGTAAGGCCAAATTAGCCTCGAAGAAGCTTGGGGTGCTGAACAGATCGAGACAGTATTTCACCTCGGCCCACCGCCTACAACATTATAAGGCGCAGGTTCGGCCGCAAAAGGAATACTGTTCTTATATCTATGCAGGAGCACCGCAATACCTGCTTCTACCTTTTGACCGCATTCAACGGAGAGCGACTGGAATCGTCGATTGCCAGGATATTTCAGATCGGTTTGACCCCTTGGCGTTGCGTAGAGATGTGGCTTCACTCTGCATTCTCTATCGCATGTATCATGGGGAGCGCTCCGAGGAATCGTTCGGACTTATACCGGCCGCAACGTTTCGTCATCGTTCAACGCGACGAAACTTTCATCCCCATCACCTGAATAATTGGCAATCCACTAATGTGCGGTTCTCCAGAAATCTCCACAACCAAGCTCTGGAACAAATTGTCGCCTGCGGTATTTCCGGACCGATACGACCTTCAAACCTTCAAGAAAAGAGCGTACTCCTATCTCAGTAGTTTTGCAACGAAGTTCCTTATGGGGCGTTGCGGAGAGGTACCCTAACCAGGGACAGGGACAGGGACAGGGACAGGGACAGGGACAGGGACAGGGACAGGGACAGGGACAGGGACAGGGACAGGGACAGGGACAGGGACAGGGACAGGGACAGGGACAGGGACAGGGACAGGGACAGGGACAGGGACAGGGACAGGGACAGGGACAGGGACAGGGACAGGGACAGGGACAGGGACAGGGACAGGGACAGGGACAGGGACAGGGACAGGGACAGGGGCAGGGGCAGGGGCAGGGACAGGGACATTGATAGGGGCAGGGGCAGGGACAGGGACAGGGGCAGAGACATAAAATTTGCTTTCTTAAGTTGGCGGGGAGAAGTCGTTTTTTAACCTTTTTTTTTTGCTATTTCAACTGTTCGTTAACTGTTCTTCATTGTTCGATCAAAATTTTTAGTTGTTCAATCTTAGTTTTTTTGTTTAATTAAATAAAAAATTACCCTCAAATTGGCGGGGAGAAGCCGTTTACACTAAAAAACAAAAAAGTACTGGCTCACCTCTTTCTTGTAAACAATTTTTGGTGGAAGTTGGTTTGTTAAAATACAAAAGTATAACTAGTTTCAGTAAATCTCTGTTATGTATATATACCGGTGTAGAATTCTGCTAGCAAGCGCATATTTTCACATATAAATTTAATAAAACCGGACCAAAGAAACAGATTTATGAACAAAAATGTATCAGACAAAGTAAGATGAAGCAGATTGCATAAATTTTAATACTTCAAAAATAATGTTAAAATATAATTCTAACATTTATTGTGATGATGGTTAATGTATAAAACAAGTTAAGAAAATCAGTATTTTTATATCGGTATGAGTTGGATATGTTTCAGTATTTTTTCAAAGTGCCTCTGTATTTTCATAGAATTTAATCTGGTCACACTGGCTTGTCAAAGTGCAAACCAGGGTTGCCAACCGTACGAGGTTCCTCATACAAATACGAGATTTGTGCATTTTAATATTTGCGCAGGTGTATTATTTACTTTTAATTTGCATTAAAATGATACATGCACGATTATTAATAGGCAAGTCAAAAACTGTTACCTAAATGTAATGCATTTTTTTTTTTGGAAATTTGACAGTTTGTAGTAGTCTGATGTGCCGGCCACCGTACATTCTCATTTAACCTCAATCAATAGTTAAATATGATGAGCGTCAATTTAGCAGGCGTGTTAAAATTAAAAAATTTAGAACTCATTACAAAAATAGAAAAAAGAACATAATGCACATGAAAAAAAAATTGTTTTAAAATCTGCTTTTTTTTGTTTTAAAAATATCAACATTTCGTTTGTATAATTTAAAAAAAATTAAGTTAACAAATGTCTGCTAAATTTACACTCATTTAATAGTTCTTATTTTTGGTTTTATAAGTATAATATACGAGGTTTTAAAGCCAAAGTACGAGATTTTTTGTTGTTTAAGTACGAGAAAAAAGTTCTAATGTTGGCAACCCTGATGCAAACTGAAGTTGCAAGTTTGCAACTGCAAATACTGCAATGCAAATGAAAAGCATGTTTGTGTGTTTGTAATGCAAAAGTGTAAAATTATTTCAGAAAATTAAAATTTTTCGTTTTTACGCTTCGCTTAATAAAATACCGTTTTATTATGTCTTCTAATGGATGTATTGATAACCAGGTTAGCTACATTTTAGAAAAAATACATTTTATTTCGCCACATCAAAGGTTATGTGCTAAGAACATATTTTGATTATCTATAACAGCAAAAACATTCCATAATAATAGTTAAAACATTAAAGCAAAATATATTTTTTGTAGGTACTTATTTTATTTCTTTTGTATCAATTTAAAATATTTATTTCATGACAAAACCTTGAAAGCTTTACAACTTTTATATTCTAAATGTAGAGGGCATGTGTCTATTATGCATCTATGGTTTGTTATTATTATAATTAAGGTATCGAGCAAGGGTAGTGTGAGGTAAGAGGACTGCACTATGTACCTATACAGGAATTAATGTGATAAGTACTTACATACACATCGAGATACTTAAAACAAATCATGTTAAAACACCTTTTATTGAAATCCCCAAAGAGTGACGTACTATAGTTGTACAACACTGATATTGTATCATAGTACGTGATTATGTATGATTTCTGAGACTCAGCGGTAAAAAATAAGTTGTCCGTACTGGCAGCCCTGCTGACCGTGGCCACAGCCTTGGAGGCGGATGGAGGATTGCATTCATTTCGGTATATGCATGGCACGCAAAAGTTTAAAAGTTAGTACATCATCTATGTGTCTGTATAGATGATGCAGTCAATTACTCCACCCTTCTATGTTGTGTCAATATTTCTCTTCTTTGTTATTTCAGGACATCAGTTGTGAAGCTTTTTGTGCTGTCAACTCTTATAGATGGAATATCCCACAAGTTGTCATGGTTAACTCCAAGAAGACCGCCAATTATGCTGTTATAATTTTAAATAGGCCTGTTACACAAAATTTAAGTTTTGTGACAAAAATATGGAAAAATGGTGAGTATATCCTATGTAACAATGACTGCAGACACTGCGAGAGTTATGCAAGTGTATTCCTCTTTTGCCTACCGACCCTAAACCTGCACCTATTCAATGTGACAGACAATCCTCTATGTAAAGGATGTCTCAATGCCGAGGAAACGGCCGCACACATTATCCTGGGGTGCAAGGGAGTGGCCACACAATGGGCAAGTATGCCTGCGTGTGCGAGGTCGCTCCCAGAAGCCTGCAAATGCCCCGCTGACATGTTTTGTTTGTTTTGACAATGAGATTGAATTAGTTACAATTTAAATTATTAGGTACAAAAGATATATTCTTACTTATGCCACGCAACTCTCTTACTTACGCCAAACTAGTTATTTATCTGTTGGGTCTGAAGCTAGTTGCTCTTTCCCCTAATTCTTGCATTTCAATGCAGCATCAGATGTTGAACAAGGAGAATTTGTCCTTCAGAATGAAAAAAAATAAATTTTGTTCCATCAAACTAAATCCTTGTGGTGGACACACTTTACACTTTAAAAATAAGATCAGTCCAAGATTGATGCCCTAACCAATATTTTAATTGTAAACTTAACCATCTTATTTATTCCTTTTTTAGCAAGCATAACAATAACCGTTGATGGAGGTACAAGACAATGGGAACAATTTCTAAAAAATCAAACAGAAGAAGTCAGAAAAACATTTAAGAAGCCTGACCTTGTCACTGGAGACTTTGACTCCATTGGTGCGGAAGTCATGGAGATTTACACAAAGAAAGGTTGTAAGGTGAAATATTTAGCTATCAAATTAATCAAATATCTATTGTATTGTCCTGTATCAAATTATTGAAATAACGTAAGGTATGAGCGATTAAAATGTACTAGCGCCGACATCCGAGCCTGACGGCGCTGTGAGGCATCTTCTATATTAACTAGTACATTACAACCTGCTCACATCGGTCCGCTGTCTGACCCGGCCTTTAAATACAAGTTTCTATTGCATTGCCAGCTCATATTTTAGAATCATATGTTTTAGTACATTTGTATATAGTAGTGTTTATTATTACCATTATTTTCATATTTCATAACTAATGAGTTCAGCTTTTGTCAGATTGTCTTGATAACAAAACTAAATTACCTGCTATTGATGTTGAAGGTCATAATATTTGCTCAAATTATATATCATCAGACTTATGTAGCTTTGGAAGCTTACTCCATTAAATTAATAAATTTTCCAATAAATCAATTTGTAGGGGTTGGTAGTTATGTAAAAATGGCCATCTTATGTATATATAGTTATCATTAGTTACACTTTTGAAACCGGTTAAACATGAATCACGGTGATTTATGATAAATTAAAGACTGGGCACAACCACAGAGCTGGAGAAATCAGAAGTTATTAACTTGCTCATAAGAATATAAACTTAATTGATTTAGAACCCGCAATCTAGAGATTACGGGTTTTAAATAAAACTCCATAATTAACTGTGATGACAATTTACGATCTTGCCTTGTGGTTGCTACTTTAAAACTATTTTTTCTGTTATATTATATTGTTCATCAGTTTAAAAAATTGTTTTTTCTGGTTATGATGTGTGCATATATTATAATATCTGTCAAGTCTCTCGCACTGCCTGTTGAAAAAAAACATTCCTTTATAGGTTTATACACACTCCAGATACCTCACAAACAGATTGTGTAAAATAATTATAGTTTAAAAAACTAAAAAACACACTTTTATAGAAAATTCAACTAAAAAATCAAAAATTTAATCGAATTATTGCATTGTCATCGGTCTTTGACAGGTGTGCAAAATTTGAATGAAATCTGGCCGTTTAAAGTGGATCAAATTCGTGCCCAAAGGAGTCGGTTACAAACAAACATACAAGTGAAGCTAATATAAAGCATCTAATAAAAGAACTGATTTATTTTTTATATATATTTTTAGATAATCGAGACTCCAGATCAAAATCACACAGACTTTACGAAAGCATTAATGGAATTAAATATTCATTCTAATGGAATTGGAATCCAGGTCAGTTAATTTTGTGTTGCTTTCAGTTTATACTTTCTGAGTAATGTCTCTGCTAAATAGTGTAATAGTTTGAAAAGCTGTAGTAGTTGTTTCATTTCATTCATTGTAAGCTTGCTACTGAAGCACTAGACCCTTTTATCCAAAACCGGATACAGAAACTGGAAATTGTTTAATTCGATTCGATTTAGACTCTACAAGTACATACATCAGGAAACCTTTTTGAATTTGCATACTCTCATGGAACTTCGAATGCAGAAAGTTCTTGTGAAGATTATAAAATGAAATTGGGTAGTAATATTATTGACCTAATGTTTTTCTAATGAAAAAGTATGTATCAGCACAATATCGTTACGAACCGAGAATACGTGATTAGATCTATACACCAATTTGTTCCGAAGTAGACACAATTTATTTAAATAATTTAATGAAAACTATCAAAATCACATTTTACAGTTGTCAGCAATTCTCAATAGCATGTATCTCGCTTGTACTGTTCGCTATTCCTTGCACTTGTTACTCGGTGTATCGCAAAACTGGAAATAATCCAAGCATCTTTGTCGGCGCCTTTTTCAGTCAGGATCTCCGTTAAAATGGGGGCCCCATATAGGACCATTGACCGCACGATCCCAGCGGCCCCTCGTGAGTTGGGCAGCAGCCGCGAAAACGCGGTCGCCGTCAATGACATATTAACTATAGACACGCATACTTAGAGGCAAAACTTTATTATAGCCGTACAGCAATACGTATATATTATGCAGCTCTTTCAGTGCATACGACTTACCGGTTGTTAGACATCGACAAATAATGCTTTAACGACGTAATGTGGTAACGTCTGCTCATTTGTCAAAAGCTCATGACGTTCTCAATCAAAGGAATGTGGGGTCAATTGCACACTGAATTTTGAAATTTGGGTTAAGTAAATAATAAATAAAATACATAATTAATCGTGAAATAAAAAATTATAAATGTATTTATTATTCTGTAGAAAACTTTACAATACAAAATAATGCAAACAATTTTTATACATTCAAAAAAGACAGACAAAGAAGCTGTGAATGTTGTATATAAAGATATTCTGTAGTATATTTAGTATCATCATTGCATCCGTGCGAAGCCGGGGCGGGGCGCTAGTATATTTATATTATATACCGCTGTCATATATTCATATCGTCAAAACATCTACCATAGCTATTACGTTACATATATACTTAACTAATGTTAATACCAAATCAACATACTTTAGTAGTATCTTGACTTTTATTTCTGTATGTTTACCTAATTTTATTAATACTTGGCGAATATTTGTCTGGTTACCTTTTACCCCATCTTACCCTAATATGGCGTGAGCCACAATTAAATCAAAATGTTAATCTGTTTTAATAAATACAATAAAATCTTTATTTATGCATTGAATGAGACATCCTTTCTTTTATTAGCGGCTGTATAATTTGTGCGTCCTCTGTATACATATGAAGGCATGTTTACTGCTATAAATTCAAAGTTTATCGTATATTTGTAAATGACGTCTAGCCGCGACGCTGGTGGGCACGTGACTAAGTGCGAGTCAGACAATTAGCCTACTTCTATGTTACCAATATAGAAGGCGGGCAATGCATCTATGCCTATAAAAACAGCTTAGGTCGCCGTCCTCATAAGTTTGGGGGTCAGATTCCGGAAGACGTATCCGAAATCCCATTGATTATCGAGTACGAGCCCTAGATTTCTCATCTTGTCAAAAACAGCTGACAGTTGAGCTGAAATAACTGCTGTCTAGAAGATGCTGAATGAAAAACTGTAAACTGTGATTTATACATACCATAGTACTTTAGTCTATTTCTTTGCTACACTTTGCACTTTCGGCAAAAAAAAGTCACATCTATATCGACACTAACTTTTAGCAGATTGCTAGAGGGGCTGCCTTGATGAAACTACCACCAAATTTTATTGGAAAATGCAATTAATATTCGCAATAAAATAATGTTAACTTTCACAACTATAATTACTTCAAATAAGTTGACAGAAGAGACGTCACTAGACGCTGATTGGTGCATTAAAATACTTCCCGTTTCATGTTATTTCAGTCCGTAATTATTCGACGACCTTTCTTTTATGTTTTTATAATATTTTATTGACAAAACTTTCATAAATGTTGCATATCTTCACTATTATTTATTCTTGTATCGGTCTTAAGGAGTGACACAACCCTAAATATTGTTTTTGTAGGTAAACTCTGTAGGTCTGCTGGGGTTCAAAGGGATCTTCTTTCGTACGCCATACCACCTTGCCGTTTAGCCAAAAAAAGGGGTAGACTGTAGTTACTACTCAAATAATCCGTTTGTTTTTACAGATTGATTATGTAATAGTATTTGCACAAGGCTCAGGCCGGTTAGACCAAACCGTAGGGAACATACAAAGTTTGTTCTTGGCCAGAGACAAGTTATTACTGAATCCACATACCCAGCTGTATCTGCTATCAGACAATTCTTTGTCCTGGCTGCTTAATCCTGGAGAGCATACTATCGTTATTCCTGAAGACTCAAGGAAATGTAAGAAAGTTTGGTGTTCTTTGATTCCTATTGGAGAACCATGCAAGTACGTTACTTCTACGGGGCTCAAATGGAATTTAGGTAAGACATGCAGCCTGCAAAAACTTTTTTTATTTAACATTAGTTATGTACGTAGGGTCGGAAAATCAATGCAGAGAAAAAAGTCGTAAATATGATTCCAGCAAGCATGGGCATCAAAAATATCGAAGTCACCAGTGCTTTCTTTGATTAGGTACTTCTTATTTGGGGTCGATAGCTCGATTACCTTCAGTGAAAGAAAGACCATATTTTTCACGAGAGGATATATTTTAAATTTAAAGTTTTGAGGTGGAATACAAAACAAAAGCATACTTTAATATAAAAATTAAAACAGATTTTTATTTATCTATAATTTTTTTGTTTTATTTATATATATATTTTTTTTTAATAAACTGAAAAGAATGAAATCAAGTATCACCGAACTCGTGCTCTGTAAAAAATGGTATAAATAGTCATCAATAGTAAATTAAAAACCTGAGATATGTCACTGTAAAAATCAAAACAATATGTATAATAACATGGAAAATGCGTATCTTACGCATAAACATATTAAATATTCATCAATACAAGTATTATAAATAATTACTGTCGGAAGCATCACTTTTATGTTTTGCTTACTGCATTATCCCATCGAATGCAATTATTTATCGTATTTGAAAGAAAGTTGTTTCATGTACTTACTTATTTTTTTAATTTGTAGTACATTTTTTTAGGCGTTTTTCGATGTTTTTAATTGACCATGTTTACAAAAGGCTGTTTACGACCCCTTTGTGCCACCACGTAATCGACCTGGTAGGATCATGGGGACATACATATTTCAATGGGTACACTTGCGAAGTATACCAAGAAAACATCGATACTATGCCGACCATCATCTTCACATCACTAGTATGTGTGAAATTTATACCGATTTGACAATCAGTAAAAATGTACTACTCCTTATTGAATGACCGTATACCACTATTTTATTAATGATTAATTTGGAATTAAGTACGTAAATAATTTAAAGATTTCATGAGTAGCCAACAATGTTGCTTAAAAATAACTTTTTACAGCAAATGAGATATGACGAAGCTCACTTGTATTTTCTTTTTTAGATAATCAACCATTACAATTTGGTCAGCTGGTGAGCACTTCTAACGCATTTAATGGGTCAGAAATAGTGACAATACAGTGCAGTCACACCCTCCTGTGGTCTATGAAAATACCCAGTATCATGCGTAAGTAGATTTGATAAAATAATCGTTTAGTCCATGGGTATACCGGCGAGAAGCAAAGTGACACGAATAATTAAAAAAAAACGACTGGACTCCATCCATAAAGAAGATTTTCTCTCCTAAGTTGAACTAATATCAATATATTCTGAGAGATCTCACACAGCACTATCTAGCTTCAAACCAAACATTATATACTTAGAGGTTCTATAATAAAGATAAAAATACTTCGATACTTCGCATCCCTAGATTGAAAGTGTTTCTATTCAAAAATCACGCCTTTGAGATAATCGATTTTTTTAAACCCCGATTCGTATACATACACGGAAATAAAACTATTACTTAACTATGTTTTACTGACGTCTGCTAGACGTCGCTAGAAGCCGGTTCATGTGAATGGCCCTGCCTCTCGCGCCACAGACAACACCGCACTTTTTTCTTAAATTGCGAAGTGTGTCTAGGGGTGTCACATATTTTCGTGAATATACACTTCTATTATACACACATATCTAAAACGTATCTTTGTATTGTTTCAGAGCCATGAAGTATCAAAGTGTCTCGAATTTAGCATCATCGGTGACTATTTTCTACACTATTAGATGTAGTTTTATATCGCTTGTTGGTCGATATTCGACCATCATAACTCATTAAGTTTTGAAAATTTTGTTTTATTTATTGACCAGTATAATTTGAACTGTCCTGTATAGATTTTCCGTATCTGACAGGCCAACATATACACTGTACGCATTTAGCTGTTGTTTTCACATAATTTATAAATAAAAAAAAATTGGATCCAATTTTTTTTAATTTATATAACTAAAACTCGTTAATAGCTATACTAAACAAAAAAAAAGAGAATCGGTTGAAAAACAAGAGAAAATGGTTCTGAATTGTTTTGTCGCGCCTATTTATATATCAGATTATTTTAGTATTGTAAAATTCAAGTAGTACAAGTACCTATTGAAGTTCAGATTTCGAACTTTTGTATTAAAAATAAAACTGGCAAAAGAAAGTTTTCACCATTTAAGTTTAATCTTTTGATTTACGATTCAAATCTTGTTAAGTAACTATGGAGTCCAATTTCTATGAAATTTCAATGATATATTTATATTTGTAATATGTTGTTCATGTTTTTTTAGATTTTTTTATCAGTTAAGTACTTATTATCGGTTATAGTACTTATTCAAATGTTGTGATTGACTTAATTTATTTAAGTTTTGTACAAGTTCCTTACCAATAGACATAGAATATACTCATTCCAAAAAATAAATTTAGTTAGAAAATAACGCTACAGCATTTTTTATCACCCTTTCGACATTTTACTATATTTTTTTTTAGTTACAGTTTTATATAGGTCAGGTACATAACTTTAAGTCTTATGGAATTAATACATAAGACCAGCAATGACAAAACATTTACATAAATAAATTGTCACGCGCACGTCTAGAGAAGGACTCGCCCCCTTTTTACACGCTCTCGACGAAATAGAGAGGGTAGCCTGAAATGTTGGCCGGGGCAAACCGAAGGTTGGGCGGATTATCGCCTTGCTGCCGCCTCTCCTGACAATAGGTTTGACGTCGGGATTGGGTAAAAAACTTAAAAATAGAATAGTCTCAATTTTGGACCCTGATGGACACAGCATATTCTTAAAATAATAATTAATTTTAACAAATGTATTTACTCTAATATAAATATTTACAGAAAAAAAAAACTTAGTTTGGACATAATTATAAACTACATATTATAAAACGAAGTGTCCCGCCGCGTCTGTCTGTCTGTTCACAATAAACTGAAAAACTACTGAACGGATTATCATGCGGTTTTCACTAATAGAGTGATTCATGAGGAAGGTGTAGGTGTATAATTTGTTAAAACTTTGTAAATTGCCGTGCGAACCCAGGGTTGCTAGTTATAAATAAAATTAAGTTCGAACTACATTATAATAAAGTATTACAATATGCATGTATATAGACAAATCTTTAAATCTATGTTAATATTTAAATGAAGACTTGTCATTTAAATACTCATCTATGCTATAATAACTTTTATTTACTAGGGTTTTAAGTTAATTCATAAATCTATTAAATTAAATGATTTCTTTTATGAATCCTGGAAGCTTATTATATATTTTAATTGACATAACAAAAGTACTGGACGAATGCATTGTTAGTCGTAAAGTAGGTAAATTAAGCCTGTTAGTGTGTCTTAATACTTAAGCGCTGAATACTTGTTTGTTTGTCTTCCTCTTTGGTATAAAAATCTGGATATTGACGAACGAATTTGCATATTTCAAAAATATAGAGACATGGTAGGGTTAATATTTTTAATGAAGTGAATAATTAATAATGTAGTTAATATTTAAAATGATGTTTACAACTATCAATTTGTGCAATATTTACAAGAATTCTAATTATTTTTTTGCTGTAAGGTGAATAATGTAGATGCATCTGTGCTATACGAGATCAGTGGCGGATTCACGGGGGGGGGGGGGGGATAGGGGCAGTCGCCGTATAGTATCCAAGTTTTACATCCAATATGAAGAAAATTTTGTCAGGTTATAGTTTAGAGAGTGGTGTTACAGAATCAGCACCATTGTCTGTTTATCCGATTTGCTGTCTTGCACTTTGCCGTTTAGTAATTTTTTCCAAAAGACCGAAATCGATCGAAGTCTGCTCAAGATTTGCTCACAAATACTTCAAAACTATTAGACAAGAAGCGAGCTCAAGCAAAAAATGAATTTGATAGCCTCTATCAAGAAATATGCGATACTGCAAAGGAGTTTGAAGTCGAGATTAAACCAGGTACCTCGTAAAACTTCACAACAAAAAATCTTGAAAATTATCCTTCTAATGATCCAGCAGACAATCGATTTGTATCTCTATTATAGAAAATGTGGTTCAAGATTTAAAGGGACGTTTTTCTGAAGAAACAATGAATTTATCTTCTTTGGAAGTCTGATATCCTAATTCAAAAATTTTACCACAATTTTTTCTTAAAAAAGACGCTAATGAACTTGCTAAAAATATTCGAATAATTTTAAGCAAAATGAAAGTGTTCTAAAGAACTCAATAATATCGGAATTAAAGATGTTTGAAGCTAAAGTGGGAAAAGGAAAAATATTATTCTTCTCAAGGAGCAATGAAACTATTAGAATCTTGTGACGTCTTCCATGTAAAGTATTTCCATGCTTACATATATTGTTACGAATTTTCATCACTTTGCCTTTGAGTGGCGCAAGTGCAGAAAGAACTTTTTCATCCTCAATGACGGAAGAACGACTTATTGGACTTACGTTGTTAAATGTACATTTTGACATGGATGTAAATATTGATGATATTATAGATAGATTTGCAAGAACACAAAAGCGTAGATTAGAATTTACTTTGTAAAATAAAGTTATTATAAAAAACTGTGTACTTCATTTAGTATTAATAATACATTTCATTAAATATATTGATAGTGCAATGTATAAATTTTTAGTCAGTAACTTTTTTAACCATCAGCTAATTATTTGTGTTCGCCCCCCCCCAAGGCAGGCTGCTGGATCCGCCCCTGTACGAGATACGAGTACGCGCGACTTTTATTCGTGCCCTGCACGGCGGTAACTCCATACAACGCCATCTTGTAAATGTTTTTTGCGAATGTACGATTTCCTGAATTATTTTAATGATAATCGATAGTTTCATTGACATGTAATTTAATTTAGATTTAAAATAATTTCTATTTTCAATAAATTTAATAATTATTGAAATTGAAATTAATAATTTCTTTCTTTCTATATAAAATAATTAAAATTAGTGAAATGAATCGCCGAAATGCAGAAATAATTGCTAGGTTAAACTAAAAATAAAACTTCACTATCAATCAGATAAATCCTTTTATTGCTAATAATAATAACAATAGCAAGAACTTATAGTTTTTACCAAAAGACTATAAAAAATTACCGCATTATTCTTAAATACCTTGTATTTACTTTTATAAAAAAACAGATTTTCTTTTATTGGTAAGATTTTTAAATGTTCATATAATAAAATCATTTATTATAAAGTTGGATTTTTATCTTTATTAAGTAAATAATATATTTGAACACAAAAACTAAAGAATCAATACTTATTAAATTATTCTCTAAAATAATTAGAAAATTTAAGTTTTATCTGCATTTCAAATCAATTCCATTTAACCATTATTTTAAATGATCGGTAAGCCCATAAATCCCGGGTTGGATCAAATTGAATCCCGAAATTTTCGGGACTTGAATGCTTCTTCCCAAAATAAACAATAAAACTACACAGATATATTTATTTATAGGTTTGTTTACTAATCTATACTAATATTATAAAGCTGAAGAGTTTGTTTGGTTGAACGCGTTAATCTCAGAAACTACTGGCTAGAATTGAAAAATTCTTTTAGTGTTGGATAACCCATGTATCGAAGAAGGCTATATAACATCACGCAACTACCAATAGGAGCGGAGCAGTGACCATAAACGCGGAACGGGCACGGCTAGTAAATTGATAAATTAATAGAAACTAATAAGATTGTGGCGACTTTCACATACAGGAAAAACATACTCCAACACCATCTAGCGAAGACGAGCTGAACTACGAAGTAACTACTAATCCTGCATCGCGCTATCAGAGTTCTCGCGATTAGTATACATACAACTTCCCAACATCAACCGTTGGGCCGCGGACCTCCAGGCATGATAAAAAAATAAAATTAATTGTACATGTGAGAACTGTGTAGTCACAAGTATTATGTTAATTTTTTATGTTGCCTAGCAATTCTTTTCCATTTTAGAACAATATTAATTTATGTTACATCGTCCTCACATTAAATTGCGCTTATAAGCAACGTAACAAATAACTTTGTAAAAAAAAATAAGTTGGAAAAGAGTGTCCTTGGAGTTTCTTGCATGTTCTTCTCCATAGGATGTACATTTTGGAACAGGCAACTAGCTTCACGATCGACTTATACTGACTGACTCCTCCTGACAATTTTTTTGGTTTACTTGAAATAAATAGTTTTGATTTTGATTATATTACCAGCAAGGTTCGAACCTCACAATATTATACAACAAGTAATGTCGTCTGGAATCGCACTAAATGTTAAGAAATTCGGTCAATACGCAACGGATACCGCTTAGATATTTGAAAATAAATGCAACTGGTACTACAATACTACATGCCACCGTCTCTTCATAAAATCCTTATTCACGGAACGTTAAAGTTCCTTGAAAAGTTCCTTGGAACCGTTTCCTAGGAACTTTTAAATGTGACTAAAGTGCTCTTGGATCTGCCTCGTAAATTTTATGCTATAATAAACTTTGACATCCTAACTAATATTATAAACGCGAAAGTGAGTTCTAATGGCGGTGATAGAATAATATATAGGTATATATTTTTTTTTTCCTAAAAGAAAACTCCCGCACTTGGAATATTTCTGTGTCGGGAGGGGCTTCACAAACATTTAAACAACGGACATTTAGACACAAAGAACATCCAGACTCGGGACAACTATGTGTGGATCACAAATTTTTGTCCCGTTTGGGATTTGAACCCACACTACGCGCGGCGTAGTGGCGAGGGACCACTTAAACCATTGCGCCATCCGTGCAGTCAAATTATGAGTGTTTAAGAGTCCACGGAGGCGACGATTCCTTACCAAACCCTCAGTATTCTTAACTAGGGTCGGCGTATATAGGTAATAGCAGTCCAGAGACGACCAGCCCCGACCAACGGCACCCGTTCACGAGCATGACGCACACCAGTCATCGTACAGATCAACTATATTGAAGGGAGCCGAATGACCCGATACATACGCCACTATCGGCAGGACTTCTAGGCGAGCATGACATACTCCGTTTTCCACGCATATAAAGAATGCCCTATTTCATTTATTAAATTTTATTATAAATAGGTATTATATTAATAAATAGATCTAAGATAATTATGTTCTGTGATCTTGCTCCTGCGTTACTGCCGATTGTCACGAAAATATGATCGATAAATTCACGAATTCATGCACAGATACGTAACAAATAAACATAGTATTGAATCACGCAATGATGAGTCGCGAGTACTCGCGAGGCCGCGGAGGCTGCGCAGGAGTGTACAATGCTGCCAACCGCACGGCGCGATCACGAGATAGCTCTCATCTTCCTTATCATCAGCTGATGTGACGCGGTAACATTGCTTCAAATTTTATTGTGAAATATTTATCGTTAGTTTTTACATGTAAGTATTATTATCCACTGTTTCACATTGCTTGTGTAATAAATATTATCGTAGGTAAGTCCTATAAATGTAATTTATTGATTTTCTTATTATGCGTATTTTATAATTTTGTATTTAATGTTAATTCTCTATTTATAGTATGAGTTTTGGTATATTGATACATGATCGACAGTGAGTGAGTGACAGTTTATATGTGTCTTGAACCACATAGTCGATTTCCTCAAAATATCTTACTCTATTACACAACTTAAATTAAAATTAGACGGGCAATAAATTTATAATATTTAGGCACTGACATTTACAGAAATACACCATAATTTTAATTAAATGCGCATACGCATCATACTTTCAAATTAACAAATTTAAAGTAAAATTCGATTCTATACAATATAAAATACAGTAATGAGGCGGCCGCAAAACAAACTTAGAGAATAATTTAACGATCACATCACGAAGTTCTCTCGGTCACATGTTCGGTGGCACCAACATGGCAATATCAGACCAAAGTCAGTTAGTTGCCGCGCGTACTTCGCGCTAAACGTGTGACCGTGCGAGGACTTCCAAGTTAAAACACACGATTACTGGTGCGTCAACAACCTTCTTTTATATTCTAACAACTCTAACTAAACCTAAATGTTTAATTAATAAGGTTCATTTCCGTTGTGTATTAAGTAACAAAAATTCCTAAGAATAATTTACATTGTATGTATCGTGTGGTGCGATAGCGGCTGCCTTGGCGATCGAGCCTTACGTTCCACGAGTTTTTAATACTTGATAAGTTGAATCAAACATTACTTCGGTACGTTTGTTTGTAATTAGTGAAGAAAATGCAGTGTGTTAGTATACATAATATAATTAACAGATGCTCTTGATCTTTTTTTTGTGAGTGTTTGTGTGTTAACAAACAAATACATTCTTCGTTATAAAGCTGAATGCACGCACACGTATTTGCAGTATTTATTTTTATTATAGCTTTTTCTTTTTTTACAGCTCTATTATTTTTATTGATCGTCATTTTAATGGTTTCGTAAACATATAGTAAGCTTTATCAAGTAGGAATTTTAGGCCACTCATCTGATTAGGTACTATCATAAATTTAATCTCGACATCGTTTGACACCTAACGTAATTCTCTCATCTCTTTTGTGAATTTTATTTATATTTTTAACTACTAGGGATCACCTACTATCAGTAGCGGATTTACCAGTAGGCTGAGTAGGCTGAAGCCTAGGGCGGCAGATTTTAGGGGCGGCAAATTTGGGCCTTACATTATTTTTTATGTCTTGTCCTGGGGTATCGAATTAGATAGACCGACCGGTAGGGGCGGCAAAATTTTAATAGTCTACTGGCGGCAAATGTGTAAATTCGCCGATGCCTACTATTAACACTCGTTCGTAGGTAAATCTATTATTATCTAATAATAAATCCCTACCATGTTCACGCTTTCATCTATTTATTATCGTTTTTCCCATCCCAAGGTCGCCCCAACTCTTAATATACTAAGCTATAAGTTTTTCAACTGTAGCCTTAGTATATTACAGTGTTGGTTTGTCACCTAAGAGTATTGCCAAATCTTTGTGTTGTAAGTAAATGCACGAGGAAGTTGACAACACGTTTCGTAGACCTATAGCGTAAACAGTCATACAAAAATGTTCATGAAGATACGTTTGGTGCTTTTGAAGAGACTCCGTTTTTTATGTGCGATATCCCAAAAAAAAAAAAAAAAAAATATATATATATATATATGTATATATCCCAAACTTATATCAACTATCAACTTTGAGATATCGCAGAGAAATGTAGTTACATAATATTAAGTTAAGTTAAATTAAGGTAAGTTAAGTTTTTTGAAAGCAACAAAAATGTAAAAACTATGTATGCGCCTTTAATAAATCGTTATCGAGCTGCTCCCGCATCTTGAGTTGTTTTCGTTAATGATCTTTTCCAAGTGGTTTCTTATCAGTCTATGTCAACACCTGCTCTGTATCTATGTCGACAACACACATCTCTAGACAAGATACAGCTACCATTTCTTGTATAATTCAATTTTGTTCAAGTGTGTTCAAACTTATAATTTTTCACTCAGCCCGCCTTTTTTAGACCATACTTAAAAAGAAGAACTAGCGTCTCATTGACGTTTTCCCTTTCTCTTTACTAATACTTTAACATTATAGGTAAATAAGTATGACACTTGCGGTACAAGTTCATCTGAAATCGTTTTATTGAATGTCATCAAACGTATTTAAATTACAAAGTTTCTCACGCCCGTCCCCATCTGTCGTCTCAGGCTGCTAGCCAATGGAAATGATCTAAAACCAAACATTATTTTCTTATCTGTGACCAGACCAAACAACCATCTTAAAATAGTTACAATATATACCTACTTAATTATGTATTTAGACGGGAAGTAACGCGATCACGAAATAGGTATTACATACCTCTGAATTGCCTGTGACCACGGCCAGTGCAACCTTGTCGAAACGTCAGTTTTCCACCCTTAGAGGTGGAATATGTTCTTCAAATTTAAATTGGACCAACCTAGAGTACAATAAATTCAATTAAAAAAAGAATTCTTGAAATCAGTTCACTAATGATAAAGATATCGCGTAATATACGCAAAAAAAACTGTCAAATTGAGAACCTCATCCTTTTTGGAGTCGGTTAAAAAAATTACATAACGAGTCATACCGTTACTTTCCTCGTTTAGTTTACTCCATTCGTTTACACACCTGCACTTATTCAGAAACGAATAACTTGGTCCGAATAAACTATAGTTAGGGGTCCAGTGGACACATTATTTAATAAATAATTTGTCCACTGGACCCCGAACTGGGGTCGAAGGATTAGCCGAGAGCAAATTTGGCAAATACGTTAATATAATTAGCGGGGACGATGACGATAATTATGTTTTCTAAAGTAGACTGCATAGGTACCTACTTTAAACAAATCAAACAATGGATATCAAGATTGTTGTTATATTGATTTCTCATAAAAAGCATAGCAATCTAATTTGCCTGGAAAAATTTTAATCCATTAATGATGCTTAAGTACGTCAATTATAGTTATTAAACAATCATTGTACGTACGGAACAGAACCCAGTACAGTCCGATTCTCATTTGGCCGTTTTATTTATACTCATCATTTGTGTCAATGCTGTTAATGCTTCTCCGTGCACGACGTGATTCGTCTCGTCCCACCAAAAATCAGTAATTTGAGTCCAATTTAAACTAACTGTGACCGCACCCAATTCACAATTATTTATTGTCATTGCAATTATACAGCATTAGAATTGAATAGTTTACCCTTATATGAGACTATTTCGATTTAATCATTCATCGTCGACTACGGTTTGTTCCTCGATTAACAACTTCTCCTACACAATCTCTGAATAAAAAGATTTTTTTTTTATCTGACTCAACAGTTTTCTTACTAGATAATCAATATCTCTTATGTTAATTTTATTAAGGACAACTCCAACGCTATGAATGTCCCTTTTTTTTGTCATAATTTCAACCCCGAATAAATATACCTAATAAATTCAACTATTAACTACCAAAAAAAATTATTGGTAGAAAGCAAAGTAATGCATACTCATGTAAGTGAGTTCATTTAGAGACACTCCGACGCTTAAAATCCACTCTCTTTGCTTAATTTTATTTTCAAAGATTGGGTAAGAGAATTGTTTATTGAGAAGCAAACCGGAGTCAGCGATGAATAAAATTCTTCATTCATCGTTGACTCCGGTTTGCTTCTCAATTAACATTTATAATAATAGGACATAATTTATGAGAATAAAATATTCAAATATACCGCGGTGTAATAGTCGTGACGATTGTAAATTAGGTGCGGTCATAATAAGCTTAAATTGGACTCGAATGACTGATTTTTGGTGAGGCCAGACGAATTACGTCGTGCACACAGAAGTGTTAACACAAATGTTTAGATTTATATTTTTAATAAATTCTACAAATAGTAGTGATTTTACAAACATACAATTAAAGTTGGTACAAAAAGTAAACCCAGACTCGGACCACATATTTGTGAATTACACAAATTCTTGCCACAACACTTGATACGCTGGCAATTGATAAGTCGGCGACTTAAGTCACTGAGCAATCCATTTGCAGTAAAATTGGCGAGAACGTCTTCAAACCAACGAACCTTCCATATCCGTCCGTTGGAGGTAAAATAACTGTCAACGCAGGTGTGACACTACTAATGTTGCGATTGTTTAAAACACGTGTAAACTCTGACCTCTCAGGAGGTGGTGTGCTTATTTGCTACATTAGTACAACTCGATACGGTCATGTTTCGACAACAAGCTCGAATCTAGACAAACATATTAGGTACCCATCCTGTATAGATACGATCGTTTTAATTCAATCATTCGCCCATTCAAACGTTCTTCAGGTACCTATTATTTTGTTTAGCGAATGCTTCCACGTCACGTGCATGATAAAAACTAGTTTCAACATTATGATAACTTGTTCATCTTGCAGCTTGAGTAAAAATGTCTATGACTTCTATGTAAGATGAAGCGCTTGATAAACACTTGACAGTTTTTCTATGTATTTTTAACTACGTGACGGACAATCTAAAATTGATCACCTTCAGAATTGAACAGTCATGTGGTCCATAAAGCGATTACATAACTCTTAAAGGAAATACGCGATTATAAGCAGAGTTTAATATCATTTTTTAACATTTTTTGTCCCACTAATGCAAGTAAATCTAGGTACTTACATCCTGCAGAATTAAGAACAGTACTGACGTCCCAAGAAAGTAAAAATATTTTTTCAGTGCAATGGAACGACTCCATATGAGGCTCTGTAAGCGCTGCCCTTTGGGATTTGTGGAGGTTTCTGAGTCTCTAGATCCCTATTTAGGCGCTTAATTAAATATGGTTACCTATTCTAATTCTCATGAATTAGCCTCTCGACTTATTTATCATAAAATTTTCAATGCCAATCTGCAGCGGTTAATCCCAAAATCCCAATCCTGATAAGTGTAAAGCCAATATAATGCAAAGAATATCCGCCATATAGGAACTATTTAGATGTTTGAGATAAATAGTACATTGCTTGTATTTTTGATAAGGCCGGCCGATACACAAATTTTTCCCGCTTTTAAAGTTTCACTTTTAACCTAAACTTTTTCACTTTTACACTGTCAAAACAAAACGTGAACTAAAAATTGTTTTTGCTCAGTAATTTAATCTGTAAATGTTTTAGAATATACTTATTTATGTTTAAACACGAGAGTGACATACTATTAGACAAAAAACGAGAGTCATTCCAAAACTACGAAATGTATTTTTATGAAGCTGGCACGACTGACACCAGTTCGGTGTTAGTGGAATAACTGAATTTATAATTTTGTAATATGTAATAAAATTTGGATTTTAGTACAGAAATTGCAAGCCTCGCCTCGCAGTAAAGTGTTTCTTGTAAAAAAAGACGATGGCGTCTTGTGTTACCTATCACAAAGAATTTATACTGTGTATTCTAGCAAAATTTTACAGATTTATTTAAGGTGCATCGGGGTTATTCGGTAAATGGGTATATTACGAAAATTCCAATATTCTACCAATTGCAGTGATATTTTTCTGCCGGCAACATTAGTCTAGACGCCCTGTTGACTCGCCTCGCCGCGTCAGACATCGCGAGTCGTTTTGTGTCAATAGCACGTGTAAAGTGTCGAATTTTCGAAGAAGAGTGTTTTCGCGCCAATTTTTGGTGATTCACAATAACCCCAAGACATTTTTCTGGGCATTCTGGTAAGTTATGTGAAAATTTATTTGTTTTAACGATGGGTTATCGCTTTTCGTGGCTTTTTAAGAGGAATTCAACTTTCTAATTGCGTTTTTTATTTTTTTTCGGAATTACCCCTATGGGTTTATTCCGATATGTTTTTTTCGCAATTACCCCATTTATAGTTATTCATACTAATTGGCAGTGGTTGTCAAACTGTAAGTACAGAAATAAATCTTTAGTTAGATAAATAATGAAGTTGAAAAGACGGTAAAATTACCCCCTTTTGCTTTATTTTTTTATTCATAAAAACTTAAAGGTCTTCAGTTAGAAATTTCTTTTTAAGAATGATTTATTTAAGAATTATCGAGTATATACAATAAAACGCTGTCTTAGGGTCAATATTTTATTATTTTAGTTTACTGAGTGCTTGTGTGCCTTCCATTAGACATACAAGAATAAAAATAGTATGAAAAGCAGGATGGACATTTTGGCCTAGATACCAATAACAAAATGTGTTAATTACGAGTATCATTGGTAAGAATTTTTTATGTACGTTAATTATTGTTATGGAAATAAGTACAAAATCGCTGTATGGCAAAAGTAATGACACAACAAAGCCAGACTTTTTCACGATTATATAAGTGTTTATTTTTATGTTTATTTATCACAAATTTTTCGAGTTCTTTTTGTAAAACTAACTTAGTAAAGGAACAAAAAATTAAAATCAGTTAAGTACAAGTTGTACCCACCTAAGTACTAAGGGTTCTGTACGTATACAGTGTATAACGTTCGATTCGAAATTTATAATTCTGTTTGAGGTCAAACGAGTTTTTACTGATTGACCGATTTTGAGTTAATGTTTTCTTTTCAAAATTAACGCATTTCTTTTTTCAAAATTTGGCATATGTTGCTTTCACTCATTTTGTGCTAGTAGTGCTGCTAGATTAGACCGAGAGAGAATATAAATCCATCAGGTGCTAAAGGAATATATACGTTCAGAACTCTTAGTGTGCGAGTACTTCGCACTTCAATGACTTTATTTTTTTGTTACTTTACTATGTTAGTTTTACAAAACGAACCCAAAAACTTTATGATGAGCATTAAAATAAACACTCTAAAAAGGCCGGTTTTATTGTCCCATAACTTTTTCCAAGCAGCTTTTTTGTTTCTTACCGCCATAAAAATAATTAAAATACATAAACATCCTTTCGAATGATATATCGCATGTTATTATTGGTTCCTAGGCTCCTCTCCATACATTTTTACCCATCTTCTTTTACATATATTATGCATTGTTCTATTCTGGTAATTGCTTTACAACATTTTACTCATGTCGTGTGAAATGTATGTTATCCATAGTTGTATATAGCTTAAGTATGAATAAAATAAAATTTCTTTACAGAATCAGCATGCCTCGTACTTACACCAAAAAGAAATATAAAAGATACACACCACAAGACTTAGCCCAGGCCATTGAGAAGGTAAAGAATGGTGAATTTACAGCGTATAGAGCAGCCCAAGAGTACAATATTCCTATGACAACTCTTCATGAGCATGTTAAAGTAAATTACAATAATATCAGATCAAATGCAGGTCGACCTATTATTATACCACTAGAAGTCGAAAAAAATATAGCAGAGACTATCGTTATCATGGAGAAGTGGGGATTTGGGCTGTCCAGATTTGAAATTATGGAACTTGTCGGTGAATATTTACGGGTCAATAATATTCAGACAGCATTCAAGAACAACGTCCCAGGCCCAGACTGGTTTATAAATTTTAGAAAACGACATGGATTGTCCATCAAAAAAGCACAACCTGTCGAATATGTGCGACGACAAATGACTGACCCATTCGTGATTGGTGATTATTTTGAATTACTAGAGAAAACTTTGAAAGATTTAAATCTTTTTGAAAGTCCTCAGTTTATATGGAACTTGGACGAGACTTCATTATGCCTTGATCCATCCAGAACAAAAGTGGTAGGCCAAAAGAATAAACCTTGTGCGAGAACCACTCACGGCAGTGGAAAAGAAAATATCACCGTGCTGGCAGGTGCCAGCGCCAGTGGTAAGAAATTGCCGCCTTTAATTGTGTTTAAAGGAAAATATGTTTGGGACCAGTGGATGGCCGATCTGGAAGATGCCGAACTGTCATACGCTGCCAGTACTAAAGGGTGGATGGAGACGGACATCTTTCACAATTATTTCAAAAAAATATTAATCCCAAATATTGGTGAAGAGCGACCAGTTCTTATTATTTATGATGGGCATTCGACTCACGTCGATGCAAGAGTCGTGGAGCTAGCAATTCGGAACGGAATTACAATTCTCAAATTACCGCCACACACATCGCATTTGCTGCAGCCGCTTGATATATCAGTTTTCAAGTCATTCAAAACAAAGTGGGATGCCAAGCTCGTGGATTGGCAGCGTAGGAATATAGGCACGAAAATGCCAAAAAAAGTATTCGCCCAAGCTATGGCAGAAACTTGGCAACAAACAAACCCCGACGTTATAAAAAGCGGATTTAAAAAAGCGGGTATATACCCCTTCAATGCAAATGTCATACCAGTAGATAAGTATGACCCGTTTAAGTACCAAAGGTACCAAAAAAATATATTAGAAACTGATACTACCTATACTGATCTCAAGAACCCAAAATCCCTAAAAGAATATTGTATCGACTTAATTAATGATCTATTTACTGTAGCCAATGATAATATTGAAATTTCAAACACTGATAATGTTGCCTTGCTATCCCAACAATTAAAGTCAGATATCCAAATGATGCCTTTTGTTGCTAAACAGTTAACTCAGATGCCAACGTGTCTGCAGAATCCGAAGTCACCAAAAAGACAAACACAACCAAAAATACATATAATTTCAAACATAGTCATCAAAAAAGCATCCCAACCATTACTTCAAGCCCAAGCACAACCTCAACATTTATTCACCTTTGAAGAATTGTTGCTAAAAAAAATACAACAGGATAAAAAGGATAATACGCCAATAAAAAAGAAACGGGTTACTAAAGGCGCTGAGGTAATAACCTCAGCAACGGGAAAGAAAATTTTAGCAGAAATGGAAAAAACCAAAGAAGTTAAAAAAGTAATAAGAAACACCAGCAAAATTACGAAGAAAAAAAGGGTAAGCAAACAGAAAAAATCTACAGTTACAAAACATGCGGCACTAAAACAAAGCCAACCAGGCTGTTCGGGGATCAAAAATAAAAAGAAACGCCAACCATCACCTGATAGCATAACCAGTGTATCTGATGTCATCATGAGCGAACATAGCGATTCGGATATCATTGATTGTAATGATTTTCAAGACTTAGACTTAGATAGTTTGGAATTATACCAAGAAGATAAAAGTTTACAAATGTCAACAAAAATCAAATATAGTGAAATTTTAGCTGAAATAAAATCTAATTCTCTCTCCACTAAGGGTAAAGGTATTGGCAAAAAAAGTAAAGGTAAAGAAAATCAAGAAGATAAAAGAAGCAACGAAGTTGGAAAGACAGAACACAATATTTTCATAAAAGGAAGAAATATGGAAAATAAAGAAGATTCAACAGAAAAAGACCTTAGTGACGAACAATTAATAGAATTCAAAAATAGAGATGCAGTATGCGAAAATCGAGAAAAGGATATTACTGTACAGGAAACTTATAATTTAAATGATTCAGTGCTTGTCAGATATTTAATCAGAAACAAATGGAAATATTATATTGGGTTCATAGAAGAAATAACAAAATATGAAGAAACAGACTACTACCTAATCAACTTTTTGAAAACTACAAGACTGCAGAAGCAGCTGACATTTAGTACGACCAAGAAAAAAGATATTGACAACGTCCCTGAGTCGTTAGTAGTAAAAAAGATAGAGATAGAAAAAAGGAACGATGAAGCAAAAGAATATTGTTTAACCAATGCTGAGGATAATATTTATTTTACATAACTAACACTTTTTGATTTATTACCTTTATAAGCCATGAAGCTACACTTAGATTGTGATTACTAAGGTAAATTTAGGTTTTTGATCTGATTTAATATTCGGAACATATCACTTGGCCCGTGTTTAAATTTATCCAGTTTTTTGCAAATTTCAGCTCAATATTTTGTTGTTTATTAATGAAATCAAGATTCGCTACAATAACAGCTTTATACCTACTAAATAATACCCATTTCAACTTGAACTAAGGAACTCAAATACGTAATATTTCGTAGATACAATGCTGTTATTATCGCGAACCTCACTTTCCTCAAAATATAACAAAAGATTGAGCTAAAATTTGGCAAGACTAGATAAGTGATTCGTTCTACCTTAAGAATGACTGATTTCTTTATAAAATCCATGAGTCGTTAGTAGTAAAGAAGCCAAAGAAAAAAAAAATAAGAAGGTAAATAATATTACTCAACCAACGCTAAAGATATTATAGGGATTTTCAATAAAGACGGGTCGATTTTGACAGGATGTGGCGGCTGTGTCGTTTTGACGGAATCTGTCAATTTTTTTATTTTCAGTGACTTATGCTAAATCACCATGGCAAGTTTCATAAATGTGCAGCACGTCAGATGATTAAAGAGGGATACTATCAAAAAATCATTGCTCGATACTCTAAACGTTGCACGCATTGTGCCCGTTTTACGACAAACGCGGCTGCCCCTCGAAGACGTTTGATGAATGGTGACCAAAGAAACAACCGGTTCAGTCACCAAATGTTAGATCAGAGTCGTCCTTGAAGGGCTACTGCGTCTGCCGTAAAACGGGCGCAATGCACGCAAAGTTTGGACTTTTTGATAATAAAGTTTCATCACGTGGACGTGTTGCTCTATTGTGTAATTTGCCGTGGTATTTGGCCTAAGTGACTGAATAATAAAAAAAATATCAGCCTGTCAAAATTGACCCGTCCTCATTAGAAAATTATTTTACATGCTTAATTGATTTTGTACCAAAGTAATATCATATCATTATAATACCTTAAATATTTTTTGGTTTTAGTAGCATTTAAGCAGCTACCATTTAATTTATATATTTTGTTTTGTTAATATAAGCAACGAAGCTACAATTAAGTTTTAGTTAATAAGGAAAATAAAAAGACTGCTAGGGCTGATTTAGTACCTATTAAGAATGACTGATTTGTTACCTCACAAAGAAATTTTATAAAAAGTTGTATTGAAACAAATAAAGTTGATAAAGCCGCAATGATTTCTTTTAATTTTGAATTCCATTAATTTTTTTTATGTAGGTAGGGCTATGATGGTAGGCCGAAGAGTTGAGTTGAGTAAAAGTAACCACAACTTGTGTCATGTGTATAAAGTGCAGTATTAATTTTAAATGAAATGTTGAGAACCACATTCTCCTTATGGGGTAATTCCGAAATACAAAACTGTTAGAACTTAGAGTAGTGATATTAGTAACCAAGTTGATGATGTTCTGCTAAGGGGGTTATTTTGAATGAAAAAGAAATAGGAATCTTCAGTCAAAGTACAATAAAATCGAATATTGAGATACTTCAGAATTAACCCACGCTAATTCGGAATTACTCATAAATAGCAAAAATATAACCTAGTACTTCAAATGCTTCATTGAAAAAACCCAATGGCACATTTACAAATCGAATATATATTTACTATAAAACATTTCATTAAGTAACCAGGCATAAAACAATAATAGTTCTAAAAGTAAAATACTTTTAGTAATTGACCAGATCATATACCTCTAAACATCTTGAAGGAATTTATGTCGGAATTGTCCCAATGCACCTTACAAGATGAGATAAACATCCAGACAATATAGTGCTTTACAGTTTTCCGTTATGATTTACTATGACAGGTTGCTATATTTTAGGTTATTTGTTGTTTCGCGTATTCCAGCCATATTGATCTTCTCTTTGTGGTAAGATACTGGCTAAGAGTATATAGTTACCTATCTAGAGCAACTAAGTACCTACCCATCTAGAATAACAATAACAATAGGCGCGCTGTTGAAACTTGAAAGCAGTCGGGTCTGGCGGGTAGGTGAAGGGCGGGAGCACCTCCCCCCGCCGACCGCAAACCTTGTCTCACACGCAGGGTTGTGCCGTCCTTTACACTAGAGCGCTTTCCTGGGGTCTACTATACTTCTATTAAGAGTATTGCCAGTCTTGCCAGTATTAATATTTTTAAAGTTATGTCTTTATTACACCACTTGTGGCTAAACATTCCTAATATACAATACAGTTTTCCACAGTATTAATGTATAACATAGAAGAGTACTAGAAAGGATATTTGAATTCATTTCATTAAGGTCAAGATCAATATTAAAAGGGGACGAGACGGGAATAGAGATATTCTTCTCCCTTTCGTTTTGTTCCTGCATTGCAGACATTGCAGTCTAATCCAAATTTCTCTGATTGATTTTTACCATGCGTCCCGGGTCGAACAAACTATGTTAAACTTTTTTGAGGTTACAGTCTTCAGTCACGAATATCAAGTTATCAACTTACTATTGTCACAGAATATATAATAGTACAGGTACAGAATTCTCACTCCGCCAAATCATTTAAATAAATAGCGACTCTTGCTCCGTCACAATAAAGTCGCAATTCAGTTCCCACAGCGCTAATTACCTACTATTATTCACCTAGAAGTTCCCTCTCTTTCTATCGCGTAACTCTTATCTGTTCTAATGACACCACACCGCGACGTTAGGGTTATTTTTTTTAAAGAATTAATTACTCTGAATATTTAATTACCAGTAAGTTATGTGGCACTAACTAACTCGATAGTCACGATTAGTCGAGTCTGCCGCGTACTTAGTGCGAGTGGACTTATTCTGCTATTGTTCTTGTCTGACTGACATTGAGAAAGAGAGTTAGCGAGTAACGCGCTATTACTCAATCCATGATAAAGCTAAATTCTTTACGTGACCTCAATATTTCGTCCTTAATTAGGTACTTTTAATAAATTGTAAAAGTGCCAAGTTTTAAACATAAAACATTTTACATAGATGTGCATTGTATTCTCGGCTGTAACATAAATTATTTATTGGAGTTCAGTCGTTTAACTGTTTAACGTTATTACATTACTACAAATATTGGAAATATTTGATGAGTAATGAATGCGCAGTTTGGAGTTTTTAACAGCGTAATTAAAAACAAATGGCTAATATGATGAATGACGTCACGTAGGGTACCTACTCGTGCACACTCATTTGTAATTCCAAAACTCGAATGTCCATATTATGGTACTTAACCAATGTTTAAAGATAATATGACCAACTACTCAGTTTCTATTTTTACTGAGCTAATAGTTACCTACTCAAGGCTAAATCGAATACACTTGATTAAGCAAATCTTTAAAAGGTTTTTTTCTACTTTTAAGCAGTTAGGGCGAGATTATATGTATTCAGCACTTTTTTCCATTATTTTCTTTAACTTTCGAATAAGCTAAAATTCTGATGTACCTACTCATTCATAATACTTCATCACGCTAATTACTATTCTGTTACTGGTTAATTAGGGTTTCTCAAATTGTCATTCTGAGGGTTTTAAGCTAGTCGATCGATAAACTTTTCAAGGATATTTTCTCAAAAGTTGCATTTCACCGTAACTTATGTTACGGTATTACTTTACAATGGAAGTTCGCATTGAAATCTCCGAACAGTATACAATGATCTGTAGACCCTATGGCCGTCACAGCATCGGTCACACCGTCGAGAAAAAAATCTATATTGTGTCTCGGTGGGCGATACGCGGTACCAATGGCTACTTTTTTCCCGCTAAGCGTAAGAGTTAACCACATTTGCTCAACTGTGTCATATTTTGGGTCGAGGGGAGTAGAATAAACATTATAAAAAGCTTTCACTGTGTTATGTCAGTATGGTCATAAATACTGTTACAATATCAAAAAACAATAGGTAATATAACTTTTTTAATTAAACTCCTGTCATTTTCACAAGAATTTTAATATTGCTTTCTCATTTTCACGCCAATCTTTGGTAAATATTCTTGTGATATTAAAATGGAGTGGGGTGATAAAAACAACCGAATTGCTTTGATAGCATTACATAAATGGGTATGAAGCCAAATGCAATTTTTTAAACTCTCAATTCTCTAGGTTTTAAGTCGAATGTTTGTGTATAGAGCTATTCGTAGGTATAGTGAAACGTCCTCTGTATGTGACAGAAAAAGACCTGATTCAATATTAGCAGTTTGAGCATAATATACGCCCAGAAGGCTGACAACTACTGCGGTCAGACTCTTATTTCGTCTTTTTAACCGACGAATAAACTATTCTTTTTTTAAAAATATCATAAAATACATAATTAGTTCTTCAAAAAATTTGAACACATACGTCTGCAAGTTATTACTTAACAACCAATATGCCAAACCTACTTTTATAACATCGTTTTAGTACATGGCTTAAATAAAAGCTTGTTTTTAAAAGTTTTTTTTTGTTAATTCTTCATTTCGTCACGTACCAGTGTACCACGTCCATATCAACTTCAATGTTTAAAAACCCATAGATAATTCATCGACGATTCGTAGATATCTGTTTACTTACAAAACGTTGAAGTACTTAGTATTTGTTTAGTGATAGTAAAACAGTACCTATATTTGTATATGCATATTGTAATACAACAAACGTTGGTTTTCTCAAATATTACTTTTGCTCTGTCTAATTGTTTAGTAAATACATTTACCTACTGTGACAGGGTAAAATATATTCCTTTTTGTAAAAAAACGAAAACCCACGTTACTAGGGTTTTTGCATTTTTTTGGAGTTTACTCCTTAAGAATCTATTTTCATATAAGGCGCCCGGTATGAAAAAATATGAAGAGTAAAATTTAGTGATCGTAGGGCAGCGTAACGCTTTAACGCTTTGTTGCGCTTTTCGTGCTTTATTGGAGTTTACTCCTTATCCTCGACGCATGTAAGTAGATATGTGTATATATCTTTATGTAGAAAATATATATGTATGTATATATTTATATATATATATATAGAATATATACTATGAACCTACAGTAAATTGTAAACTCCAGTCGTGGGTCGGAGCTGACACAGGCCTTTTTTTTTCTTAACACGACAACTCCCGTGCTAGGAATTATTCCTGTGTCACGGGGACACACAAATATTCAAACAACGGACACGAGAACACCCAGACTCGGGACAACTATTTGTGGGTTATACAAATTTTTGTCCCGTGTAATAATAATTGAACCCGCAGCACTCGGTGCGGTTTAGTGGCAAGACAACCTTAACCATTTACGCCATGCGTGCAGTCAGACCACTACATCTTACTAGCATTATTCGCTAACCTTATAAAAGATCATTGTTATACACAGTCGAATAGTAAATGATTGTATAAAGAGTACGTTTTATATTATGTCGTAAGATCTTCCCGCTAACGTTCCCGTTCGGTGTTCTAGCTAAAATTAGTACGTTTATCTCATATATTGCAATTGTTTATAACGGATGGTATCGGTATGGCCGCCAAATATTCCTGTACTTTGAAGTATAACACTGTGCTGTGTTTTATATGAAAACACGCACTGACGCGGTGCGAAATTGATTGTTTATAATCTGACACATATAACTCTCTGGTTAGCGTAAGTGTTCTGGAAAAAATATGTAGGTACAAGTAAATAAAAAGTTTCTAAAGGTTAGCTACCACTCATAGCTAAACAGGGTCTATTTTTGTGTGAAACTAAACATATTTCATAAAAAAAACATATCCGAAATAGGTATACTAGAAAAAAAACAAGCTGTCAGCGCAAACAAGCAAACAAGCTTCACAATATAAAATTTGAATTGAATTGAATTGAAAAAGCTAAAATAAAAAAGTATCCAGGTACCATACCGATATTAACCGGTTCCAAAAACACAGTTGACCGGGTCGCAAAGTCTAACCGGTGCGCGGTGACATTATGTTTTCCCCGCACAGAGACGCTGCTATATTTACTCGGTGTCGGAACTGTTGGTTTATTAAATCTATAAACTAAAATATTCATAAATAATTACGCCCTTGTTGACAAAGAAATCGTGGTTTGCTGCCAATACGGATATTGTGGCACATAAACTAGTTAACGTACTTAATTACAAAACTTATGGTAATATTTATTTGGTGATCAGAGTTCTTGCCAATAAATTTACTGTTAATACCAATGTGTCGTAACAATACCTATATCATTAGGGTCAACAGATGCAGATGACATTTGGATGTTGTTTTGGTAACAGCTGGATTGCAAACTACTTACAACACCATATCAATAGAACTAATGAATCCTATGAATTTATCCGACTAATATATTGATAAAAACAGAAGGTTATTAAGCATACCTACTTAGAGTAGGTATTAATATAATTTTTCAGGAATATTTTGGTATTATTAGTAATTTCTATTTAGGAATATTATACTAGCTGCGCCCCGCGGTTTCACCCGCGTAAGTCCTGTTGCCGTGGGAATATCCTGATAAAAAGTAGCCTATGTGTTAATACAGATGTTCAGCTATCTACATACCAAGTTTCATCGCAATCGGTTTACTAGTTTTTGCGTGAAAGAGCAATAAACATCCATACATCCTCACAAACTTTCGCGTTTATAATATTAGTAGGATTATTATATTATATCAATAGAAGTAAATATCAAAATTAAGACAACAGCTAAGACGGAGAATTAAAAAAATCAAGAAATTAACAGAATTAAATATATAATTAGATTGTGCTTGAAATTTCTTGAATAATAATATTATTATTATCTACTAGCAGCGCCCCGCGGTTTCACCCGCGTAAGTCCCGATCCCGTGGGAATATCGGGATAAAAATTAGCCTATACTTTAATCCAGGTCTCCAGCTATCTACATACCAAGTTTTAACGCAATCAATTCAGTGGTTTTTGCGTGAAAGAGTAACAAACATCCATCCACCCATCCATCAAAACTTTCCCATTTATAATATTAGTCGGATTATTCATAAGAAAAATTCCAATTATATTTTTAAATACCTACATCATATAAAAAGTAAAACGTTTTAAAAAAAGCAAGGTCTCACAGCACAAGTAAAGGAAAAAAAATCCGGAAGTCGTTAATTTGTAGTTATATCACTTAAAGAATTAGTTTTTGTGATTACAAACTTATATTTTGACGTGAGGTGACGTGGTTGGAAAGTTGACTTCGTAAATCGATGTATGGGAGAGTATTTCAAGAACTGCAAAGTTAAGTTTGTCTTTCGGAAAAGACGGGCAAAAATCTTCGAGAATTGATTCGCGCTATCCGAGATACTATCAACATACAAGTTTGTTTTCTTACAGAACTCTCGGTGCGCAAGTCAGACTCGCTTTTGTCCGGTTTTTTTATTTCCTTCAAAGTGTAAATTCGTGCAGGAACGAACGGGGAAGATTTAACCTCTGATTTTTTTTCTTAATATTCTTGTAAGTGTTCTAAAGAATCTTTGAAACTTAAAGATGGTTATAGAAAGTAAAATAATAAAAGAGAGCATTAAATTTGAAATCAGTATATGTACTTGCTTACCTAGTTCAAACGGCCAACTTTTATCGCTTTCACAACTCAATATTTACATAATATGCAGACTAATAAATAATGCGAAGCAATAAATAACACTGATTAAAACTCTTCTGTATACATCAATATGTGAAGGATTTCTTTCTATGCATTTTTAAGCAAATTTCTCAGACTTACAAATGTGAAATGCTTAAAGTTTGTATGGAGAAGAAATGCTGAAAGCTAAAAAAAATAATTAACATGAGTTATCAATTTAAAAATTATACGAAATCGGCTACAAGAAGCTACAGGCGTCCAGTAAATGTTGACCTGTCATTGTAAAGCACGTCTGAACAATAACAGTTCAAGTTATATTGGCCTATGATGTAATACAAAACAATTACGGTACATTATGGTCGAATAAATCAGTCATGTGAGCATTTACATTCTGCAAAATGACAAGGTTAGGTAATCGGAAGCGATATAAGTGGACACCGGAAACCTGCGAGCGACGTATTGCTACGGTTGGCCTTTGAGAGCATGACTGCGGACAATGTAGGTCTGTATGTAATGTGGTCATGTATCATGTGTACGTGATAACCTTCATACAAGTTACATTTGTCTATAAAGTTGTCCTGTTTGATATCACAGTACAACTAACCAAACCGCTATACAATCAGTTATAATAACTGATAAGGTGTTGATATTTAGAAAAGCTAAATTACGAACTGTGAATATTTGAGTTTGAGATCGTTTGTACAATCAACAGAAGATCTAAACCAAAATAACAGTCTGTTTCTTTTGCGGTGCATCTTCTAAGAATCTTTTAGGAGCAGTTGCAGTGTGTAAACCTTCCTAACCTCCTTAATGGATCAAACTAGTATTTTTAAGGCCTTTAAAATAAAGGAAAAATAAGTTTATTTTCAATGCAGTATGTAAAAAAAAAATAAAAAAACGTTTAAACAATAATGATTGTTGAACTTCCGCGACTTGTAAAAGCTTGCTGTCTTTAATATTACTTCTATGCGGGTATTATATGCGAATGTATTTCAAATTCTCAACTCTCAATGACATAAAATATTTGAGGTAAATAATACTTTTTATTTACCTAAGGTATCAACACGACTTGTTGTTTTTTATTATAATAATAATATAGTAACCACAAGGTTACTTTTAAATAATAAAAAAACAAAACTGGTATTTTTCGGAAAGAATAATACGATCCATAAATTAAACATTTAGGTATGTAACTTCTTTGTTATTGACGTAAATGAGTGGCGAAAGGAGGAAACTCAGAACTTAGATGAACACTTTCCTAAGATTCAGTGCCATAACCTAATGTAAAAAGAAATTCGAATTTGATAAATTACATAGTCCTGCTCGCGATTGTTCTTGTCAAAAAAAATACAAAGTGGAACAAAAAGATATTATTATAATTCAATCAAATAAATTTAAAAAAAATTTTGAAATTAGCCATGTCCTAAAACTACTAGTAGGTACTACTAGAGTTTATGTTTTGTTGAAATATTTAATTGTAAACAGATTGTCGCGCTAATTGGATGATGAGATGCCTATGCTTAAAATAAGTTATTTCACCAAGTTGTTCAATAAAATAACTTCAAATTATGTAAAAATTGTCGTCCAGTTTTACTCTTTTAAATTTATTTTATTATCGTTAAATTAACATTTAAAACGAATAATGTGACAACAGTACGACAGTGACGTCATGGTATTTTTTACACCAAATGTACCGAAACAACCGTTTTGATGTTTACTAAAAAGATACCTACTGATTTGATTGGACAGTCATCTACCCTATTATAATGAAAATAAATACTTCGTCAAGTATCTACTTCATTACATCAACCAATCACTCTCCAATGACATTCATTAATATCTACTTTTATAACATTTCGCGTGACAAGCTTTTTCATTTTAGACAAGTAATTGTATGAAGGTGATCCCTATCTCGAAGAAGATAATTATTTTGACCTAGTTAAGACGTGGACAGGTTGTCGGTATACCTCAATTTTGTATTCTCCAGAGCATAGGGCTGCTCACCAAAATATGAACGGGCTTATATAATTAGTATACCTACTTACTTTACGCTCATCGAGTCTGTCGATATTTGTTCAGTTAATTAGCCTACTCACGAAACACAATGACATGAATATCTAGGTTATTCGTGTTTTATTTGTCGTATTTTTCAGTGTCTTGCGCTGAGCGGGAACCGAACCCACGGCCATGGCAGTTATAGAGACGCCGCGCCGTAGCTCGATTTGGCTATAGGAATATTTATACTTGTGAAGAGTTTTATAAGTACCTGTAACGGCTTATCATGAAGCCGTGTGCTAGTTACGCAACTAGGTTTAAATAAAATAAACTATAGTTTAAAAATCTAAAAAAAATACACTTTAATAGCAAATTTAGAAGTAGAAAATATTTTTTAAATATGAAGAGTTTGTTATACAAATATTATAATAATAACAATATAAAGTCTACTCCGAAAATTCTAATAACTTAAAAATAAGTGAGTTATTAACAAAATAATTAATTTGATTGTAAAAACCGTGGGGTGCTTTTTACTATATTTATATAAGAAACATGCACACTACAAAATGCCAACAAAAAAAATATATAATTACGCTAATTAGACACAATATCCGTAATAATTTTTTTTTATGTTGTGAGAGGGGAATGTTAGAAAGTTACGTATACTGTATAATAACTAAATGTTATGTATTTGTTTTGATTTGAATATGATTTTTAGTTATTATAATAAATTATTTAAAAACTAATAAAAAATAACTTTTCATCAATTAGTATGCAATGGTTAATGTATTTATTATTGGTTAATTACAAGTGGCGTAAAACTGTGATTTCCAAACTTGGTGATTCTGTAACTTCTATGGAGTCAGTTTTATTCTGTCAGAGAAACAAAACATTTTATCAGGTTTCAACGTCCTGTAAAATTATTAACTTAATTGTTAAGGAATTGTGTGCTTATTGAGGCTATCTGTGTGTCGTAAGAATGTGCGTTTGTGTAGTATTTATATTTCTAAGTTACTATGGATCCCACGCACACGTTGCGTATTCTTTAAGAACCCATATTGCCCTTGTTGAAGAAGTCTATTCTGTAATCATTTGGGAAAGCTATTTTAGGGAGGTTAAACAATGTAATCGTTTGCGGATAGAAGTCAAACCGCACAGTCCAACATCTCTATGAGTCGGGGAAAAAGCCGTCTACCACGGGTTTTTGACAACCTATTTCCATAGTCCGTCGGACTATCCGTAGGATGACAATTTCGTCTGAAATCCTTTGTGCGAGATCCGATTAAAGCATTGATAAATAAAAATATATCAATGGATCAAAGGCTGTGATATATCAAGGTCTCTCCTTGACTCTCAATGGCTAGCGTTCAGCGGAGTTTGAGATACGCGAGAAGGTCACCGGCTAAGCGACTGTAGTAGAAGCTGTACTGTCGATCTCTTTAAGATATCTCGTGAGCTACGTGTTAATTATCTACCTATTGCCTATAATTAGACGGGTCATATCTATCGCCCTTGTAGGTCATGCCCGCACGTATGCACTATTCAACTAATATGCATCGAGATATTATGTAAATAATAACTCAGTGCTAATATGAGACTTGTAAAACGGAGTATGTATGAAAGTTATGTTATGTTTTAAGTTAGATAGGCCTGCCTGAATCGCAATTTTTGCCTGGACACCCTATTTTTTTTAAAAATACGCAGTTGCCATTTACTTTTTAGAAGTGAAAACTTCTTTAGGCACGTTATGCACTTTTCCTTTGGGGAAAAAGCACTGAACTCGTGACCGTCACGCTAATAATACATATATAGATCCACTAGAGGACGTTAATCTAAACATTGAGTTCTACCAGTTCCTTATTAATTAATATTTAAAAACATAATTAGTTCAATAAAGTATCTAATTATTGTGTGCGCAATGCATATGGTAAAACAAACAAAAACATAATTGTAATTAAGGTGAAAATTTATAACGCCTATAGTGCTCAATAGCGAAGACCTTTATTCTTCGTCCGAATGTCATCGTCAGTTTGATGGATGTCACTAGAAGATGGCATCACTTTCTTCAAAAACAAACACTTCTGATCGGCAACTCACAATTACTAATTGACAATTTTTTAACACAATTATTATAATTATCAGAAACAAGGCATTTTTGAAGTGAAAACTTCTTTAGGCGCGTTGGGCACTTTTGGTACGGGGAAAAAGTACTGAAGTCGCCTGACCGTCACGCTCAGATACATATGCCGATGTGTTTGTGTGTGTGTCTGTATATACTATATGTGTAACTTATGTTTTCACTTCTGACGTGCAGTCCTACGACTGACAGTTTTTTTTTAATAATTTAAACAGCTTGTTAACATTTTATCTAACAATTATAATGTTTCCCTGACACAGAGTGTCTGGGTTCCACCTGGACATCTTTTGAAAACCGCGTCTGGACGCTCCTCGGACGCCCTCTAAAATAGGACAAATCCGGGAAAACCCGGGCGGACGCCGCAGCCCTAGATAGATACAAAGTTGTAGACCTAACCTACTAAAAAATGGTGTCCAATGAAATGTTAATTCTAACTAATATTATAAATGTGTGTCTCACAATGTGATTTGGTTCGTTTGTTATGATTTCACACCGGAACTAAACCGATCAGTAAGAAGTTTTGCCTACACGTTGTCAGGGGTACATAATCATAAATTTAAAATTTAAAACACCTCCGACTCGAAAATCCCTTCAGCGATTAGAAAAGAGCTGATGATCTTTGAACAGCTGAACAGATTTTCTTGAATTATATCTAATCACACAAAAAAACCACACTCAAATCTGTTTATCCGTTTGGAAGATACGATGCCACAGACAGACACAAACACACTTATAACACCCCTCTTTTTGCGTCGGGGGTTAAAAAAAGGACATGGGGTAGGGGTTATAGGGCAGGGATAAAAAAAATAACTTTAACGCAAGCGAAGGTGCAGGCAAAAGCTAAAATATTACATTATAAAAAGTATACCATTGCAGCGTTAAATATTTTCCTGTCTGTATAAATATTGATATAAGTAGGTACATTGTTAATCCATTTCCGATGAACAAAATTGTTTGCATTTATTCCTATTGAATTTAATTACACAATGTTGGCCGCTTAGCGAAGATGTTTAAACGAATACCATTATTGTTAAGGCACATTTATATAGTATTATTATATAAATATGAGGTTAAGTTCATCACCCTCGGTGACCTGAATAGACCTATTGCAACGATTTCCGGTTCATATACGTAAGCGTATTTTGGTCTTGAACGTGTTTACGTGTACTAGAAACAAAAATATAATGCTTCCCGTTACAGTATATAGTGGTGGTCATATAAGGGGCCATTCATAAATTACGTCACACGTTAAGGGGGGGGGGGGGTCAAAGAAGCTGACATTGTGTGATAAGGGGTGGAGGGACATAAGCTTGGTGACGTCACATTGCGAAATCTAAGGTGTTAAATAGAAAACATTACCTGTAAATGAAAGATTATACACGTTACTACACTTTTATTTAAAAAAAAATTGAAAAATATGTGACGTAACACCAGGGAGGGGGGTCCCACAAATGTGTCCACCTGTGACAAGGACCGGGGAGGTCCAGAACAGAATTTTTGGAACCAAGCTCTTTACTGCACGTTACACTTTAGCCGCTTGGCGGATGAGGGCTAGGCGGAAAAAAGTGTGCATGCGCAATGAAAAATGCTAACCGTGAATTGTTTTTTTTTTACGCCATACTACATATATCTTTATACTAATTATCCGTATATTAGTTAGGGCAACTTACACAGTTGCCGCAATTTTAAATTCGACTTTTTAAAACATTTATTTTCAAAAGACGGTCGCAAATTCGGAATACGTGACGATGATATAAAAATACAAAGGTTTTGATCAATTTTCAATTTGGTAGAAAATTGAGTGGAAAATAAACTAATCAATGGCTAACAATAAATAATTTTTATTTGATTATGTTTTAAGCGATGTTTAAGTATTTTCTAAAATTTTCATTAAAAACCAGATACAGAGTCCATAGTTAAAAAAATAAAACATTCATGGTCATAGTTGAAAGTTGTGATGTCTGTATTATATTCTCCCCAAATGGTGTAGTACAATAAAGAGATAAATAATAAATACCCAAATAAAATATGGAAATTTACTCATGGTGTGATCCACAAGGCTGGATACACTGTTGATGACCTAGGTCCTAGGACTTACATCTAGCTTACATTTGCCACTTTGTAAAAACGTAAACAAAATAACTAGATTTTTATCTACACAAATTATCAGTTTAAACACCAAAAATGCCTTAGAAAATATACTGGCAAACATAGGTACCGTTTCTTAAAACTAATATTAGTCATCATCATCACGTACCTACCCAGTTCATTATTCTTAAATTGAGAGTATGGGTAATGTACTCACGTTTACTAACTTACCAACATCTCGCTGCATAATTAGTAAGATTTTGAAGACTAACATGTAAATACCGTTTCATTGTGCAAGTCTGGTAAACGTTACTAATCGTTTCAACTACCTTGTCAATCACTTGTTATGATAACTGCTCAGCGAGTGTTAAAATTATCTCATTACTCACAGAATTGACGTTCTTTTGTTTTCAAATGCGTCAACAAGTTTACTGGGACATAATAATTACCTAAGTATCATTAGTTTCTTCGTTGAAGTATAGCGGTGCGTTCGAAAGTAATTCACAAAGTCATTCACACAGCTTCATTTCACTTGGACCCAAATGCGTCCATGTAAAGATCTCACCTGTTATGGTTGTCTTTTCTTTGTATAAACGGAGTATCTGCCAAGAGCGGATCAAGAATGATTAGAGGGTTTAAATGAAAATGAAAAATATGAAAAAATACTCGAATGTTTTCCATATTATATCTCAAAGTGCCCGGTTGGTGGTAATAATATGTTTAGGGCGCAAGCCTCGCGATCAGAAACAGATATTGATAGTAGTGTTTTTGAAGAACAGTCTACGTGAGGACTTACGTTTTCATTGGGTGGTTCTGATCAGTGGCAGCCCTAGCTACATTTTTAGGTGGTGCGAGACCTCAAAGTGGCGCCCCTATAAATTCAAAACCTTAGTGTTCCTTTCTGATACGAGCATAAATCTGTACTGTATGTACCTACCTCTTTGACGACATGTCCAGAGAAAGTAATTTCTAAAGTAATAAATATTAGTCGCGTTCTAAGCAACGGTATTTATAAACAATACAATAAATAGATCATGGATGTGAAGACTTCTCTTCTTGTCTAGAACAAGTACCTAGGTACTTGAGGGGATTGCGATCACTTAACAAATAAAGGCGTCCACGATATCTTTATTGCGTCAAAGTGAAGTGATTACGCTTAAAGAAATGTTTACAAGTTAGGTACTCATAAGTGTTAGATAACAGGACGACAGGACAAACAGTATAGAAACAGTTGCGCATATGGTATTTTTTAGTACCTACTTATCTTTAAATTTTCATTCAAATTGTATCATGAAACTATCAAGTGAAACTGTAGAACATTAAATAATGAACTCGTGGATTAGGATGTGCCTTCACGAATTTTGAACACGTTATTTCATTTCTACTAAAAAGTGTTTTTTTTTTCTAATAATAGCATATTTCAATTGCATTTTAAATGAGTCAACAATATCTAAGTACATTAATATAATAAATATGAAGAATATTTGTTTTGCTGAGCGCGCCTATCTCTAAAACTACGAGTCAGAATTGAAAACTTCTTTTCGGATGTGATAACACCATGTTTGAGACATGTCTGGCTATTTCACATCACGCTACGACCTTTAGGAACCGAGCAGTTACCATAAACGTGGGTTAAAATGTAGAGAACGGTTGATTTAACTATAAACTGACTGTCTGATATGTTATTGTTAATTGCAGTGGCGTAGCGTGCCTTGGAGGGGCCCTGTATCAAAATTTGTTGGGTGGCCCAAATGAAGGGTAAAAATTTCTGACAAAAGAAACAAAAATGCTTTAAATGTCGGAATCCCGCAATAACCAATGTAGGATGTTGTCAACTTTAACCCGGGAAAAAAAGAGATTGCTTTTTTGGCTTTTGTCATTTCTGAAGTGAAAACTCTATTTATTTACTAAATTAAGTGACATTGTGGATAACATTTTACTATTTTTTGCTTACACACGTTAGGGGCCTCTGTAGCCCGGGGCCCCGTATTATTGATACGGCTGATACGGCGGCAGCTACGCCCCTGGTTAATTGCTGAAGCTTTGGACTTTAATCTGAACGGTGTGGGGTCCCTCGCACGCCGCTATACACTACCAGTGTGTAAATATTCCTAACAACCACGTCTCTAGTAATCTTTAAATAATAATATAATCCATCTATAAATGTATCGCAATCTTGTAATTCAATTTTCAGCAAGGTCCCATTTATTTGGTTTTTTATTTTATTTTACTATCTACCATAAAATAAATTTAATGTATTTTTTAAAAAACCTCTAAATGTTCTAAATTACCAAAGTCGTTTCAGTCAGTTTAAACTGAAACCGACTGATTTTTGGGTAGGTACGGTAGATTTAAGTATACTTGATTTGGCAAAATCTTACAAGCCTACGAAACACGTGATCAGACAAAATTACTATATAAGAAAGTCCTATATTTTCTGCTGGTGATTAGATTCGCTAGTGTTCCATGGCAGGCAAACCCTCTATATGAGGTTGTGGTCATGGTGTTGATGACGACAACTACCTATCCATTACGGGGTACAGTAAATAAACACACACTTACAGTTACTTGGGTCACACTTAATTTACCTATAACTATGACTCACTACAACCACGTGTTTAAAACGATTTGTTTTATAGATTTAACTATACAGAATACGTACTAAAGTTTCCTTATTAGCAAACAATAGTTTAGGAAGTAGTTATGACAAGTTATTGTCAAAGAGAACAGCAGTTAATCATAAAAACTGAATAGACTCGCGGCCCGTAACCCACAAAAACTATTTGGCCTTGTTACTGACCGCCAGCATGAATTCCTGCTTCACTGGCTGGGAACGTGTTGTGATGGTAATTTTTTGCGCATTAAATGAACGGATTATATTTTTATAAATAGTATAAATCCTAAACGAAGAATCTCTATCATTATTGTTGCTTGAACACCAAATATTTTAGGATCATATATTTATGATATACAAATGAGTATTATGTCGTTGTTGTCGCATTGGGCTGAGTTAGGACCATTTCGTCGTCGTCGTAGAAAAACGACGGATTTGATTTTTACTAACTTTACAGGAAAGCACTTTAAAGTTCTCAAATGATGTTCTACGTAATATTTTGAAAACGGCTGTTTCTGTTAATGAAATCTGAAAATGTTACTGCGTGTATTAGCTTTGAAAAATGTTTTGTTTTATGATATAGTATAATATTATCAGTAGGCTTATGTCAAAAAAAGTCGTCAAAAAATCAAATCCGCCGTTTTTCTACGACTGCGCCAATTGGTCTAGGAACGTATATTATACAACCTCAATATGCTTTTTGCTTTGTACTCGCTCCCTCTTTAGCTAGGTCAGGGAGCAGACAATTCATCCATCTTTTTAAAACTCTGTTTACTATCTATCTATGTACTTCTAAAGCTTTCCAGATCCGTGACGTAATAATGTACCCTGTGATAGTGCAGCGATTTACAAATTCTCCCAATAACATTATTGATCTTTATTATTTTCTCTGACATATTCATTTCTTATCTTATCCATTCTTGTCATAAAATACGAAAGTACATAACATAAAAACTTTTAAACCGAAAATCTCAGTTAATACCCTGTTATTATGTACAAGAAGAACAGGCCTTAGAGTATTATTTGTTTTAATATAAAAAGTTGGTGTAAATGTGTTTCAAGATCAGTGGTGTTAGTCACCTGTTGCTAATCCTATCTATACTAGGTAATATCATAAAGACAGTCTTTTCTTTGATTGCTTGTTTGTTTAAACGCGCTAATCTCTTAAACAACGAGTCGAATTTGAAAAAATCTTTATGTATTGTATAGAGTATTAATTGAAGAAGGTTTACGGGAAACATCACGCTACGATCCTTAGGTGTGGAGCAGTGACCATAAACTGATGAAGCTGCGGTGTACGGCTAGTCTCTATCACTACATATTATAAAACAAAGTTTCCCGCCGCGTCTGTCTGTCTGTTCGCGATAAACTCAAAAACTACTGAACGGATTTTCATGCAGTTTTCAGTTTTGTTAAGGTTTTGTGTAAATTGGTTGAAATATGGTGATGATTGTTGAAGATGTCTCTGCTATCCATGCGAAGCCGGAGCGGATTGCTAGTATAGTGTAAAACAAAGTCGCTTCCGCCGTCTGGTACGCTTAGATCTTTGAAACCACGCAACGGATTTTAATTCGGTTTTCACCAATAGATAAAGCGATTCAAGAAGAAGATTGATACGTATAGTTTAATATTGTTTTGTGTTAATTTGTATAATTATATGACGATAATTTTTCACCTAATTAATATCCCGTGCGAAGCCGGGGCGGATCACTAGTCTTTCATAAAACAGACCTCTAGAGGTCTGTTTTATGGCTCTTAGTACATTAAAAAAATAGGCAGTCATGGGACTGCCGACAGAAGTGAAAACTTAAACGAAACGGCGAACTTAAAACGTCACATTAGCAGGTTGGTGACATTAATTAATAAGGAGCTGACAGAACTCAATGTTTAGATTAGCACTCTCTAGTAGATCTATATATGTATTATTAGCGTGACGGTTACGAGTTCAGTGCTTTTTCCCCATAACAAAAGTGCATAAACGTGCCTAAAGAAGTTTTCACTTAAAAAAGTGTGCTCTACCGATACTTCAGGTTGTTGTCTGTAACTCTGTACGTAACAGAGTTTATAGTCATAGTAGACAACTACTATTACGGACATAATTCCGTAATTTCGATCCAGCTATCTATTATTATAGCTTACATTCCTTAAGAGGTTTTCTGAATCAACGGCTACGGGCTACCTCACAAACAAAGAGCATTGATGACACATAAGTGAAGCAGTTGGTTACCAATTCAGTTTAAAAAAAAGTGTCAATGTCATTTCAACTGGCTACAATAAATTGATAATTAAAAGTAATGTTTGCTTTTGGAAACTAGGTATTTGCACGCATGACTACGTCTGTCTAGTAATTGTCACAGTTTACGCTCACAACTCGATCGACATTAATTTGATCAAAAGAGGCAATCTGAATAGGTGTAATTTGTATATATTATATCATTTTGTCGAATACTATGTTAGTTTTAGGCTTATTTTCACTTTAGAAAAAGGTACTCACTTACCATCCTACCCTATAATATAAAAAAAGCAAGGAAGAGGTACTTGTTTTTCTAGTTTGTTCTTTTTAATGTTCACTCATACTCGGCAGCGGCATAATCGACTTAAATTCCTTTTTTTTACTGCGTAAATGAGGTTAGATCTGGAGGTGATATATAAGATAGTATGACATACCTATACCACTTTAAGTACATTTTGTAGTGTGAAGGTATTAACCCAGTCGGACGATTTCCTTGTACGGTACAGTAGGTACTTACTCGTAGATATAAAAAATAAGTCATTTTGTTGTCTATTAATGTAATTACGAACTAGTTTTTATCAATGACCTATTTTGTCTGTGAAGGCGAGAAGCAAATGTTTACCACTTCTAAGTCTTTATAGCTTAAAACAATTTACTAATTACTACACAGCTGCAATAATACATAACAGTTCTCTGTTTATCGTTGTTTTGGTACTGCACTTAAGTCTTTATAATGTTTTATGTATTTATGGATTATATTTTATTCGTAGTTCAATGTCAACAATCAACATCTCTCAGTTCAGCTCTGTCTTACCTACTGCCAAGGTGCTGAACCATAAGATACTTTAGTACTCCGATGACATACGAATGTTCAACATTCATAATAGTATACATATGACAGCTTATCTTGCTTTTTTGTAATTCTTTTGTTTTTTTATGTTACTTGAACAAGTAACAAAAAAGTTGTTTAAAGAACAAGGCCCATATAATACCTGAGAAAACCTTTGAAACTCTTAAGATCGATTAGCGCCCTCTTGTTAACCATGGGTTGGCCTTTACCTGAATTGAAAGTTCTAAAAAATCTAAGTGCAATTCTACAAATGTGTCTACATCCTTATAAACCAATCATAAAATTGTGAAATACTAAACTAAATATTGCAATACGACATATTTATGACGCTTTATATAAGTAATAATTACCGGAGCAAACAGCAATGAAGTACTTACTAGCAATTTACACGTTGCAATGCAATAATCTTAAGACTGCCTTGTGAGTTGTGACGTTATCGAATGATAATAAGCTAAAGTTGCCCTCATTTCAATCACAAGTGACCGCGAAAATAATTGTTTAACCACTGTAACCCAAGTAACCTTAGCACTTAGCATTTTATTTTTGTAACGTGTTCAGTTTTTTTTCTTTAGTTGTCCACAGGTGCACACAGACTGCAGGTAGACATAAAGATGTAGTTTTGTTACTCATGCCTATTATTTGTAATTTTTCTTTGCTTATACAGAAATTCGAAATCTTATTTTGATTTTTTTCAGAAAATATTTTGAACTAGCAAACTAGTTCCCGCGCGGCTTCGCTCGCGTGTACATATTTATATATTTTGCGCGGAACCGTAATGCTTTTTCCAAAATAAAGAAAGCCTAAGTTACTCCTTATAACACCAGCTACCTTCCGGAGATTAGCCGAACAAACAGACAGACAGACAAAATGGACAAAAATTTTAAAAACAGATTTTTAGGTATAGGTATCGTGTAAATAACTGTTTGAGCTTAAAAACACCATTATTTTTACATTACAAACAGACACTTCAATTTTATTTATTTGTATTGAGTATTGATGTATTGATTACCTACCATTGAAATTAAAATTTAATAATAAACTCTAATAGTAAACTCTCTGGTATTTATTTACTTCGATCAGTCGTTCAGATACTTCCGGGAGACGGGGGCCTTCTTAAATGAAAACTGATATAGTTTTCCTATTTACTTAATATTTTCTATCAAACGTTTTTAACAAAAATTATTGAAATGCTGCTGTGCAGTTTATACCGTGACATTGCTGATTGAGTACTAACAATACAATTATTCAAGTATCAAATATGGTGCGAGGTTGACGCAATATGAGAACTCAGCGTCTAAATGAAACGGCCACCATGAGCGCTGATTATTTCCATTTGATTTCATGATTGGATCGAATTATGTCAGCCAACATTCTTTGGTGTACGATATTTTAATGAAATTATTTATGGTTTAGTGTTTGTATAACCGTTTTACTGACATATTCAGAATATAATAAAACAAATAAATAATGACTTAAGTACCTACTTTTTTCATCTTAAAGGCCTGTTCTGCCATTGATAACTTCTGATGTCTTTTGTGGGTGTTCTACGTAACTATTATGGTGTTATTCATTAGATTATCGTTTGTAAGCACATTGTACAATGATATTATATACGATTGTTGTGTTAAAATGTTTACACTAAGTTAGTTATAAGTGTATCCATACACATACATTACTTAACTTATTTCCAGATTCTTAATCTGATAGTTTATTGAACTCAATTGAACTGAAGCTCGTCATTCCTTTTTCTTATGGATTATAGGTATTTCAATAAAGAAAAAGATCCTATCTGTCTTTTTGATTTGCTAAAGAAGCGACATTACCAAATTCCTAAAAACAAATGAGTCTCAAACAAATAAAAACCCATAAAAACGAATCTTATTCATAGGTACTTCATAATATTATACATAATAATATATAAGAATTTATACCTGATGAATGAAAAATATGAATATATATGAATTAATAATTTTTCCCTGGTTTTCCCCTAAGAGTCAGGCAGTAACCAAAAAATTTAATGGTACTCATATGAGACTCGATACCTACCCAAAATAACTTTATCTGATTCTTTTCCACGGAGTCAGTAAGGCAGACGTTATTTCGAAAACATAAGCTTCAGTCCCTAACGAGTTTTAAAGTTTTATTAATAAATTGTATTTTTTTTTTGCAGAAACAATCGGAGCATAAAAGACCACCAACATGGGGGCCATGTTCCGAAGTGAAGAGATGGCTCTTTGCCAGCTCTTCATCCAGCCCGAGGCGGCTTACACCTCCGTCTCCGAGCTCGGAGAAGCCGGCAGCGTGCAGTTCAGAGACGTAAGTAGACATTTTTTATATACCAGATGCAGAGGAGGAGGAGGAGATAAAGATCTGGTGGCCCTCTGGTCATCAGTGACACAATCTCGTTAGTGTCCGACGTAATCATTTCGCGCTCCCTATGAACTCGGGCGATCCAGCAGAAATACAACACAAGTGCTGGTGATTAACTGATAAATCTCGGTCTTAAGGGAATCATCTAGAGATCCTACGGATGGCACTTTGCCAGTCTCATCTTTCCCCTCTTGTTTAGTTACAGTTCTCTATAGGTTAGATGTATTGTATGCCCCAGTCGAAGATCTACAAAATTAATCGTAAATGCCGTTACATCATATGTTCTTAAATATATTTCACACACAGCTACTCTTCACATTCGTACACTTGCCGTAAAGGAATTACACTTACCTTATACCTGATGCAAATCGGATGTACAATGTTTACTAACGGATGAACCATGCAAAATACAATTCCAGTGTTGTAGTTTGTAGTAAGACTGAAAATAGTAAGATTATGAGTGGGCCGCTAATCGATCAATTACTCGAACGAAGCGAAGTTGCCGTGGGTGAGCGGGGTATCCATGCCTCTTACAAGGGCTGCTTACATAAATTCATAGTAATATTACGACATTCGTTTAAGTCTGTCGGTATATAAATAGAACTATACCTAATACATACATATATTTTCGAACGTTTAGGATTTGAACTCAAAGTCAACAAAAGAATAAAGTAGAATTACTTAAAATGGCAATTTCCTGACTAATTGTAAATTGATGATTTTGAGCAAACGCCTTGTATGACCTAAATTAGAATCCTTAGTAAAGGCTCCCGAAAGGGGAGACGTCGGTGTGTGACAAATAGGTGTTAGCACGCAACTTTACGGCCAAAGGCTGAGTGGGCCCTTGTTGTCATATCACCGCAACTTCTAGTGGTAGTACTTCTCTGTGTTCAGGTGAGTTTCGGATAATTCGGCAAACACTTTTAGCACCTTCAGTACAACTCATGTTTTTTACTGGTGGTCTCCCAGTCAGTATATTTCTTTCCGAACTCTGTCTATTGGTGAAAACCGTATAAAAATCTGTTTGATAGTTTTGGAGTTTATTGCGTTCTGACAGACAAACACGGCGGGTTGACTTTGTTTTATTAGTGATATACGATCACTGTCAGACAATACGTACGTTTTAGTTACCGTAATGAATACTTTGTCATAAGCGTACCACAGAAACCTCATATCGCATAAAATAAGGTTTCAATGTTGAATGACTGGACTGGGCTTAAGGGTAAAAAGTGAAACAAATTCAATTAACAGTGAACACAAAAATAAAAAGACAAGAAATTATTTTGAGCGTGAGTACTAAACGACGACAACGCGACGATAGTTTAGTACCTACATTAGAGGAACCGGAGGTTTAGAAAAGGGACAAGAACCGGTTCAAAGGACAATTAGGTATAATAGTATTATATTTCAGAATAGATATTATTATAGGGATCTTAGTCTTTAAAATAGGCGGCAACGTTTTTCATTGCTGCCATATTAGCTTACATTAGTAGCTTTCAATTGTAGCTACAATGCAAGCAAATATGGCTTTCCATACTTTTTATCGGAATGAGTTACGCTGTTGTTCAATATTTAACACAGATATCTTTGGCTAAGTAAATGCATAGAGCGTTATAGAATAGGTAATGCCTTCACGTTTAATGATTTGTACTTGAAAACTTGATATTTTTTTTTTTTTTTTAAAACGACAACTCCCGCATTAGGAATTACTCCTGTGTCGCGAAGGACTTTACAGACATAGAAACAACGGACACAAAGAACACCCAGACTCAGGTGGGAATCGAACCCACGACCTACAAGCATAGCGGGCAGGGTCACTAACCACTAGGCCAAAAGGCCAGTCGATTGGCAGATATTGGCATTAGTGTTGACACACTTGTTTTAAAAAAATGAAAAAAAAAATCTTGAATTGCAAAATGCAAGTGCACCAAATCATTCTTTAGTAGGTACACAAGACACTGACACGTATGTATTTCGGCTATTGAATGGCATCGCATTCATTGGTCTACGTACTGTGACGAATTTTCAGACGAATTTAGAAAATATCAAATAACAGGAAGTATGAACTTTAAAAATACTGTATTTAAGTGGATATTTTTAGTGGATATTATTTGATGACATTATCAACCAACCAGCAATCGAATAACATATAAGGGAGCAAATTCTCTAAGTCTATAAGGCTCAAGGTTGCAATACAGGGGTAGCATAATGGCTAAGGCATCGGACTTGCGATCAAGTGTTTGCGGGTTCGAACCTCACCCAGTACTCTACCGTCGTGAACCCACTCCTAACACAAGCATTTAGCTTAGCTGGAGGGGTTAACAAGAATACTCGTAATGCGGGGCCCATGTTGCTAGGATTCTTTGTAAAAAAAAAAAGATCAGGAAGCAAAATATTCGCTTCTTCCACTCTTCGCGAAAGTACAACTACTTACTCTATGTCTAAAGTGATATGCAGAAACTTACCATAATTCTCCATCAATGCTCAATGATTAGATAGAAACGTTAAGTATGTATTCATGGATTAATATCTAGGTACTCCAAGCAATGGTGCTTTATTTGTCATTTAGTCAGTACTCAGTAGGTATCAATAAATCAATTTTACCGGTGATAGGATCGATCAGGTGACTGTCAAGTCAAATCATCCTCTTTTTATAAAACGATAATTTTGAATACTATCCGACCGGATACCGGATAATAAGCAAGAATCCGGCTGAATACCGGATAGTAAGGTACTTTATTTAAGTTACGCAACAAATATGGAGTGAGTTCGTTAGTTTTTTGCTGTTTTATATTTTTCAAATTTTTATTTAGACAGCAATTTGGTATTACTTACGGAGGACCAGCAAACGACAATGTTTAGAACCTTTTTTATGGAATAGGGGGCAAACGAGCATACGGGTCACCTTATGGTAAATAACTACCGCCGCCCATGGCCACCTGCAACTTAAGAGTCAAGTGCGTTGCCGGCCTTTAAGGTAGGAGTAAGGGAAAGGTTGAAGAAGGGAAGAGGAGGGGAAAGGGGGAGAGGGAGGGTTAGGGCCTCCGGTAACCACAATCACTCGGCGAAAAGCAATACAATCATTGCTTCACTGCCGGTTTTCTGTGAGGCCGTGGTCTCACTTCGGTCGAGCCGGCCCATACGTGCTGAAGAATGGCTCCCCCACGCCAATTTAGAAATTATTCTAAACTTTTATTTATGACTTGGTAACGGTTTCGGATAGATTTTTATTTTGAATATCCGATAGTTTTGGTTACGGAGCTCTATAACATCCCTGAAATATACTACTGTTCTGCAATTAAATATCAACTTTTGTTTTTAAATAGCCTGTCATTATTTTAACACACGTTCAGTTAAATGATCAAAAGACATAAATGCGTATACATATAGGCATCAATATAATTTTAAAAATCATTCGTAAGTATACCATTATAAATAATTAAAAAAAAACAGTCAGTCGTTGGACTGCACGTCAGAAGTGAAAACATAACTTCACAATTTATTTGCATATACATACCTACACACACACATCTGTATATATATAATTAGGTTATAAATGAAAAGTAGGTAATAACATATCTAAATGTATATATATGGTACCTACACTGGAAGTTCTGCGCTCCTGGCCGCTCATAAATGTTTGAATTTCGAATGTTATATTTTTTTAAATATAAGAAACTCGGCTCCGTCTTACGAATTTTCGATCAGGTCACGTGTCCTAACGCGAGTTTAACATTTTTTACCCATCCCAAAAAGTGCACAACGCCGCTAAAGAAGTTTTCATTTAACACAACAATCAGAAAGTTAGCGTGATTCTTAGGTACTTTGCATACTCGTCAAGTCGTCACATAAGGTTATCGAGTTACCAATAGTGGCATTTCGGGGTACGGCAAGGCGTTCTGCAAGGTCTTTTATTGCTTGAAGCGAAACTCACGCGCATATATTATCTGAACCAGTCTTTCTGCATTCGTTCGTACTTTATGTGAATACTATTCTAATATGTTTCTACACATACAAGTTATTACTGCTACGTCAGCTAGGGTTACCTGTGTTATATTATCCCACTATCCCACTAATATTATAAATGTGAAACTTTGGATGGATGGATGGATGTTTGTTACTCTTTCACGCAAAAACCACTGAACCGATTGCGATGAAACTTGGTACGTCGATAGCTGGAGACCTGGATTAACACATAGACTACTTTTATCCCAATATTTAAACGGGATCGGGACTTACGCGGGTGAAACCGCCGGCGGCGCTGCCAGTTAAAATATAAAATACAACCCGTTAACCGCAGTTTCATACACATTTGTGGTAAAACTTATTCAGCTTTATTATAATAATAACTGGAGAGCCTGTACCTACTGTTTTAACCAGACTTCTGATAAACATACTTACACTATACTAGTTGCGCCCCGCGGTTTCACCCACGCAAGACCCGGGGCCGTGGGAATATCGGGATAAAAAGTAGCCCATCTGTTAATCCAGGTCACCAGGTATCTACATACCAAGTTTCATCGCAATCGGTTTAGTAGTTTTTGCGTGAAAGCGCTACAAAAATGCATACATCCTCACAAAATTCCACGTTAATAATATTAGTAGGATTAAATACATACCTACATATTATAGATAATTACATCCAGATACAAAAAAAAACAATTATCGTGCTCATCACACAACTTTTGTCCTGGGTGTGAATCGAACCCTCGAACTCTAATATTAAAGTTAATAATATTAAATTTAAACTCCTACTCCATGTTTGTATTCTTCCAAGGTAGAAAGAAACAGGTTTAAGAATAACTTTAGCGAGATAAAACAGCATCCTTCGTCACGGGCAATCGAGAGTCACGCGTACAATCATCATTTCATCTTTTCTTATTACCTATATCTCATAGTATACTAGCAACCCGCCCCGGCTTCGCACAGGTACAAATTATACACTTAAACCTTCCTCATGAATCATTCTGTCTATTAGTGAAAACCACATGAAAATCCGTTCAGTATTTCAATTTATCGCGAAAAGACAGACAGACAGACAGACAGACGCGGCGGGGGACTTTGTTTTATAATATGTAGTGATCTACTCGTCTTTACCTAATGAACCAAGTCTTAATATCTTGTCTAAACCTACTACACCGTTACCATATGACTTGTGTTAAAAGCAGCTGAAACTTGGTGCAATTAAGTTGAACTTTTACAAAAGTTAACACTTAACTAAAGAACGAACGAACTAACGAACTGGAATGTATTCTACACTAAGCTTTCTGTACACGTTGAGCTATCAAAACCTATGACGATAAATACAAGTTTCACTTAAGCGATAATACCTACCTATGACACATCATAGGTATGTGTATACTTTGTGTTAAAATCCTGACGTAGTAAAAACTTTTTAATTATTACTTAGTATTAGTAAAACAATAAAGTTTTTTGTACCGCATGTAATTATCGCAGGTTATTGTTAAGATAAGGTTAAATTAGTTCAACAATGCTAAGATTCTGCCGGCCTTGCTGTGTAATTCTTATGTAAAGTATGTTACTGTATCTTCTTGTAATATATAGGTAGGTACATAAAACTAGTATGAAACGCGTCCATCAAAGCTATAAAAATAGACATTGTTCTTTAATTCAACTACATCCTGGTTTTTTAAGAACGTATTACTATAGATGGTACGATTTATATAAATAACGTTGTATTCCTCCAAAGTTACTTTGGTAATGCAAACGAAGTAAGCTAATCGTTTCACCCATTGACGTCTTATTGCGTCAAATACATGACTAGAGTATATGTTTATAATTATACTGTGACTAGAGGTTGTTGTGAGTTTATAGAAAAACACTCCAATTACGTACGTATTTAATAATCTTGTTTAAAGCCCAGAGTGTATGTAAAAGTTTGTACTTTAACATGCATTTGTTTGGTATGTGTGTATCTTAATTAATAAATCAGTCATTAAAATGTTTAATCTATTTATGTGTAATTTATCTATAATATGTATGTATTTAGAAATATATAAGTATGTTTATCAGCAGTCTGGTTACCATAGTACAGGGTCTGCCTAGTTTGGGATCAGACGGCCGTGTGTGAGATGTGTCGAGTTATTATTATTATTCTCTTTATTGACATTTACAAAACATATAAATTACATTTTTAAATACATTATTATATAAAAAAATACAACTTTATTACTTAACAAATTATACACCTAAACCTTCTTCATGAATCACTCTGTCTATTGGTGAAAACTGTATGAAAATCCTTTCAGTAGTTTTTCAGTTTATTATTATTAATTAAAGCAAATCTAAAAAACCTAAAAAGCACCTCTAAGAAACATCTTTCTATAGAGTTAAGTGGTTATTTCTCTCCTGTTTATGTGTTTACATAACAACACTATGTAGGTACATATATTTCCATAAGGTGCCTATTTCGCCTGTCGAATTAATCGTTTGATTAACAACAGCTTGTTTAGCAACAGTTTTGATCTAGTGCCCTTCTAATATACCTAACTGTTCGTTTACAATGATTTTTTTTTAAATTACTTTTTCATATTACTGTACCTACTTACAAAGCATTATACAACGTTTTGATATTATGTTTATGTTGAACGGTCCTTGTATACCTTATGTACCTACTCGTAACTAGATACGGTTATAGTGACCCTCCTTTTAGTAAGATTTACGTTTGCCTTGTACTAGATCACTAGACAATTTGCAGTTTAAAAGTTTATTTCGACTAACGAGTTCGTTTGTATTTGTTACGGACCAATAAGGCATTATTATAATGATAGTCAATCCAGACAGTTTGAAAAATGCCCAATATGATTAGGCAATATGATAAAAACTGTTAGAATAAATAAATGACCGGGTTTTATAAGTAAAGTCCGACACCTATTGGGTAGAGTATTTTATTAAATTATTTCAATGTTAACAACAAGTTATTAAAAGTATGAATTATTTAAGTTAACGTAAAATACTACAAATCTATAAATATAAATAATTAGAAACAAGTTTTCGTTTTTTATGGAAGTTAAAGCAATCTTAATTATCTTTACATAGTAATAGTACCTTGTAATCTACGGGTCGTCCTTCAAGTTTTTAAGTTCTATGAATTACGACTATGAAACGATTTCAGCTTTGCAGGATGAACATGCGTAAAATAAATTAAGTAGGTAGCAAATTTTTTTCAAACATTTGTTCTGTGTAAATATTGTCCACCCCCCCTCACCGATCTTCTCTGTGTCACCACACCTTCAAACCACCGTTCTTTCTCTGTCGCTGTGTTTTAGAGAGGTTTTAGGGGTTTCAAAAGATTATAGGGAGAGAAAGCGTTTAAGAGTTAACAACACTGTCCACATCTTATATTTTCTGTCCACATCTTTTATTGTTTTAGGGGTTTCAAAAGATTATAGGGAGAGAAAGCGTTTAAGAGTTAACAACACTGTCCACATCTTATATTTTACAATTCGGCCGTCACCTCGTAAACGTGATTGAGACTAAGACCAGTGGACTATAATAGACCATTAAGATCAACTGGTAATACAACAAACAAATAAACCATCCTAATCTGGGACGTATTTACTAAACATCATTCTCATTTTCCAGTTAAACCCGGATGTCAACGCGTTCCAGCGTAAATTCGTCAATGAAGTGCGTCGCTGTGACGAAATGGAACGCAAGCTGCGGTACATCGAGGCTGAAGTGCAAAAGGATGGAGTACACGTCCCAGTCGTCAAGGAGGCTCCCAGGGCCCCCAACCCTAGAGAGATTATTGACCTCGAGGTGAGATCGGGACTTAAGTCAAAGTCAAACTAAATCAAGTCAATTAATCTGTGAGTCACAACATTTGTGAAGGTTCTATTTTCAATTTTAATGTCTGGTTGGCAAGAGTTAAGAGCCTATGGGCGAAGAGCCAGGCAATATATAACGGCGACCCATTTGCAATTGTAATTATTATATTTTCTACTTCAACTGAGTTGAAAAAGAAATTTCTCAAATCACCTGTAATAAAATTCTGTAGTTAATATTGAAATATAAATCAGAGACCTTGCAAAATACATTTAAAACACATATCACAAGTAAGAAGTTTAGAAGATTGAAACTAGAATAAAATTTAATCGTAACTGTAATGTGTCTATTACAATAATAGGCCTTCAATTTTAATTAGCCTTGTTTTACCTTGTAGTATCTATACATAAACAAGTATGTGATTACATTCCAAATATTATCTTTGTCTTCGCTTTATAGGTACTATAGAAAACACTTAAGTGTAGTAAATATACTTTACCTACATTTTTCACGACAGTATATCAATAAGAAAATGGTGGCTATCACCTTATTACACCACCACTATATATTAAGGAGTAAACTCCAAAAAATTTTTGTTCCTGTTATGAACATGAGATGAAGAAAAATGAAGGCGACTTATCGACTTTTTATAAAAATTTACTTCCACTAATATGTAGGTTTACGCTGCGCGCCGATCAGATAGACAGCAATTTTCACCTTGTATTAATATACCTACTTACGGATCAGATTACTAGATGATTTCTTTCTGTAGATACAGTGTAAGATATAATGGGTTATTTAACGAAATGTCGAAAAAAAATCATATCAATTGTAACATTTTAACGTTAACATTTCATATCCAGGCTCACTTGGAGAAAACCGAGAATGAAATACTGGAGTTGTCACACAACGCCGTGAACCTTAAACAGAATTATTTGGAACTTACTGAACTCAAACATGTCCTGGAGAAGACCGAGGCGTTCTTCATTGCGCAAGAAGAGATCGGCATAGACTCCATGACTAAGTGAGTATCTACTTAATGTTATGAACAGTACAGCTGGATCTTACTATTTATTTTCTGATTAAGTAAGTATTTAAATTGCAGCCTTATTTTTTTTTGATGTTGCCAGGTAGGTACTGATTCTAAGTGTACTAACTTTTAAACTTTCGCGTTCCATGATATAATTATGTATTTACACGGGAATTAACGCGATCACGAAAAGGTATTTGCCTGACGATGCCGTTTCGATCAGGTTGTACTGGCTGTGGTCACAGGCAGCAGTCAGCCTAATATCAGTCAGTCAGTACCTTTTCGTGATCGCGTTAATTCCTGTGTAAATACATAATGATTCTAGTGTTTCTGCTACTGACTACTAAACTTCTCAAGCATTTCCATTCTACTAAATGAGGTATTTGGGAGGTTTAGTATAAAAGTAAGCACTGTTCTACTTCTGGTAAAATTATTATTACACTGGCAATTGGGAAAAAGGGAGAAAATACGGGACCACTGTTTGCCTGTTTTTTCTTATTTCTTCCTCTTATTTTTAAAACTGTGTTTTTAATTTACTTTCTTTTTATGAATATTCCAATAGTTTCTTTCGAGAGAAGCGTCGCTCCAAAAAAAGGAAAATTATACACAATAAAACAGTTTGCGAGTACTTTACAGTTATGGAGTAGTTCAAGCCCAATGTTTGTTGTAAGGGCCACAATAGTGGGAGATTCGCCGTCTCTTTGTCCGTTCGTTATGCACTAATAACTCGTGCATCACTGATGATCCCATTCACATAGTATTTTAGTTGTAGAATAACGTGTTATGCGGGCGCAGAAGCGGAGAGATTAAAACAAACCAATAGGGTCATAATCTGATCTACTATTTATTTTTAAAATGTTATCATTTATGTTTTAGTTTTAACTTTAAAGTTTTATTTATTGTTAGTTAGTCATCGTCAACTCTTCACCTTATAAACTTTACATAATTACCTATGATAAAGGTCTAAAACTAGAACTAAAACTAGAGTCATAATTGAACAATGTTGTATATAATGTATATTGTTGATGATAAATAAATGGTATAACTACTCTATGTGATTTCATGAGATTACAAATTGAGCCCACCCAATTATGTAATAGGTTACCATGTGTAACAATAACAGAAATTTCTCTTGTATGTATATCTTGTACATTATAATATGGATATGACTAACGCGACTTTAGGTGACTATGATATAATAGCGACTTCTCAATAGGTCACTAATAGTTGATGAGGCTGGCCAGCAAGCCGCTACTCGAGGCCGTCTCGGCTTCGTAGCCGGTGTAGTACAGCGAGAGCGAGTGCCAGCCTTCGAGCGCATGTTGTGGCGAATTTCAAGAGGCAACGTGTTCTTGAGGCGAGCTGAGCTTGACAAGCCATTGGAGGATCCGTCTACCGTTAGTACTTTTTTCTAGCCTGTTTTTTTTAATTAACATAACCGCGAAGTATACAGATTTGTTGGAACGAAAATCCTTATCGCACGTTACACTTTAACCGCTGCGCTAATGTGGGCCGTACAGATAAAAGTGTTAACGCAACGAAAAATGCTCACCGCGAGTTGATTTATTTTATTTACTCCATTTGTGGATTTTGCGCGTTACTACTGTAATTTGATGTTGGTTGTATACTAATTATCCACATAATAGTTAGGGCAATTTTCACAGATGGCGCAATTTTAATTTCGAGTTTTTACATTATTTACTATATTGTGATACAATTTATTCAAATAATTAAATATATTTATACAGCGTGTAAGGTTGAGTTACACGAAAAAACTTACAAAAACCTCTTTCTGTTTATACTTATCACAATACAAAAGTCAGATTTATAGTCATTAGTTTAATTTGACGCTACGCAGTGTACCTACGCGGTATTCTTTTCGTGCGGTACGGTGAATGACCTTAAACGTACGACGCCGTTGAAGCAGCTGATTGCATAAATGTTGTTTAATTGATTACATTGCAGTTTTTGGCTGTATGAGGTATTTATTCATTTCTTTTTCCCATAATTTTCGACTTAGAATAATGGTCTGAATACACTATTTCAGGCTTCGGTACGGTGTCTCTTACACCCTGTATATAGCAAAAGGAACTTCGTAGTAACCGGGTGTTCGAAAGACACCTCGCGTTTTTTTTATAATTCTGGGACTTATCACACAACTACGCTATCTAGACCCTAACTAAACACAGCTTGTATTGATTCTAGGGCTAGGGATAAACATATTTAGATATTCTTTTATGTAAATACATTCCTATTATACACAAAAACACCCAGGCCAATGTAAAAAGATATATTCTTGCATATAAATATCTCCACTAAGCCAATAATCGAACCCACGATTTCTGACGATGTAGCTACTCTAGTGCACTACCACCACGCCACTTGAGTCGTCGATTCCGGTCACTGCTTAGTATGAAAAAAAAAATATAATTGCATTTTTTCTACAGTAATTTTTTTTTTCAGGGTAATGAAATCTATAAGACCGTGTTCGTGGCGTTCTTCCAAGGAGAGCAGCTCAAGTCCCGCATCAAGAAGGTGTGCACTGGATTCCACGCATCGTTGTATCCGTGCCCACCGTCTAATACTGAGCGACAAGACATGGTCAAGGGAGTCAGGACCAGACTCGAGGATCTTAACATGGTATGACGCTGCATTTTTAGTCACGTACTTTGGATATATTTTGGAGAAAAAGCCGGCATCCAAAAAGGTTTACAGACTTAGTTTGAAAATAAACGATATAAGAATTAATATTCAAATTAATCTTTTTTATCCTTTAAGTTTAAACTTTTTCGTAGTTCACATTACCTAGTTCCAGTAATAACTACTGTAGACTAAGAATGTTTTACATCTTCTCATCCAAGCAAATATGAAAACTTATTATATGTGAGCTTAATTTACCTACTCATATTTGTTCGATTGCTTCGAATGCAAGATTCAGAAAGAAACATTCTAGCGATATCAGTTATTATACAAGTACCTACAAGTATGAAAAAAAAACTCTTTTGGACTGGCCATATCTACCAAATGTCTAAATGAGCTAAGAGAATCCAAATTCAGACGTTCGAATGTCAAGAAAACGCAATCAATCAATCAATTTTTACGTGGGAGAGCCATGTTTCGGCACGTATGGGCCGGCTCGACTCCGCTCTATACAAGAAAACCCAGCCTCACAGAAAACCGGCCGTGAAACAATGCTTGTATTGCTTTTCGCCGCGTGAGTGAGGTTACCGAAGGCCCTAACCCTGCCCTCTCCCCTATTCCCGTCCTTCCCCTCTCCTCCCCTCTAATCCCCCTCTCCCGTCTTCCCGTTCTTCCCCTATTCCCACCTTAAAAGGCGGCAACGCACTTGTGACTCTTGAGTTACAGGTGTCCATGGATGGCGGTAGTCATTTACCATCAGGTGACCCGTCTGCTCGTTTGCCCCCTACACCATAAAAGAAATCAAAATCCTCCTTTTGCAGGTATTGAACCAAACTCGTGATCACCGCCAACGAGTCCTCGCCAGCGTAGCAAAGGAACTAGCAAGCTGGTCAATCATGGTGCGCAAGATGAAGGCGATCTACCATACTCTCAACTTATTCAATATGGACGTCACAAAGAAGTGTCTGATCGGCGAGTGCTGGGTACCGACTGCCGATCTACCGAATGTGCAGAAGGCGCTAGCAGATGGATCGGTAAGATTCTTTCTCAGATCCTGTGGGTTAATTTCTTACAGAATAATTATCAACTTGTTCCTTATAATATTTTTCGTGTTCAGAACGCATGCGGCAGCTCAATTCCATCATTCCTGAACTGTATTGAAGCCGACGAGGAGCCTCCTACATTCAACCGTACAAACCGCTTCACTCGTGGTTTCCAGAACCTCATCGACTCATATGGTGTCGCTTCCTACAGGGAGTGCAACCCAGGTAAACCAAACGAATTTAATATTTTAGAGTAACGTTATCAGACTGTCAGTTTTTTAGTACAATATAAATTATTAAATTCAGAAGATCAATAATTTTCAACTGAAGTAAGGCTCTTAACTATGCTTGGAAGTGTATCGGGTGTGATTTATGTGTGGGTAAAATCGCTTGAAACCCTAGCTAAATGTTGCCAAAATTGAAAAGACCTAAAAAGAAGGCGAAACTTTTCTGCCTCCTTTTTCACTATCAGTTGAATAGCACTTTATTAACGACGGGCTTTACTTTTTACGGACCTTTGCCCGTAAATAGTACAACGCATCCTTTAACTTCTTTTACTCCCAAAGTGTAAACAACAAATGTAAATTACGCATAACCTAGTGCAACTATGCATCAGTCGTGATACTTTACCATTACTGTCTGTCTGTGTTTCTCTACAATATTATTAAGTATGACTTAACAAACCATTATTTATATACTCCACAGCCTTATACACGATCATCACCTTCCCATTCCTGTTCGCTGTGATGTTCGGCGATTTGGGCCACGGTTTCATAATGGCTCTTTTCGGAGGCTGGATGGTCGCAAAGGAAGTTTCCCTCGCCGCCAAAAAGTCGAACAACGAAATATGGAACATATTCTTCGCCGGTCGTTACATCATTCTACTTATGGGTTGTTTCTCAATGTACACTGGATTAGTATACAACGATATATTCTCGAAGTCCATGAACATATTTGGATCGTCCTGGAGCGTACCTTACGATAATAAAACGCTCCAAGAAAACTCGGCTTTGACGTTAAACCCTCAATATTCTTACAGCGATATTCCATACTTCATCGGTATTGATCCCATTTGGCAGGTGAGTTAACAGTAATGACTGGTTTTACCAACATAAATAAATCACAGTAGGCACTGATTTAGATTATGTCAGATTTTAAAGTGAAGATGTAGTTTTTTTAAACTCCCAAATGCTAATATACAATTGACATTGAACATTGTCTTGAAAAATTAAAACTATGCTTCATTGGTATGAAACTGCCATAGTTCTTAAACATTGATTTGCTTTTTGTAGACCGCCGACAACAAAATTATCTTCTTGAACTCGTACAAAATGAAGCTCTCCATCATCTTCGGAGTGTTGCACATGATCTTTGGCGTCTGCATGAGCGTCGTCAACTACAAGTAAGTTGGTCCAGCAGTAATACAACAAAATATTATTATATTATATTATATAACAAAAATATTATATTTAAATATTACTCATTTATTAAGAATATCATTAACTTTTAATGTACCTAACATTATTTAATTTATTACTTTAAAGATAATAGAATAAAAATATTTACGTTGTTTTGCGGATTTTATGAATATATAAGTATTTCTTGTAGAAGTGGGTGGGAGAGTTGCAATCACCTTGTATTCAATTAATAGAGTGACACACTTATTTAAGAGCTCAAAGTAAATTTTAATTAGATATTTCTTAATTTTGTAGAAATAAAGTTAAAGAAGACTTATATTTATTGTACTTACAGTTATTTTACTGTACATATGAATTAAGCAGAGTATTTAAACCACCTGCCAGCACATTTACATATTTTCATAACTTCACAACAACAATCTATAACTTACACTGCAATCCACAAGAACAATGTCCCAACTTGCAGAGATCCAAATAGCTCAGCACAATCTGGAGGAGAGCTTTTCAAAGAGAATGGCTGAATTGGAGGCTCAGTTGCACAGCGGAGGAAACACTAAGGACACGGTGGCCCGGGTTTCGGAAGAATTCAGGACATTTCGGGAACTAATGTTCAGTATGTTGGGTCTTCTTCGGAAGCAAATTATTGAGTGTACCAACACGATCGATGTAATGGAGACTCGGCACAGACAAAAGGCACTGATCTTCCTGGGAGTGCCTGAGGCTGTCAAGGAGGACTGCAATGGAACCTTGCTTGATATTATCAACAAGAAGATGGGCCTCAATGATATCACACCAGTACACATCAAGCTTTGTCACCGCATTGGGGCCCCTTCCAAGGAACATCGTCGTCCCATACTGGTGAGATTCTCAACGTTGGAGGTTAGGTTTGCCGTCTGGAAAGCGAAGACTTCCTTGAAGGGTTCCGGCTTTTCGGTAAGGGAATTTTTGACTAAAATCCGACAATCGGCCTTCAGCATGGCTCGACAACATTTTAGCATGTCAGCCTGCTGGACACAGGATGGCACTATAGTCATTAAAGCCCCCGATAACAGCCGCCATAAAATAACATCCCCGGACGAGCTGAAACCTTTAATAGCCAAGTATCCAAAGGCAACAGGCACTAACAGAAGCGACTCCGGTAACGCGAGTTCAAGCATAACCACGAAAAGTTCAAAAAGACTGTAGTATACATATTTCGTGACACTGCTGCACGTTGCATTTTATCAATATTAGATAACCTGCTCATCCACTTTTAATACAGTTATGCAGCTACTCATTATTAGTTTAGATATTGTTTTCTTTATGATGTAATAACAAATATTTCTTTCTTGTTTACCTTCAATTCAAACATTATAATAATATTCTTAACTCAATGATAAAAACCACAGTGACAGCTATGTCATCTGTCAAGTTGACCTTTCTTTCGTCCTACATCCAATTTGCGTTCGAATACTTTTCGTTGGTCGAGAGTGCTCATAGACTGTATAATTATAATGTAATTTCTTTAAATAATTGCATTGTGCTTCACTAGCTAAGACACGATTTATTTTGTAGTTATTTGGTCTCTATTTCTTGTTTAATATATATTAGATAGTAATATGTATCTGTACCAACTGGCGGGTGGTGTAGAAACACGCTCCACAAACTCAGGTCTGTTTATTTTATAGGCGTATGCATGTATAATTATTATTATTATTTTTTTTTTACACTATTTAAGTAGAATATATTTCCTTATAATTTATTGTATGTTTTATATGTTTATATCATTATTTTAATGATTAGTGATGATGACGAAGTGTATTATTCTGCTAACGACTCTTCTGATGAGAATAGTTTCAGTTCTCTGACCGACACACTGGGCGACCGATTACGGCAAACTTTTAACAATCAAACTCGTTCTCATCTACACGTATGTCACATTAACGCTCAGAGTGTCCCCAGTCATTACAGTGAATTGACTGCGACTTTCACCGACAGTGACGTTCATGCCATCCTGATCTCGGAGACTTGGCTCAAACCTCACTTGCCTTCGACCTCATATCCACTTACAGGCTTTGTTCTTATTCGAAATGACCGACTAAACAAAAGAGGTGGCGGTGTTGCCATCTACCTTCGAAGCTTTTTACCCTATAGAATTCTTGCCTCTTCTTCTTCTAACCCCACCACCACTGTGGAATATCTTTTTCTTGAGGTTTGTGTCAAGGGAGTTAATGTGGTTCTAGGTGTAGTGTATTGTCCTCCTGTTGTCAACTACTTCTCCAGTCTGGAAACAGTTCTGGAATCTTTAGGGTCGGAATATTCACATCATATCATCATGGGAGATTTCAACACTGACCTCCTCGCACTCAACTCTCCTCGAACACGTAATCTCCTTCAGATCGTCCAATCTACCAGTCTCCATGTCCTGCCCCTTCAAGCAACTCATCACAACATTGAGCACCAGGACACCTGGCTTGACCTTATACTTACTTCTGCTCCAAACCTTGTCTCCTCCCATGGTCAATATCCTGCTCCTGGATTTTCCCATCACGACTTGATCTTCCTCTCCTATATCCTGAAGCCACCTAAATCCCCTCCAAAAATTCTTCATGTTCGCAGCTATAAACGTATGGATGTCAAAAAATTACATGCTGATGCCTCCGAAATAGACTGGAGCAGTGTTACCGCAGCAGCTGTTACCGACGTGAATGATAAGGTTAACATATTTAATAACGTAAAAAAATAATAAAAGTAAAATTCAAGCGTCCGCCAGCACCTTGGATGACGGAAGAAGTGAGAATTACAATAAGACGGAGGGACCGGACTTTTGAAAGGTTTAGGAAGCATCGTTCTGAGGACACGTGGAACCTTTTCAAGGCGGCTAGAAATCGGTGTAACCAGGTGGTACGTAACGCAAAACGCCGATACATCCTGCAAAATATAGAGGCTTCATCTCCTACAAGTATCTGGAAGTTTCTCAGTACACTGGGTATTGGAAAACAACAACGTCCCGAGTTTCAGAAGACAATTGGTTTGAATGATATCAACCTACATTTCACATCTTCAACTGAGCTGGATCATCAAACCAAGTGTCAGACCTTGGGCTATATAGGTAGTCTAACTAGACCTGTTATCGACTTCTTTAAATTTTCTCCAGTGCCCCCTGATGATATCAAAAAGATTATCCTATCCATTCGTTCCAATGCCGTGGGCTACGATGGCATCAGTCGTCGCATGATTGTCACTGTCTTGGATCATGTCCTTCAAGTGATAGCCCATATCATTAACTTTTCCCTAGACTCTGGAACCTTTCCCTCTCTATGGCGTAAGGCTTACATTATACCCTTGCCCAAGACAAATAACCCTTCTCTACCACACCACTTTCGACCTATCTCTATTCTTCCCTTTCTATCTAAAGTGCTTGAGGCCTGTGTACACAAGCAGCTTTCGCAGTTTGTATACCTAAACAATCTCTTAAGTCCACTACAATCCGGCTTCAGGCCTGGCCATAGCACTACCTCCGCTCTCCTCAAAGTGACTGGCGATATTAGGGAGGGCATGGAAAACACTAAAGTTACTGTGTTAGTCCTGGTTGACTTTTCGAATGCCTTCAATACCGTCAGTCACGAGGTCCTACTATCCATCCTTTCACATCTTATGATCTCCTCAGAAGCACTGGAATGGTTCTCCACTTATCTTCAGGGACGTCAGCAGTGCGTTCGTGTTGATGACTTGTCATCAAGTTGGAGTGATCTCTGCACCGGCGTCCCTCAAGGCGGTATATTATCTCCTTTATTATTTTCATTATTTATTAATCAGATAACTCACGACCTTCAGTGTACGTATCACCTATATGCCGATGACTTGCAGCTTTATACACAGGCTAGAGTGGAAGATATATCACAAGCCATTAATAAGGTCAATAAGGATTTAGAATTCATAAGATCTTGGTCGACAAGATTCGGCTTATCAGTAAATCCTAATAAATGTCAGGCGATCGTCATAGGTAGCAAACAAATGATGAGCAGGTTAGACACTACTTCTTCTACACCGATTATCTTTGACGGCTCAAATATATCCATAAGTTCGGTAGTTAAAGACCTGGGCTTATACATTGACTCCACCCTCGATTGGCGAGCCCAAGTTACTCACGTGAGTCAGCGAGTCACTGGCGCTCTACGAACTTTATACCGCCTGAAGAATTTCCTTCCCACCAAAACAAAAACCTCCTTAATGCAGTCCCTAATCGTTCCCATAATCGACTATGGTGATGTGTGTTATTTCGACCTGAATGCAGACCTTCTCAACAAGCTAGATCGCCTTCTCAATAACTGCATTCGATTCATTTTCAATCTTCGCAAGTATGACCATGTGTCTACTTTACGTTCCCAATTAAAATGGCTTCCTATTCGCCAACGTCGCAATTTGCGGGCTCTAAGTTCTCTGTTCTCCTTTTTAAACTCCCCATCGCCACCTTCTTACTTAGTTCCACACTTCCAATACTTGTGCTCTACACATGACAGGAATCTTCGTTCCACCAATAATTTACTTCTCTTATGTCCCTCTCACAGCTCCGACTTCATCAACTCTTCTTTCTATGTACAGTCAGTCCTCCTCTGGAATGCGCTCCCTCTCGAGGTCAGGATGTCCACAAACCGTTCCACGTTTAAAAAGAAAGTACGAGAACTCTTCCACAACGGATTAGCGGAATAGCCACAACGATAGTACACGACTTTTTAGTGGTATTTGTAGTGTATTTACTTATATATATATGATATGTATGAATATATATATGTAATCTATATATAATAAAAGTACTTATGTATGTTTGTGTATAATTATATGAAACTGTATATATTATGTCGTATTTAGAAATTTGTACATGTAAGTAATGTAAATATTAGTTTGTATTATAAAAAATTCAAATGTAACTTTGCACCTACCTTATAGCAGTTCTATATCACCCCAAGGTTGACTGGTAGAGAATGCCTTAGGCATTAAGTCCGCCTTTGTACCAATGTGCATAAAGTTTTAAATAAATAAAATAAATAAATATTGTACATAGCTACGTACAGTTAGTAACGAAAGTCTAAATTACTGATACTTGTTACCTTAAAGCCTTCAATTAATTGTAGCCTGTGGATGGAAAAAATCTGAACCTTCACTGTTTTGATTTAGTACAAAAACGTTTTGTAAATTTGTATGTGTTAAGCGAAACACGTTGTTGACTGTACCTACTCTTTTGAATGTGTAGGTGCCTACTATATACTAATAAATCGTAGCAGTAGTGTAGTTTACTTACAGGTATCTGCGTTTCACTAAAATACAAGTTTTAAAAATAACTGTGAACAGGGCAATATGTTATATAGATACACTTTTTTTACTATCAATGAAGTTGGTAATATAAAAAAATGTATTTGTATATTTGTAATCTTCGGTCAAAGTTTTGAAAAATGTTTTCATAGAACCGTTATCTATTTAGCTTCTTCCATTACCGTTTAGTGGTACTTATTGGCTTCTGGTCAAGGTCTCACGGACTTAAGCTCATCACACACTATACCGTCACAGCTCCACCCCAGCAATTAAGTTGTCATTCAAATCTGAGCTTTAAAACGTGGTCGTAAAATACATTTCATAATGTCAATAATGTCGCTTAGTGCCGTTACCGTGTGTGATGACCTTTAGACTTCAGAAAGTGACTTATAGAGAATGTATGTCGTAACTGCTATGTTTTTTAGCTTCTTCAAACGTCGCTTCTCGATCTTCCTGGAGTTCTTACCACAAGTGATCTTCCTGTGCCTGCTCTTTATGTACATGGTGTTCATGATGTTCTACAAGTGGATCGCCTACAGCACGTTCGCTGAAGGTTAGTACTGAAGGCTTTAAATTATTCGTAAAATCTATGATTTAGAGTATCGTAATCTTTTCAGCTTGTACGGCAATCATATATAAATCTTTCTACATCGCTCGCCTCCAACTGCTTCTTCTAAAGTTGGCAACTAAAGAATAATAAACAAATAGTTAGTTTTTTCATATACCTAAGTAAGAAAATAGATCGTATGTAAGTAACGCTTCTAGCAGACGGGTCACCTGATGGTAAATGACTACCGCCGCGCATGGGCACCTGTAACTCGAGAGTCACAAGTGCGTTGCCGCTCTTTAAGGTGGGAGTACGAGAATAGGGGAGAGGGGGGAGAGGGGAAGGAAGGGAATAAGGGAGAGGGAAGGGTTAGGGCCTCCGGTAACCTCACTCACGCGGCGAAATGCAATGCAAGCATTGCTTCACTCACACATACTTCAACGAGCGGAGTCGAGCCAGCCCATACGTGCCGAAGCATGGCTGGCTCTCTTACGTAAAAATAAGGTAAGGACCTGCATTTATCAATGGAGTAGTAGCAATCGTCAATGCAGTAGTAGTAGCCCAGTCAACCTAGCTGTTTTATGATCAAAATTGGACATTTCGATTACCACGCTTTTTTATTTTTGGAAAAAAATGCGCTGATTAAGAATTTAAATTTACCCGCAGTCTGGACAAGTGGGGCGTCATTTTTTTTAACCATTTAACGAAAAAAAAGACGTTTTTACATTTCGTGTTATATCTCGTTTCCAGTACGTTTTTCGTCAATATTTGTGCCCAAAACTTTTTTGTTCTCCATTAAATTACCTACAAAATGAGACCTATTCAAAGTCGCTAAGTGCTTTTGTTTAACAGCAAGTAAAGGTCAAACTTAAAAAAAGAGCGTTTTTTTCAACATTTCATAACTTTGAAAAGAACATACGTAGAAATCTGAAACTTTCTGAAATTGTAGCTGTTCCAGACTGCGGGTATCGAAATTCTTTATCAGCGCATTTTTTTACTATTTATCCAAAAACAAAAATGCGTGGTAATCCAAAATTTAGGTATTTTAGTTCCTTGACTTGGCTATAGTAGAACCTGCGAGAAACAAGCAAATATTATATCGTCACTAGCCACAACGCCTGTATTCATAAATGATATCAAGAAACAAAGTACATCATAGATACTGATATTTTTATTATTTTTAAACGCACTTTGATTGTTTCATAGTATTCTATTGAAGTGTAAGAATATGTGCGTTATTAACCCTTTATGTATGCGTTCCAGACAAAGCTTACAGAGAAAGCTGCGCTCCATCGGTGCTTATTCTTTTCATCAACATGATGCTGTTTTCGTCGGACAATCCAGCGTCTGGCTGCAAGGAGTTCATGTTCGAAGGCCAAGGCACAATCCAAAGGGCATTCGTACTTGTAGCCCTTTGCTGCATCCCCGTCATGTTGTTGGGCAAACCCTTGTATTTGTTAGCCGCTAGCAAGAAGAAGAAGAATGTTAAGGTATCTATTGCTGTATTTTAACTTTTGTTTATAATGTCTATTGAGGAATGCCTATACTTTATATCATCTTTGCTTAGCATCCCACTAATATTATAAATGTGAAAGTTTAGATGATGGATGGATGGATGGATGTTTGTTACTCTTTCACGCAAAAACCACTGAACCGATTGCGATGAAACTTGGTATGTAGATAGCTGGAGACCTGGATTAACGCATAGGCTACTTTTTATCCCGATATTCACTCGGGATCAGGACTTACGCGGGTAAAACCGCGGGGCGGTGCTAGTGTTAAATATAAAAACTGTGTAAGTTGCAGCCAAACAAGAAACGCCAAAATCTGTCTTATTTTTGCCATAGACGCAAATTAACTCCCTAGAATATGAATAGTTGTCATACTTATTCCTGAAATGTAATCTAGTACCTAATAATAATAACAATGTTTATATTATTTCTCATAAATTTATACTTATATAGCACAAACTGAGACAACCCTAGAAGATATTAAAAATACTTGTGTCAGGGTTGTCTCACTTCTTCCCGTAATTTACAATACTTCAATGGTGAGCTATACCATATAATTTATACAAACCAAAAACAAAATAACAAACGGTATAGACTTAAGAAGAAAAGTTATGCGTTTGCGTATGTGTATGTGCATTTGTGGGTGTGTGCATGTGTATGCGTGCGCGTGCGCGTATGTGTTTGTTAGGTAATTCTTACTAAGATGAGTTCGGTCTCCTCATACGTTAGTGCCTTGAACCATTCGATTATTATGACATAATACTCTATAATATATTTTATTATTAATCTTAAAAAAATGAAGACAAAAACGTGTAAAAGCGCAATTTTCTAGCGATTATTGTAATAAGTAGGTATGTCTTATAAGTGCTTTTCGTTTAATCATTCTTCCTAAAGATTCCGCTTCTATCCAAACTTCCAATCACGAAATAACGTCAAAGAGTAACTGTTTGGCTCCACTTACGACTCTCGTGACCATAAACGGTTGCGGAGCGTCAGCCACACTCGGTGTATCTTTCATTCACTAGCGAGATCCTTTTTTGTTTTGATCGGTCACTCAACTCACTAGATTCATTGAGGTTGTCCTTTAAATATCATATATCATGATGATACACGTATGCACCTTTATAGACAAAAAAATATATCATAGAGTAGGAGTCGAGACGGACCTGCTCGGACATGGGACTTTCGACACCTTTGTTATACTTTTCTACTTCTCCCACAGCCGGAAAATTCAAACGGCAGCGTAAACCCAGGCATTGAAATGCAAGAACAAACCGATATCACCGAAGAATCAGTCTCCAAGCCTGCGGCTAAACCAAGTCACGATCACGATGATGAACCCTTCAGCGAAATCATGATCCACCAGGCTATCCACACTATTGAATACGTACTCAGCACCATCTCCCATACTGCATCATATCTACGTTTGTGGGCTTTGTCACTTGCTCACGCAGGTAAAAACATATTTACTGATAATTACCATCACATAGTGTGTAATTTTAGGCACTCAGGTCCTATACATATATCGACTGCGATGAAAAAATGTTATTGTTACTTTGAGAGAAACCTTAGTTTTTCTCATTGATGCCTTTTCAACTCATTATTCTACACTTACATAAACAATAAAGTAGGTACCTACATGATGTAGTCATGTACCTACTTTATTGTCATCTATACAAATAAATAAAATGTCTGTTTGTAATGTCATAATAACAGAATTTTAGTAAATGCATACGAATGTTTACACGGTTGTAGGTACCGTGTAAACATTCGTATGCATTTACGCATATGCATTTATGTACAAAAAATCAACTTATTAAATTTTTGTCTGTCTATTTGTTCCGGTTTATCTCTGGAACCGGTGGACCGATTTCCAAAGGACTTTCATGACAGATAGCTGGTGTTATAAGTAGTAGAGTAGTATTTAGGCTACTTTTATTTTGAATAAGATTGAGGGTAGGCACCGCGCAAAATATATAAATATATACACGCGAGCGAAGGAGAGCGTTCGTTCGTTTGTTTAACACGAAGTGAACGCTCTCACTAATCGTCTCACTGAATATACCTACAATCGCTTACTATATATACGTTAAATACAAAGGTTACAATTTAATTTGCAGTTTTCGTGTGGCACCATTGTTCACGCCATTGCCATTCCACCGGAACCCATTCAGTTACGAAAAGTATTGAAATACCTTTCTGTAGCTTCCATTGAAACATTCTGTACCAGCAATAAATTGCAGGACACTACATTAAGGAATAATGTAATATGGAGCCGGGGCCGGACTCGGTGGAAGTGAATTAGGAACCAGACATCGCCTCCCGGCAAAAAAACAATCAAATGTCATGATACAAAACCAGCTAGAACGAGACAGCTCAGTGAAAAAGGGAACGATGTTTTTACAGCTGACCAAATGCAACATTTGCTATTCAATGCTATAAAAATGTTAAACATACCTAACGTGTGATATGACACTTTTTTTAATGTGACACTTGTTTTGCCGGGAGGCGACATGTCGTGGATATGACGAGAAACCATCAAACCATTGTTGTATCCCGGCCGTGCTGAAAACGTGCAACGGGATATGATTATACTCCTAAGATTGTCTTTTTTGGTACATTGGTTTACAAATTAAGTAACTTACGCTAATTCTATTTGCATTTGTCACTACCAATGTAGGTACTCCTTAACCCTCTTAAATACAAACAAAGGGCAAATAAGTATTTGTCTTGAATTTTTCCTCGGTATATTTTCTGTTGCTGATAATGCCACTATATCTATCTATATATAACTTTGTAAATTGTTCGCAGAATTATCTGAAGTATTATGGAACATGGTGCTGACATTCGGGCTTAAGGATACAAATTACATCGGCGCCATTAAGTTGTATGTGGCGTTCTGTTTCTGGGCGCTGTTCACACTCGCCATTCTTGTCATGATGGAAGGTCTGTCTGCCTTCTTGCACACACTGCGTTTGCACTGGTAAGTGAGCTGTAATTCCTCGAGGCAGCCTGGAGGGGTTGTTTAGCGTTTAGCCTGATGAAGTTCGTGTTGGAGTGAAAGAGATTGCGACAACAGAACATGGTTTCTTTAGAGATTTTAATTTGTTATACCTATATGTACTTTATTAGTAGCTATTTCAAGGAAGGTACTGTCTTTTGCAGTCTGGACACACTATTATTATTATTATTGGGATTATTGGAAAAAAAATCCTTATTCCACGTTACTCTTCAGACGCTCGGCGGATGGGGTCTAGGCGGGGATCCGCGGGATGACCGCGAGTTAATTATTTTATTTACGCCATCTGTGGATCCTGCGCGATACTAATGTAATTTGATGTTGGTTGTATACTAATTATCCATATATTAGTTCGGGCAACTTCCACAGTTGGCGCAATTTTAATTTCGAGTTTTTACAATATTTACTATATTTTGATATAATTTATTCAATGTATCGTTTTAACCGGGAGCCCCAAAGACACCTCACGCTATTTTTACTGTTTTTGTTACTGCTGTTTTTTAGCTATTATATGGCTCTCGACTCCATCGGCAACTAGTGGCTAGCGACACGTGAGCAGTCGAAGTGTAACGGTCGAAGAAAAAAATGCGCCTTTACTCGAAACAACACATAAAGTACGATTCACACCGAACGGGCCGCGCCGGAGCGCGTCGAGTCGCGCCTCGGTAGCCGAGCGCAAGTGGGCGGAGCAGACCGCCCGCGGCGACAAGAAGTGCAATGCATAAATGAATTTTAGTAATAAATATAAACTTTAATTTCCATCATCGTACTAAAAACGCGCGCGGCCCGTTCGGTGTAAATCGTACTTAAGAATAAGACAAAATTAAAATTTAAACACTTGTCCAAACAGACTCGAGGCAATCGATATAACCACTGATTCATCCCTACAGTCGAAATCTTAACTTATAAATCTAATCAGATATTTTACCTCTCTCAGGGTGGAGTTCATGAGCAAGTTCTACACCGGTCTGGGGTATGTCTTCCAGCCATTCTGCTTCAAGACGATCCTCGAACAAGATGAAAACACGGATGACTAAGAAAAGTATTCTATTTAAAAATTATTTCGTCATCCAGTAGTTTAGATACACACAGTATTTTTAATACGTTTCAATTAAATAGTTAAAAGTGTCGAATGAATTGAAATAAAATATATTATGCATGTTGTAAAAACAGTTTTATTTTCATATTTATAATAAACTTCCTAAGAACACTGTTAATGATACAATTATTACATTTAAAGCAAATTTTCATAATTTTAGGTACCCACATTTAAAAAAAAAAATTCATCACAAATGTAATCACAAACAACTTTAAACAACACTCCGGATATACCATGAACCAAAGAGGTCGTCATACAATTTCATTTGTCATCACTATACTCCATCTAATCTAAGAAGTATCGTTTCACAGTTCTGACAGATTGATGAATAGGCATGGTGTCAAAGAAATCGATTACTGCAATATCCGATTCTTAAGAAATATCGATATCATTTATTTGTACTTACTAATCGATTACAGTTTTACAGATTTATATATGTTGCAGTAAAAGCACGTATATTGGTTTATCATAGGTTTTACTAATAAATCTTAGTATATACAAAAGTGTTTAGATAAATGGCAGAATTTTATAAGAGAGATAATTTTTCGGGCTTTTCAGTTCCATTCTAACCTAACCGACATTGTACATTATTGATTTTCGTAGAAGTGCATGTCAGCTGAATTTTTTTATTATTTAATACTAAAAGATGCCTGGATTGAAAAAGACTCGTAACAAGTTCGATTATTCGTACATTTTAACGATTTTTCGTATACAAGTGAATTTGAAGAGTCGCAACACTACGGTAAAGAACTTAAGTACGTGACTTTGAAACGAAGTCTAAAAAAAAAGCTATCTATTCTATATTTTAGTTATTTTACTTGTTCAAAAGATTTAAATTTGAATTTAGTCATTAAGAATTGTACATCTTGTGATAAAATAAAAATAGCTTCATAATTCCATGGTTTTACGGAAAAGGTTTTTGAAATTGTGTGAGTTACGCCTATACAAAGTTGTTTCGGCTTGAAAGGAATGAAACGTCAAACGGTACTTCTTAGATTAGATGGACTATAAGTACGTTTCCGTGAAATTATGATTTGTTTACAGAATGTAAATTTATTATTTTTATTTACACAACAGCATATTTATTAATCTGCCTGCACAATAGTACATAAACGGACTTCTAAGAAGGTATTCTCCATCATTGAAAAAAAATATATAAGTTACGTAAGAAATAACCAAGTATTGTAAATAAAAGTCATACAAAAGCTTAAGACAATCACTTGATGTTTTTATGTTGTGCTACAAGAGGCCAATCATTAACTACGTAAGGGCCCTAAGACAAAAAGGGGGTTCAAAAAATCTCTATATGACCTTATCTAGGGGGGACGAGGGTAAAAAATATTTTAAATGTCGGAATGTGCGTCTTCCAATGAAGATTGAGGAACATTTCAGAGCAAATTGTTAGGTATAGCAAGTATTCAATCTATTTTTAATGTACAATTTCATTTACATATTTTTGTTTTAAAACAGTGTGAATGTATTTTTCATATGCTAATAATACTTTACATATTGGTCCAAGAATCCCATATGTTATCATTTATCACGCAATAATCAAAAATAATATTAAAAAAAAAACTAAAATCTTTTGGGTAGGGGTCAAAAATCGCCAAAATAGTCCTTACGTAATTAATGAACGGCCCCTAACGTCATAAGAACATATTTGCGCATGGGATACGAAAATGTTCCGACACCGTCCTGATGTACCATAAAATTTCACTAAATTAAATTATAATCTTATCTACAGCCTAGCTGTCAATTTCTTTACTATGATAAGTTTTTTAATATAAATTTCTTTATTAATATAGGTTTTTTTCACAATAAAATAAATTATTACACAGTTTTACCAAAATCGGCAACATCTCAAAATAATTAATAGTACCTACAACAGATTGTTTACTTTCTCAAGACTTCTAAACAAATAGCAATTCTCGCGACAAATGAATAAAGTCGATACTGTATATGACAATATGTTTACAAGAGTTGGCAAGCATAGCCTAACATGTGCCTGATCACGATAGCTAGATATATGTAAGCGGATTAAGATCTATCGGTCATATTATACCGATGTATTAATACGCTGACAGTGTACGTGCGGCCGGGGCCTTGCGGCGTAGTTATCATTTTGAATTACACCGGTAAGTGAGTTAGACATATCTATATACGAACTTTTACGAACAAATGTATGTAATACCCATTACGTGATATCGTTAATTCCGGTACGTGTACTTTAATATAACTATAAATACGACCATATAAGATATACTTTTTGCCATTGACGTAAAATAACAGGAGAGTCAGGAGATTCCAGTCATGATGATATTTGGCGTCTTTTAATTTATTTAGGTGATGATAATATTATCAATCAAAGTTCTATCTATCAAAGTTAGTCCTTCCTTATCAAATGGTACTTGTCAAAATACTATTTTGATGACAAATACCATTTGATACGGAAGGACTAATTTTCGATTTAATTATCAAATATATATAAATCTTCGGCGTCGTAGAAAAACGACGATTTGATTTTTAGTAACATTACAGGAGCGCACTTTAAAGCTTTCAAATGATGTTTTACGTAATATTTTGAAAACGGCTGTTTCTGTTAAATGAAATCTGCAAACGTTACAGTGTGTATAAGCTTTGACAAATGTTTTGTATTCTGATAAAGTATAATGTTTTCAGTAGGCTTATGTCGAAAACAAAAATCGTCCGAAGATCAAATCCGCCGTTTTTTTACGACACGAAATGTTCTTAACGCGAGGAGTGTAAGTTTTGGGTTAATCTTTGATGGGCATTATTTCATGCAGTTTTTTTTAACAATTATCTAAAGACAATGTACTTCTATTAAACTTCATTCCATTGACGTAATAGACCAATAGTTACCTATAGTACCAATTTTTACTTTGAAATAAATAATAAACAAAATATCCTTGAATCCTGCCTTGACTCGTCGCACGTTAAACTTTAGTCTAATCTTAAGTTCTCAAGTTATTCTTCGCTTTATCAAGGATTTCTTTTTTGATCTTGGGATAGTCGGGATGCACTTTCAGGATATGTCGGCACACGACAATGCACTCGGGGTACTTTTTCAGTTTTAGGTACGAGTGCGCCAGTTTGTACCCAACAGCTAGGTCCTTACCGCCGTGGAACCAAGCGTTGTTGTAGTTGTGAGCCGCGCTTTTGTAATTCTGTTCCTTTTCTGCTAAGTAACCTAAAGGAGAAGAATACTGTTATGCTACTTTGTTATATCACGAAACGGAGTCGCCTGGAGAAACTATGCGGATACTTGGGAAACACCTCCACCTTACAGAAGGCCGAATTTTACCAACATTATTCCAATAATTTGTTGGTGAGCTGAGTAGTCGTCAAACGCAAGTGACACTAAACGTGATGCAAGACGTAAACCAAGTGGTTACAAGTATCGGTAAATACTTCCTTTCTGTATTTAGATTGGTTTAATAAATTTGTAGATACAGATTGATCAGTGTAGTACACATACAACCCAGTGGTAATACCTAGCTGATACTACAGCATACATAATAGTACATGTACAGAAGTGTCATTCCGCAAATTCATTTAAATAAATAGCAACTCTTGCTCCGACACAATAAGGTCGCTATTCAGGTCGCACAGCGCTAATTCTAAACAGTTATATTCATCTAGAAGTTGCCTCTCTTTTAATCGCGTAACTCCTATCTGATTTAAGACAACTTTTGGCATGATTAGTCGACCCGCCGCGCCTGGCCTACCGGTACGCTAATATATTTAGAATAGGTAAAAAGCAAATTTATCATAAGAGTAGAACAGAATAAACTAAATTTATTGTACACCATTAAAATATTACATAAACTTAGTGAGTAAACAAAATTGATATGTACAAAGGGCGGCCTTATCGCTAAATGCAATTTCTTCCAGGCAACCGTAGGATGGACAACAATGAAAAGATATAAAAGAAACGAATGTGCAGTTGCGGTGTGAAACGAAATTAAGAGAAAACGCATTTCAGTTGAGAGGAATCAAAATGGCCAGCTCCTGGACTCCAGAATATCAAGTGTGATCGCTTACCACCCCGGACTCTGTGTGCAAACTTAGTACAGCAAAGGCTATTCATAGTTTTAATTAGAATACATACCTAAGTACTGATAGGCAGTTGCGCAGGAGTTATTGTGATTTAGTACTTTGGTGAGAAGCTCTTTTGCGGCGTCCACTCGTCCAGAATTTATTTGGCCATCGGCAACTTCCAACCAACACCTAAAAATATAATATACAGTATTAAGGGTGCACTAGTAGTTTTTTTTTTTCAATAGAAACATAAGACAGTGTTTGAACCTATTTGCATTAGTCTGGGTAGTTCTGTGTCTGGGTGTAATTATTTGCTTCTTAATAATCAATTTAGGCTGTTAGGTAAAATAAAGAATATATGTCACCTTTCTAACCCATCTGCTTTCTCGGGGCTCCAAGGAATCGAAGACACTGTTCTCTTCAAAATATTCTTTGCACGAGTGGGTTGCTTTGCTATGTTGTAACTGAATTAAATAATTACATAATTAGTAATTTGGTTACATTAACATTAAGATTACAACCAAATAGAAAAATAACCCCAAACTAGTATTACAGTATCTAACGATATTATTACCGCAACTCAGAAAACCAACCTAAGAGATTTCTGTTAAGTATTTCATGTGGTAACTGAAATCGCATAAATAGTTACTTGGTATAAAATTCGGCCACTCCGTTTTTTTTTGGCCCGCTTTAGTATTTTATTCAGTCACTTGGAATTGTAATTTTTTTAAAGTTTAGGAGGCAAACGAGCAGGAGGGTCCCCGGTGACTACCACCGCCAATGGACACCGGCAACTCGAAGAGTCAAAAGTGTGTTGCCTGGCCTCTATGGTACGCTCTTTCTTGAAGGTCGTATAAATATAATTGCTATCTTAGATTAATTATTTCAGATTTTTGAAGTTCATTTTACTTATTTTTAGTACATAATTCATAGGCTGCCCGTTACCGTTGGTGTGGCTGCGTTCACTCTTAAAGAGGCGACCAAAGTCGGTATAGTAATATATCGCCAGTTTAGTTATTTTTCCGCAAACATAATTTAACGTAGTTCAGTATTAAATTATCCCATTAATAGTTGCCAGTTACTTTTTATTCGCCAGATTAATTACATATATTTGTTTTTGTGGTTCTTAATAAACATCAGGACTGTCAGCTCTTAATAAACATCAGGACTGTCAGCTCTTAATAAACATCAGATCACAAAAGACACACTCATTGAAGCCAGTATAAGAAATAGCTTTTCCTATCTATTTATGTCAAATCTTTATAGGTACACTAGAATTTCATGTGTCACACTTCACAGGATGTCGTGTGATAACTTCGTGTAGGTGTAATTACCATATAGCACACAGGCGAGATTACTTTTTTTAAATTGTAGGTGTCACGGAATCCATAATAGTACAGGTATAGATATCTCACTCCACCAAATCATTTAAATAAATAGCGACTCTTGTTCCGACAATCTGCAGCGCGTGAGTGAGTATCGAGCTAACGTGCGGCGCGTGCGGCGCGGCTGCGTGCGGCAGCCCACTGAATGTTGGCACGATTGCACTTGTAGCTTTATACCTACAGTGCGGAGTGACCTTATTTACAATATACTTACGCATTAGCAATAGCCAATATCAAGTACGGATCGTCCTGATAGGTGTCATCGGTGGCTAAGGGCAGTAACTCTTGTAGTACGCGTTCCGCTTGCGGTTTCTGTTTAGTGGCAAGTTGTAAAAGCGCTTGCAGGGACTTGCGGTCTAGTGGTGATACTTCGACTAGAAGCTTTTCAGCAGTTCTCAGTGCCAAGATCTTCGTATCGCTGGAACAATAACAACAGGTGACGTAAGTTATAACGTATCTTTACTCAACAATTTGTCCTTATATAACAAAATAAGTGTAGAACAAGACACATTCGGATTTTTGTCTGATGTTTGGTACCGGTTTTCAGCTGAACACTTTTTTTCCGTGTGCTGTGTAATTAAGCCACCAAACGCCTACAGGTTTGGCGATATTAGATGTTATGGGGATTTAATCGCAGTTGTATTTATAGCGATAATCGTAGTCACGGTAACAGTCACACGTTTTCCCTGACCCGGTAATTAAGTGATGGGCTGCCCTTTGCGTACAGCAAAGGGCAGCCCATCACTTAATTACCAAGGCGATGTAGTACAGATATTTTCATTCTTGTAGTTTAGAAGAACAACCGGTTTAGGTTGTTGTGGGTCAGGGACTAAGGATACCCCAGGTGGGAGTCTCTGTCAAACCTTTCTGCTCCACACTGCACTGCTCAGAAATCCAGACTCAGATCCAGAATACATTTCTCTGCTGTAACCTCTGATAATAATCAAAGGGACACAAGGAGAAACGGAGCGGCCCATAATGCGAACTACTTCCAACTCAACAAAATAATAGCAGGAACGAGCAACGTCTTTCCAAAATTTGTGAAGATACTTAGCCTTTTTCGTTGCCCAGGTTGACCGCGAAGAGGCTTCCTAACCAAGGCTCCAAAATATTGGTGAGGAGGTTTAGCTCCTGGGTGTCACATGCAGAGTGCAGACAGGTATAAAGCGTCGCCGATGACGGTGAGAAAGGTAGCTCCTGGGTGTCACCTGCAGAGTGCAGACAGGTACTAACGAGTCGTCGCTGTTGGTGAGGAAGGTGTCGGCGAGTGAGTGCGGCGCGTGGTGCGCCAGACACAGCAGCACCATGCGACTGGCGGCGCGCGGGCCCCACAGGGCGGAGCGCCGCGCCTGGTTGAGCTGCCGGAGCGCCGCGTTTGCTTGACCGGAGTATGCGCTGCAAGCGCCCACACAGTACCAGTAACCTGTTCAAATTGAAACAGTATTCGTCGTTTTTACTATAATTACTAGAAGACTTCTTTGAGGACTTTCACATAAACTTCCGAGTGTCCCCGGTTATATCTCTGTAGCGACTTAGTGCACTAATTCCTTACGCGTGTAAGAGATCACGCCATATGTGACGTAGTATCGGATGTTTTGCTGCCTCGTTGTAACGTCTACAGTTACTCGCCTACTCGCTACATCTCCTTAATCAGGTCCTATCGCAAAATCCATTGTAAGGTTAAATGTGTCCTACCTATAAATTACCTCTCTGTCAAATTAAATTTCAGATCTCTATGAGAAAAAAAAAGGACTTCCATATAAAGAGGCGAGAGTCCTTAGACCTGAGTCCCTAGTCGTACAATCCATTCATAGTTGACCTGTCTTACATATTATATTCTACCTCCTTTTCAAATTTCAGGTATCTGGTAGAAAAACTAAGGACTTTCACATAATAATAACTCATAAAATGTGGCCAGTGATTTTCAATCTCCTTAATCCAGTCTGTCCTACCTATAAACTACCTCCCTGCCAAATTTCAGGTGTCTAGTGGAAAAAAAATTAAGACTTTCATAAAAAGACAGTCCTTAGACCTCCTTAATTAGGCTGTCGTAAAATTCATCTTAGCTGACGCGCCTTACCTTCTTGCCAAATTGCAGGTTTTAAGTACAAAAACCTATGTCTTGCTTGTAAACTTGCCTGAGCCCTTAGTCCTGCTTAATACAGCCCTGTTGCAAGAACCGTTCTTAGCTGACGTTTCCTACCTATAAAGTACCTCCCTGCCCAATTTCAGGTTTCTAGCACAAAAAACCAGGTCTTCCATGTAAACTTGCGAGGGCCTGTCAAATTTCAGGTCTCTCTCCAGTACTCTACCGTCGTGAACCCACTCCTAACACAAGCGCTTAGCTGGAGGCGTTAACAAGAATACTAGTAACGTGTGAACCACGTTGCTAGGATATTTAAAAAAAAAAATACACTACTACAAGGAAGAAATGACCACGAACGCCATCTATTAAAAATTAATTAAGTGGCGATGGAAGTAATTACAGTTTTGTTTAACTCGTCAGTTAGACTATAGGTCCGTCACGATCGTCATCTATTAAAAGTAATCCGAAGGGGCGATTTCCATACAAAATACCAAATTTTTATTTATCTATTTTCATCCGTTCTTTTGGGTTTTCCATTTTTTTTTCCTTTTAATCCACCCCTGTAGTATAGCGAACTAAACAAAATAAATTCAAATCCGTCCAGCCATATTTGAGTTTTAGCGAGAGTAACGAACTGCAATGCATTTTTATATATAAGAAGAAGATTTAGGGTCAAGTGAGATAATAATAACCATATTTTGGGACGATATGTCCCAATATGTTATATATGTATGTATGTCCCGTGTATTAGCTAGGTTCTAGAGATACTTTACATAAGACTAATATATACTAGACCAGGGCTCGGCAACCTTTTGAGACAGAAGAGCCAAAAGTTAATTTACAATTTTTTTTTTTAAAGAGCCCTTTAAATGTTAGTCCTCATAAGAAATATTTGGGAATTATTGCGCATAAAAATTGTAATATTAAAATGTTGTTCACTGTTGTGGAATTGATTACCTTTTTTTTAAGGTAATCAAGTGAATCAAAATGTAATTGAAAATCTAAGTCATACTATATCATAGTACTCAATTACACGGTTTTAAGAGTTTTGATAGTAAATAATACTTTTTACATATGGAACTGGAGAGCCACAACTTTACATCGAAAGAGCCACAGGTTGCCGACCCCTGTACTAGACTAATATTTTACACAAGAAAATGAGTACAGAAAAACCCAGATAAAAGTAAAATACATACATTGTGTAAGTAACACCGTACCGAATACTGAAATAGTGTATTCAGACCATCATTCTGCGTCGAAAATCATTGGAATTTTCAGCCGGAATATTCTTTTTTTTTTCGCTTGCTAACCTCTTTCTGAGGTTTTTGTAAATTTTTCGCGTAGCTTAAACTTACACGCTGTATATTCATGCTATTCGTACATATACTGAACGGGACTCCTAGCGTTGTAGTCTAATTCTCTACTACCCGTAAAAATATTTTGATAAATCATCTATCTATACAATTGAAACATTAATACGAAGAATACGTGAAGGGTAGTAAAATTATTCTTAACAGGGACGGCTTAAGTTGGTGAAAAGATATTTATTTCTTTAGGGTAATCTTGTTTTTTTAATCAAAATTTTGCAGATTGCAGGTAGTTAATAGATTGGACACGTCAGCTAAAAATGGATTTTCGGACAGGGCCGGATTAAGGTGGTTTAAGGGAGGTTCGCAGGTTTATATGAAAGTCCGGTCCAGTTAAGTTTAGAGGATTGTACAAGAAAAAAATTAATGTATTTTTTTTAATTAGTCTCCTTATGCGGTTAACTACGATATAAGTAGTAGCTAGTGGAAAAGTAGTTTTTTTTTTCACATTTTATAATTTACTGTAATTATAATTCACCATAACACGAACGTGTCAATGTGCAATAGTGCATTGATTGCTACTATTAAATACATAAACAATCGATTATAATTACCTGGATCTTCCTGATCACCTAAAGCTAGTTTGGCGGCATCTATAGCTTGTTCAGCCTCGCTGAGTTTGCCGCGACGCCACTGCACTTCGATCAATTGCGCTAATGCTTCCCAGCTCATCGGCTTCACTGACAATATCTGATTCAAATGACGCTGGGCTGCTTCTAAGTCCACCTGCATATAGAACGAAGATGTTCCCTTTTTATTCTAGTGCCCATTTTTGAAGTGAAAACTTCTTTAGCGGCGTTGTGCACTTTTTGGGATGGGTTTAAAATGTTAAACACGCGTCAGGACACGTGACCTGATCTAAAATTCGTAAGACGGAGAGGAGTTTCTTATATTTAAAAAAATATAACATTCGAAATTCAAACATTTATGAGCGGCCAGGAGCGCAGAACTTCCAGTGTACGCTATGTATACATTTAGATATGTTATTACCTACTTTTTCTTTTTCAATCTAATTATATATATACAGATGTGTGTGTGTGTGTATATGCAAATACATTGTGAAGATATGTTTTCACTTCTGACGTGCAGTCCTACGACTGACTGTTTTTTTTTTAGATATACTTTAAAATCATAATTTATCTAAATACAAAATTTGATTCAAATAGTTAAAGCCGTGTCCGAGATCCACGAAATATATTTATTTATTTATATATATACAAGAATTGCTCGTTTAAAGTTGTAAAGTAAGTAAGATGTTTGAAAAGTATTTTATATTGTATTTTAATATATTGTAATTCGAATATGTATTAAACAGTTCGAGTACTTTTGACATCATAAGTAAATGTTAAATAAAATTTGTTTATGGAACAATTTAAAATTTACTAAAGTGTTAGCGATATGCAAATAAGAATAAAATGCGGTACCTTTCTAAATGCTAGATCCGCCATCATGACAGCAGCTGATTCGTTATTCGGATCGGTGTTCAGCAGAATACCGCAAGTTTGTTCGCATTTTTCAGTGTTATTCATCTGGGAATTAAAATAATAACATGTCAAGATGAAACATCATCTTAGTTAAGGTCGATTAGTACTATTGTGCATAACCCTCTATTAAGAAATATCCACCCAGCATACTACAACAAGGTCTTGAGCAGGCTGTCGTATCGGATGCCCAATGGGGACAATAATATTCTGTATACAGTTATTATAATAATGTTACGAACCGGGGTCCGGGATTAAATAGGTACACCAATTTATAACGAAATAGACACCATTTATATAAATAATTAGCAATTAACACAATTACAAGTCACTGTTCGCACTTGTTACTGTATCGCTTAACTCGAATTGAATGTACTTACCGCATTGCAACTTCTTTACATAGTTCGAAAAACAAGTTCGTGAACTTTCCTGAAAGATCTCGTACAATCTACTTGACTCGACCGATATTCGAACTTCTAGAACTCAGTAGAGCATTCTTATTGATAGACTATTATTTACCAGAACCAGACTACTGATGAACATACTTAAAATTAAATACTCACTGCCACAGAACAAATAATGATCGTAGTCATCACACAATTTTTTGTCCTGGGTGGGAATCGAACCCACGACTTCTGACTCAGCAATCAGGATCACTAACTACTAACACAATGTTTCAGCCAGTGATAATTAACGTAATCATTTGATTAAATGTATGCTTGTACCATACTTACATGAGCGTACAGCTTAGCCAATGCTAGAAGCGTATTAGGATCTCGTGGTGAATGAACTAATGCCTCAGAGTACAGATGAGCAGCGACTGCCGGTTCCTTTAAAGACTTTGCTTTGGCCAATAAACAGAGAATATTCGACAACTGCTGCTTTTCCTCTTGTAAATCTCCCCTTGAGTCAATCTCCATTCTCTTAACAAGAGACGTTTGTAGATCTCTTGCTTCTGCCAATATGAGGTTGACGTTAGCTAAAGTCGGATTTTTCAGTTCGCGGTTCTTGGCTTGTATGAGAAGGTATCGGACACGGCGCTTCAGTGCGTTAATGTCTTTGTTGAACATTTGATTGAGCTCTGACGATATTGAAGATTCTACCTTATCATATTGTTTGAGCTAAGGAAGAAAAAAAATTGCACAATCGATAATAAATACTAACTTGGCTAATAAATTGTAAAGCTGAATTACTATTTAATGTTCTTTATAGTTGTTTTATTCAAACAAAAAAATTTTAACGTGACTAACGTGTCTCCCTCACGCCAAATTTTTTTGGTAAAATGTTCTTTTAACCAAAAAAAAAATTAAAAAAAAAAAAAATATGAATTTTCCGGTAGAAAATTCCAATGATTTTCGACTCAGAATTATTGTCTAAATACACTATTTCAGTATTCGATACGGTGTTCCTTACACTCTGTATTTACAGTGCTAAGAATAGCCTAAAATAAACACAATTTTAGTGGAGACACCTTAGTTTTATATTAATAATGGACATTTATGCAACAACTTGTGTAAATTTATTTATAAGGCTTATTTTGAAATTAAAATTATTTGAATTATTACTACTACTTTGTATGTAAACAGTTTTTTTAAGCATACATTTAATTTTAAGGCATTGGAAATAGGTGTTAAAATTGTGATGGTTGGTAAGCAATATTTTGAAATTTTACATTATTATGTTATCTATATATTAATCAGTTTCAGATCAATTAATCTATATATTATATATGAAGCGAAAACTTTAGATCCCTTTTTACGAAAATTGGGCGGACGGAGGAGTATGAAATTTCGCACACTTATAGTTTATACAGAGAAGAAGTGACGAATGCTAAAATTTTTGAACAATATTTGCAATAGTTTACAAAGTTAAAAAAAAATGCAAAAACGGGTACATACAGCTATGAGTGTCCAGTATATATTTTGACCTGTCATGGTACAAAAGTCTATACAATGACAGTTCAAGTAATATTGGCCAATGAAATAAACCATGGTCGGAATTCGACCACCACGCGGTCTGTAGTGTTTAATAAATAGGTTATTACATTCTTTTTGAAAAGTATTTTAAGTTGATTCTGAGTCAAGAGTCAATCACTAAATTTACTAATATTTTATTCTATCGATAAATGGCATAAAAATAAGGAAGCCAGCTGGCGTTCCTGTCCTAGTGGCCTCTCCAGTCATAGGAAACACAGGACATTCGGGTACGCGACCCCGGCCTTTGCGAGCTACTGTCAACAACAGTCTCAGTCTCGTTCCCCATCCGAGACTTGCGTTATCCCTTTCCCGAGGTTCCACTCCCCACCGGTTTTTTCCTTACACAAATTTACCTTTTAACTTTTAAGCTTACCTTCATTAGAAGTTCGTAGTAATCAAATTGAAGTTCGTCAATATTCAGAGATTTGTTAGCGTTCTCATAATGTTGACAAGCCTTATCATACTCGTGCATCTTCACGAAAGCGTCGCCCAACTTCTTGATTAATTGAACATCTTTTGGATTGCCTTTCAGTGCTGCTTCGTAAGCTTGCGCCGCCTGGATAGGGTCTGGAATAAATTAAGTGAATAAATTAAGTGGCATAAAAATATACATATTATGTACATATATTTACTCACGCATGTATCTTACGTAGATACAAAGCGTATTAAATACCTACATTTTGGTATACATACATAGTGTGTAAGTTTGAGCTACGCGAAAAACTTACAAAAACCTCTTTCTGTTTATACTTATCACAATACAAAAGTGAGTTCATCATAAAAAAGGGAGATTAAGGATTTATAGTCATTAGTTTCATTTGGCGTACGCGGTGTTGTTTTTTGTGCGGTACGGTGAATGGCCTTAAGCGTTCGGCGCCGTCGAAACAGGTGATTGCATGCTGTTTTTTGGCCGTATAGAATATTTATTAATTTTTTTCGGTAAAATGTTGTTTACTCATTATGATATCACTTTTAACCAAAAATATAAAATTATAAAAAAAATATATATAAATATTCCGGTAGAAAATTCCAATGATTTTCGACTCAGAATGATGGTCTGAATACACTATTTCAATATTCGGTACAGTGTTTCTTACACAAACTAGGTATATTTACACAATCTATAACTTGGTCCTACTCATGTAACAGGGGGCGGGCCCATTGACGCGTCAATAGGCAATGGGCGTCAACCGGGTAAGTAAAGCCTCGTCTCCAATAAGCAACATTTAAATCTGCGGTTTTTCTTTTGCTGTCGAGCTTCTATATTTCCAGATAGGACCTCACCCTAAAAATGTTAAAGCAAGAAAAACCTTTCACTTACCATGTATCGACATAAAAGCATCGCCCATCATAGTATGCGCGTCGGCCATGGGATGATTACTAACAATCTCTTTAAAGCAAGCAGTGAACATTGCGCGGTCATTCTTCTCCCTTAAGTAAATGTGTGCCACCTTGCTATGAGCTTGAAAGTAGTATGGCTGCCCTGGTTTGATCTCGTTGAGTAAGTCTATAGCGCTGTCCACATCACCCTTCTTGAGGGCAAGGTCTGCTCTGGCGATTAATAGGCGACTCTCCTCTGACGTGTATGAGAATTCTTGAATTGCCTCCTAGGACATAAATATTTTATGAAAGTAATAATTAAAAGTATTTACAAACAAATAAACTTATTTATTCGTGTACAATATCTGATAATTATTGCTTATTTGAATAAAGCACAACTCTATGTTAACTGTTGTTTAACCACTTTTTTTTTTCTTAATGGGGAGGAAGATCCTCATGGATGTCCTCCGCCCTTGGGAGGGCCAAGGGGTCTGTCGTACTCTTACCGACTAATAAACACCCCAGTGTTCCGCTGCTTGCCCATGATCGGGGCAGCGAGAATCGCCATTGCATTCTTCCGCAACCCCCGTAAGGCATTGACCCATCTTACTCAAGACGGGTCCCGTCACCCAGTGCGACTCACACCCGTCGGGACACACTCCTCCGAGAAGAAAATAACCCCCAAACGTGATTTAACCAGCTCATTGCAATGATGAAATAATATAACCATATATTATTTCATACACTGCCATAACGGCAGTAAAAAGAAATGATATCTTAACATTTTCTACCTCTTTCTAAATTCAGACTCAAAAAAGTACAGCAGAACTTTATCCAATGAGACAATCAGTTTTTATGCTTATAAGACAATGCTCGGATGTTTAGAACGTTATAGTGGTTGGCAACTGAATTATCGATTTAAAAGCGGAAGTTATGAAACTTATTATTATAGGCTTTTAGAGGTCAGGCTAAAGGAAGGCGACAATTAAAATGTTTATCAGAAACATCTCTCCTCAAACATTATTAGGCCAGTTGTATCTGTATATACAATGTCGTGCGATGGGCGTAACTAGTTACTTATGTAATCTAATTAATATTTTTATTAACAAAATAATTTTAATAAAATGTAATATATATCATCGTTATTACACAGTATTCAATTAAATTGTAATTACTGTCCTACAAGTTGATAACATTATGAAGTTCCCTTTGATTATTAACTCTCTTATATCTAATAAATTAATACATTAAAACAGAGGAATAAAAGAGATTTTTACCTGCATTGTCTTTCCTGCTTCGGCAAACATTTCTAATGTAGATTGTATCTCAATAATTTGCAAGTACAAAGTAGCTTTGTCAATAATATTCAGATCTGATTCAAAAGCTCTGTTCATGTTACTAACGTTACTTTTACTAGTCGCAATCTGAAGACTTGTTAAAAAGCTAGACAAAGCATCTGTAAGTTGATTGGCACTTTTTAAAATCACTCCATTCAAGGTATGATACATGGCACTGTCTCTTACTTTGAAATTGTAGCTCAGACACATTTCCAAGCTCTGAGCAGCTTTCGAAAAGGCTTGTTGCTGTATATATATCTGGGCTAACAGAACCTGACAGCCTGCATGTGTACTATCAAGATCATGAACTTGCTGAGCTAGTCCTTGAGCATCACTTGAATATCCAAAAAGAAACTTCAGTTTTGCCAACTCATACAAAGCCGGTATCAAACCAGGACAAGCGTCACACACAGCATTTAATATCTTCAAACAGTGTGTCACTACAGGATTATTTGTTTCTTGGGAATACATTAAATATCCAACAATTATAAATGGTTTCTTAGGCAAGTGTTTTTTGTACTCTTTGTAAACTTCTAGAAGAAAATCTGGGTCTAAATCTTTGACATATGTCAAGCTAAAAGGATTGCGATTGGCAAAGGCTATCTTTGTCTCATACGCATTGTTCAAAAATGTTATAGCACTTGAAGAGTTTTTTAGATTCAACTGTGCAGAAAGGTGGTACAGAATAGGTAATTTATTTGATCCCTGCATTTCAAATAGCAGCTCAATTTGCTGAGCAATTTGTTCCGTTGGACCATTCTCATTCATTTGACACAGTGTTAATCCACAAAGAGCTGTGATGGAATTGCTGTCAAGTTTACAAGCTGCCTTGAAGAAACTTAAGGCATCTTTATATTTTCCTTGAAGGATACATTGATATCCAACTTCGCTTAAGTAGTCTACGTTACTAGGGTTCATTTCAGAGGCAAATTGTGCAAATCTGTATATTTGAGAAAGTACTGCACTTGATCTCCCACAAGCTCTAGAAAATATCTGTGTAGTAATGTAGAACTGATACCCACTATGAGGTTCATCATTCTCCAGGATAGCAAAGAATTTATTCAACTGATCGGCAGCCTCAATATAATCTGCATTCTTGCACAATGCAATAAAAATTCTAATCTTTAGGGCTTCTATGTTATCAGGGTCAAGGGGCAAAACTCTCTCCATAGTATCGTAGACAGCATCCCATTTTTGCATGGCAAATTCATTTTTCATTTTCTCGACAAGTGGCACAACTTGGCCTGGGTTATTAACTATTATTCTGTCAAGTATCAGATTAGATGCATCATGCTCTTTAGAATAATATTTAAATTTGGCCAACCCTAAAAGTGCCTCAATATTCCTATCACTTTTATTCAGAGCCAATTCTAGACAATCTAAAACAGAGATTTGCAAGTTTCCTAAGTTCATATACATATCATTCCATCCTTTAAGTATTATCGCTTCCAAATTGTTGGGATCTTTCCGTAAACATTTATTAATGTACTCTGATGCTTTTTCATATTTATCTGCCAAAGATAAAAATATACCAGCATAATAGAAAGATATGGCAGAGGCTTGTTTTTTTTCTTCTTTTAGTTTGGACTCTAAGCTATACAATGCATCTCTCTCGCCTAAGGTGCCAAGTTTATAGCCATAAATGAGAGCAATTACAACCGCCAATTGAATATCTTGCTCAGACTGCAGAGGCGTTAACTCACCAATGCCTTTTTGGATTTGTCCTTCCAATAAACTTGCCAGACCATTGTAAAATAAAAACTCTGCTGCATCACCATATTGTTTAGAAGCTTGAAAAGTTACCTTCTTAGCACTGCCATATAGTTTTTCACGTAAATAATAATGTATGTTACATCTAAGCCAAGCTAAGTCCATTGTTGATTTGTTTTCTATTTCTTTTTTTCGTCCTCTTCAATCAAATCAAATGTTATTTTCAGAGACTTATAATCTGTCTTGTGTTTCTCATAAAAGTGAGCCAAGAAATGACACTGGCAAGTCACATTCAATTTGTTCTCCGTCGCAAAATCAAATGCATACTGCAAAATTATAATACACAGACAAGTTAACACACATGATAGTGTAAACAGCAGTGCTAGCTGTAACTTTAAATTAGAACAGTTATTGAGATTGCTTATTGTATTTGTTTAATAACACTAAAAAATTCAAGATAAAGAATTACTACTCTCAGCGACATTTCTTCATTAGCCAGCTTAAAAAGCTTTAGTTTATGGGTACAATCAACAATGTACTCAATTAATATAGGAACCAGAGTTATAACAGGAAACAGAAAAATTTTTCACTATATTCTCTATTTACAATGGACAGAGAAAAGGAGTTCAAATTTACACATATTTGAATTACAACTATTAAAGTACTTACTTCTATTTGATGACATACTATCAACGGGGTAGCTTAATCTGGTTTCTTAAAATATTTTTACACTAATAACTTGCAAATAAGGACAAAATCAATATTATAGCACACAAATTGTAAATAGATTTACAAAACTTTATAAGATCTGCCCTTGAATAAGTAAGTTAAATCAAACCTTGGCAAGTAATTGCCCGACTCCTTTTCCCTTGAACTCCTCTGGGACTTCAGTTGCCACAAATGTTATATCTTTTCCTAGTTTCTCGTAATTTAACACAGCCTCCTCTAAAATGATAATTCCAACACAAATATAATAGGAACAGACGTTGTTAGAATATAAAATAAGGTATCTCAACTCCCTAGTCCTTTAATTTTTTGAACTGATTGATGATGATTCACTTTCTGACAACCGAAAGACTGAAAAGTTAAGACAATTTAAGGAGAAAAATATTTTATGATTTTCTAATCAAATTAGAGTTCAAGTATACTTCTAATGGAAATATGTAAGATATTATTTTGATTTATTTATTACGTTATTGTAATAATATGATAAAACTGAAATGAATGAGTGTACGTACTTCCTCGCAGCGTCACGAGAAACTGTTGCTTAGTAACATTATTCACAACTTTTAACGCTGCCGTTGAAAACGCCCTGGCTGCGGATCGGGTTAGCATTCCAATTATCTTATAATATTCAGCTATACAAAGTAATTTACACAATATTATACAACCGGCGCAGTACAAACGTTTTGTTTTTGTTTATAATTATTTGTCCAGTGTTGCCAATTCTTACAAATTAGGATTGCTCGATATACATCGATGCTTCGAATACATCGATGTTTACCTTTCGATGTATCGAATCAGTCCGATACATCGGTTGCAGTAGATATTTTACGATACATCGATGTATTTTAATCAATATATCGAATAAACACCTCAAGCATTTAAGTTTAGATTAAGGTTTTCCAGCTCTGTTTAAGCCATCATAAACTAAAATATATTATAGCCATCTCTTCCAACCATTCTTAGTAGGGCATGCATTGCTACTGGCGGGTGCTGTACCCGCCCCCTCCACCCCACCCCCTCAGACAGTAGAACGGTAGAACAATTACAATAAGGACGAAAATAGATTAGAGCTCGAAATATAGGACAAAATAGGATAGGAAAATAATGAATAAGTACATCAGAAAAATTAGATAAACTAAAATTTTAATACTCGTATTGGAGTTTACCCCTTAAGATTCGGTTTTTATATAAGGCGCCCGGTATGAAAAAAATATGAGGAGTAAAATTTAACGCTTTGTTGTGATTTTTGAGCTTTATTGGAGTTTACTCCCCTTCCTCGACGCATGCTAGATATGTGTATACCTTAATGTTATATATATGTACTAGCCACCCGCCCCGGCTTCGCACGGGTGCAATGATGATACTAAATATACTATAGAATGTCTTTATATACAACGTTCACAGCTCTTTTGTCATTAGACACAACAAACATGTTTTCTTCAGAGGTTACTCTTGAAAGAGCGACATAATTGGCCATGTGAAAAACACTCAACGCTCAAATCTAAGCCTGCAACCGCCGCAACCGCTATGTCCCTGCATTTTAAATCTGTAATATCTTCGAAAATATTTACTGAAATTACATGCTGTAAAGGGCCATTTCGATCTATATTAAATGCACAATGTATTTAAGGTACTTAATTGGATAAGGATTAATGCTGTATTGTCTAAAATCACTTCGTAAATAAGCCACTATTTCTCATAAAAAGTAAAAGATAAAAAATAAAGTTATCAGTGTTTCTCTACTATATTATGCATGCATACATATAAACCTTCCTCTTGAATCACTCTATCTTTAAAAAAAAAACCGCATCAAATTCTGTTGCGTAGTTTAAAAATCTAAGCATACATAGGGACAGACGGACAGCAGGAAGCGACTTTGTTTTATACTATGTAGTGATATACATATAATACATACTGTACAGCGTCTGCAAATGATGAGAGAGATAGAGAGAGAGAGATAAAGAGAAAAATAGAGAGAGAGAGATAGGGAGAGATAGAGAGAGAGAGAGCTTCCAGTAAATTGTACTTTATTTCTTTTAAAGGAAGTTTATGTGAAAAAATTACAAATCGCAATAGAGTAAGAGAGAGAAATTTAGTTTTAGACCCCGATTCAAAAACTAGGAGATACTTCAAAGCAAAAAAAATAGTTTCATGTAGAAGTAACTTAGACTTTTAAATATTCGTCTTCAGGAACAGCTACATTTTTTTTTTAATTGTTAAAAACTCGCAAAGTTGGTAAAATCGTTTCTTTTTAATAGCGCAAAAAGTATAGACCTTATGAAAAACTGATTCATTTAAAAAATGTAGCTCTTCAAAAGATCCACAAAATGCTCTTCTAATATTAATTAGTCCTAGCGCTTTATCAGACAGGAACTGATACCGTGCAACTCGTTTGTAGCCTTACAATCGCACAAGTCGTTGGTCCGCCATAGTGAATGAATGAATAAATATTATCTAGTCTTGATGTCATCATCTTCATTATTTCAGTCGTAGGACGTCCACTACTGGAACATAGGCCTCCCTCAATGACATCCAAGAAGACTAGTTGGCACTAATGTATATCCCCCGATGATCTGCGATCTTTACAAGTTGGTCTATCGACCTTGTTGGTGGACCTCCTGCGCTGCGCTTTCCGATCGGTGGGTGAACTTTTCGGCCCCATCGGCCTGCTGTTCAATTCTCTGATTCGTTGGAGTGAGAGTCCAAGTTCCTTATCCATGTCATTACCTTAAAAAAAATTGTTCGTATTTTGTAGGGCTATAAGATGTCTATTTACGTTTTCATTAAAGTTTTTGATGTGTATTTTTCACGAGAGTCTATGGTCTGTTGGGAATAGGGTTGCCAACTTTTTTTTCAAGAAATAAAGTATATTTAGGTCTGAGAAGGATAGTAAACAGTATTTTAGTAAAATGAACAGTATTTTATGTATTATTTATTTATTTAATGTTTTGAATACATATTTTCTTGAAGTTCTCGCAGAGCTTATTAATTTAGAGTCTTTTTGAAAACCTCATATACCTCACCACAATTATAATTGAAATTAAAATAAATGAGGAGCTTATTTTTTATCAAATTGATATCCGCTCTGAAATTTGAGTCGTTAGATTCAAAGTCCAAAGAAAACAGTATTTTGGATACTTTGTTTTTGTACAACAGTAAAAAGTATAATACAGTGAAAAACAGTATAATACTGTTTTTAACAGTATAGTTGGCAATCCTAGTTGGGAAGGATACATTACTTACATCATACTTCTATGTTTGCTACTTTGTTGCTCATTATAAAATCAAACTTATTTTTTGTTTTTCATCGGGAAATATCCATGACAATCCATGTATATCTATAGCTTTGTTTCTTATTGAAGTAGGTGTAGATAATGAATAATGTTTGCAAGCATATTGGATTAGTCTTTGGCCTCTACCATATCTTTTTCCAAATCTATGATTAGAATTACCGTGGGCGAGTTGATATCATCTATAAGTTTTAAAGTTCGTAAGTAAGTTTAAGGTTACAATTGTTACAAATACATTTCGACTAATGTTTTGCTGACAACGTTAAACAAAGGATTTCAGAAAAAGTGTCAAGTATGAAAGTTAATTATTTTTATAGAATTTTGAGTACAAAGGCTCCAAAAAATAGATGGGTACTTACGTGAAAGGAAAAGAAGCAATAATAATATCGGGTACAGATACCTATGAAGGTATCATCTTGTGGAGTTTATATCATTTAGTCGCAGCCCTGGGACCACAAGGTTATTAGGTAGTTTTCGCAAAACATACATAAAAATAAGGTATATTTTATTCCTAAAATCTACGCTCAAGTTGTTTTTGTTCTTCAAGTTAAAAATCAAAGCGTCGAAATAAAAGAAAAACGATCCGCTTACATTTTTAATTCAGCTATAGAAATCGGATTCATTACTTGAGATATTTTTTGAAGTGAAAACTTCTTTAGCGGCGTTGGGCACTTTTTGAGATAGGTAAAAAATGTTAAACTCGCGTCAGGACACGTGACCCTGCCCGCTACTAGATCCACTAGAGGGCGCTAATCTAAACTTTGAGTTCTGTCAGCTCTTTATTAATTAATGTCACCAACCTGTTAATGTGACGTTTTAAATTCGTCGTATCGTTTAAGTTTGCTCTTCTGTCGGCAGTCCCATGACTGCCTCTTTTTTTTTAATATTTACGCCTAAATGTCCAAAAAAGTATGACATGTAATACGCCCACATTTCTGTGTCAAAACACAGAAATGTGGGACTTTCCTAGAAAACCTAATAACAATTAACCAGACTCGGATACCAAACGCAGGAACTCTCGATCGCATGCAAACGGATGCGGACGAACACAAAATTGCCAATTGGCTAACAATAGGATGGCAGAGCGGCAAAATGACACGGGCCTTTCGACCTGAGAGGTCATGAGGATAAGAGTGTAGGTGTAAATTCAAATGTATACACGAATTTTAAAAATAAATAATCAAGATTTGAACACATTCAGAAAAATATATGTCAGTTTTATTGAAACGCTGTGAAAAAATCAAACTTCTAAGCCAAAGCAATCAAAAGACACAGCCGTTTATGCCGCAAATTCTCGACACTCGCAAGGGAATCAAAATCTACAGGGTACTCCCGTGAACTCAGAATCTTGAAATTTGGTACGAAGCAACGTCTTATTATAGCACAGATAAACGAAAAATTGCGAATACCGTAAATTTTTAGTTACATCATATAATAAAAATATTTTATGGATCCCTCGGTGCGCGAGTCCGACTCGCACTTGGCCGGTTTTTTTTTGCTGTAGCACTCTATGTTAGCGCTGATAAGCGTCCCTCGGGGAATCTCAGCTTTCTGTTTTTTTGTAACCTAGAAGTAACTTTAGTAGCGCGAGTTAACTTCCCAACTTCCTATTTTTAAGTAAGTAAGGCTCCAGTATTTAGGCCTAATTTGATTATTAAGAGAATTGGTTGTTGTCGTAGTGTTCGGTTTATCAAACCTGTAATTCAAACAGAGGTCAAATTAATTGTTGAAATTAGTTATCAATTTTTCTAGTTCTAGAAAGTATTTCAGCGGGAGTGAAGATAAGAGGAGGAAGTCTGATGAAAAAATTAAAAAGTCCCGTAAATTTTTTTTATAAACAAGTTTCGTGGGCAAGGACTTATGGTGGAGGTCTAAAACTTATAAAAAATATTTGGTCGAATCGTTGAAAATTCAACATTTGTAAGAGAAATTGCCGATTTATTATGTTATTTTGTAACAGTTCCTGTGACTACAGTTAGCGACGAGCGCTCCTAATCAAAATTAAAACAATAATGTATGCTCCAACTACCCATAATGAATGCCACACATGTTCGTATGGCAACCGGGACCACTGGCTTAACGTGCTGTCCGAGGCACGGAGGGGTCTCAATGTGTTAAGAATGATCACCCATCCTAAGACTGACCTCACTAGAATTACTTAACCTTGCAATGTGCTAACCTACTCGATTACCACTTAGCCCCGATTATATCAATCGAAAATTCTATGGCTCGTTATCTAAACTTTGATGTTGTTATTGACACTTTTTCTGAACAGAAAGCCCGGAAAAGGGACTTTCAGTAATAAACATTTATTTTGGCTAAAACAATTTTTTCTTTATATACCTACATGTAATACCTACACTCTTTAAATTAAATCTACTAGATACTTATATAATTCTTCGCGAGAGATAAGGTACTACGACGTCAGCCTTTTTTACATTAATTGAGGGCCCCATGCCCCATCCGATAAATTTGCCACGGGCCTCAGATGGTACCTATGGCTACGCAACTGAAACTTGCCTCGGGACTAATTAGGTTTTATTAAAAATGTGAAATACAAAAACATATTTGATATCTCCATAACAATAAGACTTTGCCCACATGCAAGTTAAGTGACACATATTATAACCGTAGTAGCGTGCAGCTGGAGAAATTAAATATATTTAATTCATGAATTAAAACTCATTTAATGTACTCATTTTATATACCTAATCAGTGGCATGCCATAGATAATACAATACCAAATTATAGTTGCTAAGTGTATGTGTGTATGTATTAGAAATAAATAACTTTGGAGACTGTTAGACAGGATTAAATTAAGTACTTATTTATAAATCTAACTAGCCCCACTACCTACCTACTTAACGTATAAAATCGTAAAAGGCCCCAATAAAAAAACACTTTCTGCATAGTAATTTTAAAATTCGATTGCTTAAATATTTCCCATGCATCGCTCGGACCACACGGGTTCATGAATGAGTCAACACCAACAGTCAAGGCACCCGGCCGGTGCGCGCGGACTCGCCAAAGAGCATGGACTCGCGCGCGATCGCAGTCGTCAAGTGTGCGCAGTGCGCGCGACGCGCAACTCCCGCGCTTCGTGCTCCTATCATTGAACCGGAACGTTAAGTTCAGCAACATGTGAACTATGAACCACCTGTGTTTTTTTTATGATGAACACGTGTTATCAACATCTTTTATTTTTTGTGTGACATAAGTTATTGGTGATTTTAGGATATCTAGTATCTTGTAACTAGTAAATATGTTTTTTTTTAATATAGTATACACTATACGTCATATAACACATGTATGTAGAAGTAGTAAGTAGATAATAAAAAAAAATACTTTTCCCTCTTCAGTAGTTAGACAAATACTTATTTATATGTTTTGACACCATAAAGCACATAGGATACCTACCTATTTGTGATTTAAAGTCCTGTAAATAACTATACATGATCTCAAGTTTCAAATGAACATCTTTCATTTAAATGCAATAAAAGATGAGACTAAGAAAGTCCTGTAAATGATATCTATACATAATCTCAATTTCCAAAAGAACATCTTTCATTTAAATGCAATAAAAGATAAGACTAAGAATTTAAATGCAGTTAGAATAACCTTCTATTAATAATTAAATTAGTTTATTATGAGTATGACTAACAATAAACGAATACCTATCTACTTACATTGGTAATAAAACCAATACATGCAATTATCAAAACCATTCAGTCTTGAATGCACTTGTATATTTCCAATCTTATCTGAATGACTATTTAAATATACATTACCTGTAGGTTTTTAACGAACAAGAAATACATAAATCAACTTTAGTCTACCTACCCATTATAAGGATTGATATTAGGTATTCTGTGGTTTAGGTGGGTGTTGCATAAAAATTCAAACGAGACATCGGTTGACTCAGAATAGGTATTTTTTGCAGATAAAAATCGTGAGAAAATTAAAGTGAAGTGTGTTTGTAACGTTATAATATATATAAGTATAACACATGTGTGTTAGTTTGGTAGTGGCGGGCATATGGGGCAATGCGTATCCCGGAGTCATCCGGGCCCATCCTTCTCTCGACATTATGATGCCGAGAGCCTTGCTAGCAGTGCCGGTGGCACTGGCAGAAGGGTAAGTCGATTTTAGTAACTCTTTTAGATATTTCCCTTAAATCCACTAGTTATAATATAGGGTTGGATATATGTTGTGTACATTAATCACCATTAATTATATATTTATTCATCAATGTCAAATCTATGATCAGATAGATGTATGTATATCAAGGGAAATTGGCGAATACCGTTCATAAACATCCTGCAAAGTAAAATTAATCAAACTATCATGGACATATTTAAAGTTATAACACTTATAACATAATATAAGTTTTATTTATACTATTATCATATGTTTACTAACGTCTAGAAGTAAAGGACATTTGTAGTTTCAGCCCAGTCATTGAAGAAACTAAAAGGACAAAAGATCTTAGAAGTCCCTTCAAAGGAACTACTAAAAGAACTCTAAAAAGCTAACGCTTATTTATGCATTGATGTGTCAGGTATTGAGGTTCAACATTTAAATATCGAAGCCCACTACAGGTTTAATAGTATTCTGAGAAAAAACGTCTTTATGGCAGCGAGTTTAAATGGGGGGTGTAAAACCAAGCGTTGCTTACGGGCGCCCAGTTGGTAGGGGGCGTAGAGGCGCTATGACGCCAGGGGAGAAATCATTTTTTCAAATTGTATTCGAGAGGTTAAAGTTAATTTTTCATGATTTATTAGCAACCTTAATAAAAATGTTTTCAATTGTATGACGAATACTTCGTTTTCAAAGAAAATACAATCATCTAAAAATTTATATACATATATGTATAGTACCCTAAAATTTGCCTTAGGGCGCCACATGTACTAAGGCCGGCACTGGTCTCGTGTCACACACAGTATCTGATATCTGTTTATATTATTTTTGTATCAGTTATCACACTTATCACTGATAGGCACATAACTTTATAATAAATTAATGCACCTAGCAATATAATGATAAACAATTAGAGCTCCGGTGATAGTAACTGTGAAATGGTAATGATCGAAAATAGCAGATAGTTAAATAAATTATTGTAATAAACATTAGAAATAACATTTACTAATGGGCGTTGAATAACATTAAACAAGATGATAACATATTCTTACCTGAAGCACAGATACATAGGTAAATAATTATAGTTTAAAAAACTAAAAAACACGCTTTTATAGAAAATTCAACTAAAAAAAATAAAAAGTAAATCGAATTATTGCATTGTCATTTGTCATCGGTCTTTGACACGTGTGCAAAATTTGAATGAAATCTGGTCGTTTAAAGTGGGTCAAATTCGTGCCCAAAGGAGTCGGTTACAAACATACAAGTGAAGCTAATATAAAGCGTTTAAAAAAAATAAATCCTGAGGTGTGTGTTTAATTCTTTCATAAGACTATACCACGTGCATCCGACTTTCAAGTAGATACCTAAAGATGGTTTACACATCATATACCTATCATCAATTCATCATTCATGGCCTCTCGAAGACTCATCAGAGAGCCGTACATCCGACTTCAAGTAGGTACCTTAAGATTCTTTACCCATCGATCATCACGGACTCCCGAGAACTCTCATTCGTATTCTCACACAAAACTCATTAAATTACAGTGTAATCAATATCTCGTTTGGTCAAAATACAAAAAGCTGATGTTTCTTGTGATATTCGTACAACGTACAACCTTATAATTTTTTCTCCAACAAAAAAATGTCTGGTCGATAAAATGCATTTAATTACATTCGGCGTCGATGCGGTGAAGGCCGATAAGATGTATTTTGTAATACTAGGTATAACAATACGACACTGTGAAGAAAATATTCTGAGGTAAATTCTAATAATTGTGGGAGAGCCATGCTTCGGCACGTATGGGCCGGCTCGACCGGAGTGATACCACGGCCTCACAGAAAACCGGCAGTGAAGCCATGATTGCATTGCTTTTCGCCGAGTGAGTGAGGTTACCAGAGGTAATCCTTTCCTCTCCCCCTCTTCCCCCATTCTCCTCCTACCCGCACTCTCCCTCTTCCCCCCTTCCTTTACTCCCACCTTAAAGGCCGGCAACGCACTTACGACTTTTGAGTTGCAGGTGCCCATGGGCGGTGATAGTCGCTTACCATTAGGTGACTCGCTGGTCGTTTACCCCCTATACCATAAAAAAATAGTATTATTTTTTTCTAAATAATAACAATGGTAAATTACTCGAATAACTCCATATGTTTTTTACAAAGATAGATACTTCTAGTACCTACATAAAGGGTAATGGCAATATTCCAAGCTTCTTGAATAGAGGCTTATTAACTGGCAAGAAAATCAGCGAAACATAGCACGCTGATTTTTTTTGTGTCTTGAAAACCCTTCCAACGTCTATCTTCCTACTATTGTTTTTGTGTTTTCTTGACAAGTTTCCAGCTTGTACTGTCAGGCACAAAATAGATTTACTGTCAGACAGATCAAAACAATGTACACACTTATAGTATGATAGATTAAATTGCAAGGTAGGGTACCAACTTCAAAATATTTTTAAACACCTTTGGCATCCAAACTAATATTATTAATGCAAATGTGTGCTTTAACGCCTGAACCAGAGTCATGTAATTTTGCATACCAATACGTTGTCAGAGGTACAGAAATGGATAAACAGGGATGCCTGAGTTAATTGAAAAAAACTACAATAACGCGGGCAAAAGTAATAAAACTAGAACCTGTAGAGCAGGTAACGGTTTGGTCACAGTGTAATATACTGTGGTTTGGTTCTATAAGACTCATATTTTAGAAGCAATATTTATACTTCAACATACTCAGTTTGTTAATTTGGATGTAGGGGTAATAAGAATTCCGGAATTACTGATATTGAAAATACTTCCTTGTTTGGAAATTACCTATGTTTTGATAGCTATGACGATGTCACAATCCTATATTTTTAAGCGAATGTTGGAAAGCAGACGACGCTGTCAGGCACAGTGTAGAAGAGACAGTTTTTATCACATTAACAGTACAGAATTTGAGTTTACACATTACAAAACCAATCGATTACATTTATTCAATGTGTTTCCAGTACTATACTGATTTTGCACGGCGATACACCGAACTGCGTAGTGCAGCATTCGCTTACTCTAAGACCATCAGTTTTTTTACCACATGTAGGTAGGTAATTTAAATTATAGCATTCATTGAGGCAGAGAAAATACTGCATTGATATATGTAATTAAACGATCACAAAAAATAAACTTGTTTCCGCTTCACAAATAAAATTAAAGAAAACATTTTTAATTTAGTAGATATTTTTTGTACTATCCAATAGTGCAAACGACGGTGATATACCTATACCTACCATTTTCTCTACTTCCATCTACTACCTACTGCCTACTACAATCCTCGAGCAGTACGGGTACTTTACTTAAAATATCTATAGTAAAGTTTTAATCGTCTATTGGCTTAAATTTCCCAGATGCCAAGTTGCATTAGGAATTGTAAGACCTATCGAGAACAACTACTATTAGCCACCGGTTCAGAAAGTTAAACCACACACGGTCAGTTTTTACTAATAAATATGTTCAACGTAATGGCGCCACTTTTCTTTGAGCTTGATTAGTGACAGCAATAATCAAAAACTCATTACTGGGTACTGTTATATACACATCTTCTTGATAATATAATCTTCGTAAGCTTAGCTTTATATGTACCTAAGATATATATATATACTTATTACTTAACGCTATAAAGCTTTAGCTTATTATAGAATGGTTGTATCTTGAGTATTTATTGAGTGATTTAAAGCGTGTAAAAAAAGCAATATTATCTTTCTGTTAAACTCGCACTCAAAAAACAGACACCGACCAAATTAAAGTCGTCCTGGAAAAAGGTCAGGTCAAAGCACATAAAAAAGGCGCTCCGCGTTGGGTTTGATTGAAAGGTATAACGAGATGGTAGAAGAAGTGACAGAAATGTTAATTTCTGTAATAACTTTATTAAGCTTATTAGGAAATACGACAGAAACTAGAGCCTTTACTGTAGTGCATAAACTGACAGTTTTTAAAAAGTAAACATTAACAAAAAGTTTATCTGATTTCATTTATTTGGCAATTGGCATACAACCATGGTCCCTATACATTACCTTATATTTTATATAACCTGGTTAAAGGCTATTGTTATGTAAACTTAGATAGCAAAGAGCTCTGGCGATTACAAACAAAAGCAAAACAAACTTGTACAAAAGAATTCCGTCTTTGCATTCAATTTAAAATGACACGATTGTATCGATTCGTTACAAAACGAGATATTTATCGATACAGAGCTTTCGAGGCGTGACTTCGTGTGAATGGAAGCAGTTAGTGGAACCCTACTAGATAGTTATGGTTGATGGTACTCCACCGCGTACCACAATTAACTGCCTGTATAACATAGCTGACGATTGTTGCCCAATGGAAAATAATGCCGGCCGTTGAACTGTACGAACTACTTTTGTCTCGTCTCCCTTTATGTAATCTACTTGCGTGCAAGCTAATAATATATTACGTTAAACAGAAAATGACGAATAGTTACATGTCTTACCTTTCAAACGTCTCTCGAAGAGCGTTTTCAGACGCCGCCGACCGAGCCGTCACGAACATCTGTTAAAGTCGATTTGTGATGTGATGTCAGTAAGTACCTTCCCTCCAATAACCTCATTTCTAGATTAACCAAGATGTTAATATGTTTATGGGTTTCGGAGTTGTGTCACTCTGTGAAAAAGGAGATATCTAGCAAGTTTTTTTATGTAATGATGTGTCATTCATCTGTTTAGCCCAATACAATGCTCAGAATAATGACTTTTCTATGTTTCATTTAAATAATGTAATGCTAGTTAACCCATCCATCATAAATTCCTTTAAAAATAACGGCCTTCATTGCTCGATCTTCGATCAATAACGATTATATTTACGGTCATTTTAATGTAAACGACACACTGTGCTTAAATAGACTTATGGAAAGACTTATCTTCTTAAACGTTATTGATTTATACTCGTATTTAAGTTAGAAATAAATGAGAAATATGCACTCAGTACTTACTTAAAATAATATAAGATACTTTGAGTTGCAAAGAGATTTCTTAGATCCGTTAGGATGGGTAAATAATAATAATAAACAATAACAAACGAAAACGTAGCCTGCTACTACTAAAATCTCAGTGTTTGTAAGTTAAACTTCCTAAGGATAATAAATAGTAGATCCTTTAAAATGTAGGGACCTGTGTGTAAACTGAAGAATTGAAATTGAGATAACGTAACGTTACCTATTCCTTGGAGACGAATGTTCAAAGACGGTTTGAGTGATTCACGTATTGAACGAAAGAAGTTCGCCAGGTCATCGTCTGGAGTACTTTGTTAATTGTATATTATATTTCATTGCTACTATACACTTATAAAAAATAAATACTAGTCAAATAAATTCATTTCCTTGATCTCGGTAAAGTTCGTGCTAAGTTGGAGTTATTTATGAACCTTATAGTATCTAATTCGAATTGAAGGCTCACTCTCACCTTTCCTGAGGGAGCCTTTTTTTTTTTTTTTTTTTTTTTTTTTGTTGACGGGGTGGAAAATCCCTCCGGATCTCCGGCTCCTCGGGGACTCAGGAGCCAGGAGTATGTGGTGTTTCCACTAAAAACCACCCCGACAGCCGGTCTCAGGCGCCCTGTTCCAGGGAGGACCTGGACCATGTTATTTCAGGTCCCCCCGGATCGACGCCGCGCCTATCCAAGCCCTATCCCGGGGAAAGCAGGCTTCCCCACGCCTATCGGCCTAATCAATATGTGTTGCGGCCCGATCGCAAAAGGCGATCGGCCGCCATTCTATCGCCTACCGCAGCAATTAATCTGCCACCAGAGGTCCCCACTCTCTGGCAGCCTGCGGCCCCGTCGACGGCTGATATCGCCGCCGACGTCCTCTACGCTCGGGATCGGCCCTCTCCCGATCCCGTTCAGCGGTCTCTTTCTGGAGCATTACAGCTTCACAGAAAGAGACCACTGCGCCCCAGCCCTCCTCATCCGCCAGCATGGCAGCAATGATTGCTGGCGGGGACAGGTCTCGTCCGATTTGGTCAACCAGGACCTCGCGTTCAGACGCCCACGCGGAGCAGTCTTCCAACGTATGCTGGGCGGAGTCCCAGTCGGCTGCGCAGTGCTGGCATTGTGCCGTCTCCTCGCGTCCAATCCGATTCAGGTACTCACCGAAGCAACCATGCCCAGTGAGTACCTGCGTCAGTCGGTAGGTGACGCGACCTTTCCTGAGGGAGCCTAGGCATGGAGATAATTGACACATCTACTAAGCAGATTCTTTGCTGACTGAGTTTGGTATACCTTCCCTAATCATTGAGTACGTGTGTTCGTTGAGTTTAGGAACTCGTAGATATGCTTAGCTGTCGCCATCGTCCGGTTGACAAGGATCAATTTTATTTAATTCTATTCCTAATTTAATTGGTTAATTCAAATTGTTTCAAATAGATCTCGAACTGATTGATTAGTGAACGAGTAAACAGGTTGTTTCATGGAAGTCACAATTTCTTAATCATCCGGCTCACATGTTCAAGGTCTGGGAAAAAATTACATTAAACTGTTTGTGTGGTTGCTTGGATAAAGTAGGTTTCAAAATCGTGTCTTTTTTACGGTCATTAAAAATTTAACGTCACGATTTAATTTTTAAGAATTTATTGTCGTTACTAGTGAGTGTGAGCATATCTGGTTTTTTAGTGATGGTATTGTAGTAGGTATAACTTATCTTTAACCAGATCCCTTGCAAGACGGAACACCATATGGTTTTAGTCGGTTCGATTCCGACATACCACTTCACATTTAGCTCTGGTAAGGTGATGACCCGTGGGGGTTTCCACACGAAGAAAAAAAAAGGTATAACTTATACTAACTTTAGGATGACAATCCCTTAAGGTTAAGGTTAATGTATCGGAACACAAATATCGAACACAAAACATTTCAGTACCTTTTCCTCATGTTTGTAAAAGGATTATCATATTTTGTTTATTTCATAACTATTGAAGAAATTTTGTGTTAAATATTCTTAAATTATATTTGTATAGGTCCAGATTCTTAAAAACCCCCATAAATTGAAGCCAAAAATAACTGCATTACTCGCACACCGACGGGTCCGTAAGCAAACAAACTTGCATGTAGATAGTACGTCCATCTTGGGAACCAATTGTCGAAGATTTTTGCTCCTTTTCAAAGAAAAACAAATTTAACTGCCGTTCTAAATATACTCTCATACATCGATATACGACAACGTCATCTTTCTAACCGCAAAATATAAGTTTGTAATTACAAAAAATATTTATTTATGTGATTTACGTAACAATAAATTAATGACTTTCTGATTTTTAACTTTACTTGTGTTGTGAGAACTTGCTTCTTACCCAATTTTATGATTCTAGGTCAATTGGAAGTACCCTATAGGTTTCGATTTACCTGCGAAATGTTCAAATTTGTTAATAGTAAGGCTTAAATGTATCTTTTGATTGCGTTGACTCAGAAGCTGGATTTTTTTATAGCTTTAAGGGACCACAGATATAAGTATTTGATGTTAATTTCCACTTGTTCCTCCACGGGACCTGAGAAAAGGGTCTTGACAGACAGACAGAAGAACAACAAAATGAAAAAGACAGAAAATAATGATAAAATAGTGCTAATTAATAAAGCCTTATTAGCATTTAGCATAAAGCCTATACGAAAAAAATACATTTATGCTCTACCTACATTGCTCCCCCAGTTAAACCTGATGTTCTCTCGTACTATACTAATAAAGTGAGCAACGTAATTAATTAGTAATTCTGAAACTGTAATAATCTTAGGCGATTTTAATCTGAGTTTTATTACTTGGACAAAATAGCCATTTTCATCGAATGTTGAAGCAGACTTACAGTCGATCACTTTAGGTATATTATTTTTAAATTTCTTATTTAGTAATAATTTAAAACAATACAATAATATTAGAAATATTCATGGTAGAATTTTGGATTTGGTAATTTCTAATACGTCGAACTCTAAACAAGTATCGGCTCCTAATGACATAATCTCTAACATCGACAGTTTCCATCCGACTTTAGAAATTAACATGCAACTTAAACTTCCGCCTATGCTTCGTAATTTGTATAATCCGAAACACCAATATTATACAGCTAATTATGATCAAATTCGAAAACGAATCGCACATAATGACTTTGATCAGAAGCTATCTAAATCTAAAATACTTCGGGAAAAAACGTAGTAGTCATTCTGCGATTTCCAGACAAATGACGCTCAGTGATAAAACCGCAAACGATGGAAAAGGTATTGTTACTCTATTTGTAAAACACTTCGCATCAGTAAACAACCCAAAATCGTATAGCAGTAAGTTTACACCTCCACACGGGTATATTTCCTGTAATAACAACTTACATCACTTATATATTTCCGAAAGTAGTATCCAAAAAAAACTACGACAGCTGGATATATTAAAAGGGTCAGAATGTGACGGTATACCGCTTCTGTATATAAGAAATGTGACGATCAAATATCAAAGCCTCTTCATATTCTTTATAATAGATTCCTCTCTGAAGGAATATTTCCGGAATATTGGAAAGAGGTCATAGTTGTACCCATACCCAAGGCTAGCAACAAGGCTGATATTAGTAATTATAGGCCAATAAGTAAACTACCTATTGTAGCTAAAGTGTTTGAATCGTTTGTCCTTACATAAGTTGGCACGTCAAGAATATAATTTCTGATAATCAGCATGGTTTCATCAAAAATAAATCCACTTTGACTAACTTAGTAGATTTTGTTGAAAATACCCTAACTGATATTAGTAATGGCAATGAGATTGATGCAATATATAGTGACTTTAGCAAAGCTTTTGATAAAGTGGACCATAAGATATTACTTCATAAGCTTTCTACGATATACAGTATTCATGTAATAAGTTCATTGTTATAGTTATTTTGATGGAATGTTATTATAATAAAAATAAAAATGAGATATAGCTTCCTCCTCTCTTCTAAGTTGCCGTGCCCTACAGGGTCCATAATGTACTGGAATTAATGTTTAAAAACACCTTTGTAACATATGGAGTGCAATAAATTGATTTGATTTGAAAAAAGGATTATTTTCCTTCGATTTTCTTAGTTTATTCTTATATCAATCATTTGATGAATTATATTATTAAATTAATTAGTTTCGATGTCCGGGCGAGCAATAGTAAAATTAAAACATCTGTATTTAATATCAGGGCAATGGGCATACATTTACATATTCCGGTACAGTTTCTAGTTTGCACACAATACACATTGTAAGATCTATGATTATTTCAAACAGCCACAAGTTACAAAGGTAGATATGATGTCATATGTTTTCACCATCGCCTCGCACCCACCAACAGCGAGAGTTTCCGGCTGGGTGCACTGCAAGACCCACTATATAATTATCTAATATGCACTTACGTAGATTATCTGTGATTCTATGCAGCTTTCTTGGCAGCGGATGAGTGAAATATAGCGATTAACTTTACTTTTTATTTCTTGTCTCGTTGCACCTACGTCGCGTGTTCACAGGAATATGCATATTAATTTCTTGCAGTACGATGGGTACGTGCTGACCGATTCAAAGATGGCGCATGATAATGTTTCTAGAAATTTGCATTTTGTCCCTTCTTTCGAATATACGCAGGTGCAATTCAAATATGTACTTCAACATTGCCTAGGGTAATAGTTGGTATATAAATTTAGTATGATTTATACAATTTATATTTTGTGGACTTGGGCAGTTGTAAGTAATTTATTAGTTTCAACATTAGTAAAGTAGGAGATGAGACCACAACTGTACAAGTTTTTTTTTATGGTATACAGGGCAAACGAGCCGACGGGTCACCTGATGATAAATGACTACCGCCGCCCGTGGGTACCTGCAACTCAAGTCACAAGTGCGTTTCCGCCCTTTAAGGTGGAAGTAGGGGAGGAGGAGGAGGGGGGGGGGAAGGGTTAGGGCCTCCGGTAACCTCACTCACATGGCGAAAAGCAATGCAAGCATTGCTTCACTGCCGGTTTTCTGTGAGGCCGTGGTATCACTCCGGTCGAGCCGGCCCATACGTGCCGACGCATGGCTCTCCCACGATAATATTATAAAATAAGATTGTTTTTAATTGTTGCAATTTTCGGTCCTACTGAAAGTACTGATGTGACTTTCTTTTCGTTACGATAACTTTGCTTTGCGACGTTTGTATTCAATAGCAAAGGACGTTGCAATAACTGCTTATACCAGGTGTGCATTTTTACGACAACTGTGTACTCTACTATTTCTACATAAACAAAATTTAAAAAAAGCCTTAAAAATAAACAAATTTTACAAAAAGCACTTTAATTATCTTATTTTTTTATTTTTAAATTCACATCAAAATGAATTAAAACTTTGACATTATAATAAATATTACTATGGATATATTGGACATTATTGAATTGTATGTGATAATTTGCATGTCAATAATATGGACTAAAGTGGTATGTGTTAGGACCTTTTTATTGCCATGCGTGTTTACGCCCGCGGGCAGGCCAGGCAAGCATGCGTGCTGCGGGAATGTTTAAACATTTAAGATCTTTCTGTACCGACTTTTCCGAAAATAGATTTTGAAAATTCGAATAATAAATGCTTCAGAAAGCTTCATGGTCTGAACACTGTATAATATATTATTATGTATTGTGTACATATTTCTGTATGCATCTCAAGTGTTGCTAAGTTCCAGGAAAAAAAGATAATGCTTACTCGGTTGGGTGGCTGCGCTTTGAGTAGGAATCTGCTATTCTAACTCCTTTCGTACCGCTGACGAAAATTCTTCAAAAGAAAGTAAAAAATCACTGGAAAAGGCATCTATCAAACCACAGTAGTTTTATAACTACGGGACTTCGGTGGCCTCTTAGATAAAAAACTTTTTAACAAAAAATTAAACCGACAAAAAAGAACTAAAAAGCAAATAATAAATAAACCTTTTAAGTAGACCTGCAACGAATAGTGTATTCGGCCATATGCTGAATACCGAATATTCTGCAGGCGCCCGGCCGAATAGCGGATTATTCGGCAAAAGTTTTCGGCTGACGCGTGGCAGGAAACTTTTATTGACATTTTTGTTTGTTATTTCTACTCTCCACTGTTTAATGACGCATGATTGCTACGAGGAGTATTATGCAAAGAATGCATAGCCCATATCGAGACATCGAAAGATAAAACTCAGTTGTAACTATTGCCGGAAAATTCAGAAATATTAGTTCTCTGCAAATTATCAAATTTTATATACCTTCTAAACTAATTTTCAACCGAAATAACGATAAATATTTACTTTTTAAATGTGAGTTGTATGTTTTCGAGGAACCAAAGCCTTGTAATCAATGTTATTTATCTTGAATTGCAATGTTATACGAAGATAATAACAGTTTATGAAAGAGTTTTTAATAATTGCAAATGGCCGTGACAAAGTCGTAAAAAACGTATAATTGTATGACTAACGCATATATGTTTGCAAGAACTACACGATTATTGTGCGTCTATTTAACTGATAAGGAGTCAACATTACTTAGTTGTTCGTAAATTTAGTACTTTTTATTTAAATCATAAATGGATGGTCGGATACGAACTAGACTAGTGTAAAAAGAAGGATAATATAAGTATAGAAATGGAAGTCCGTCGGTATCATCGAAGCTCGTAATCGCTATCCGATTAGTTAAGTTTTTTAAGTTTAATTAGAATTTTTTTCGGATTATGGAATGATGCCGAGCTTTATTTGGTGAAAATCTCTTCTGCTGTTTTATGATATGAACTTATTATTTTGGTGGTTATTGTGTTATTATTTCAATACCAAAAAAAATGTAATTAAGCAACAAAAATGATTTTAAGTTTTAGGAAGGTAATATTATGGAGACCAACATTCATTGAAGCAAACTGTTCTTATTCCTATACCTACCCTTAGGTGCAAAATCCTAATGAATGTCTTCCGCCCTTGGAGGGAAGGGGGGCGAAGGGGTCTGTCGGACTCTTGCCGACTAAAAACCACCCCGGTGTTCCTCTGCTTGCCTATGATCGGGGGTGCGAGAAGCTAGGTAATGCTTAGCACCAAGTAAACTAGATAGCTTTCTAGACGATTATATTAGAAATTCCATTTCCTACATTAAATGCATGGAAATGTATGGATGCCTTACTGTGTACCTATATGTTACCATAATAGCTCCGTGGACGGTAAATGTCAAGATTTTCCAGTATAGGTATGTTAAGTTTTACAAGGGTTACAGTTTCAATTGGTCTGAATCATCGTTTAAATTCTTCTTTTTCTTTGACTCGGGATTTACCTCAGAGACACAGAAAATACCTATTGATGAATACAATAAAAATACACTCCTGTTTCCGGGAAGTTTAAAAAAATTAACAGTCTAGCTTGTCTAGCTTACTGACCTAATCTATCCGATTTGGACTGTTTCTGAGTTGGACTATATGAACAGTTACATTAAAAGGACTTCCCAAATATTATAATAGTTACAAACCGATACTTTTTACGGGTCGTCACCCCACCTGGGCTAAGCGGTAGGGTGGTATGTCGGACTCGAACCGACTAAAACCACACGGTGTTCCATCACAGTCCATATTACCAGGGCCTCAGATGTACCCTTAGAAGGAAATCCCTGTGAACCCTGGCAGACTTGGCCACCTGTTAAACAACAGGCGACCCCACTGTGTTGTGGGGGATTTTGTCCCCTATCAGTAAGAGAGGCACGCGCGGAACACGGCGCCACCGTCTCGCGCCTGCTTCTGCTAGGGCGCCGGATAACCCTGTCCGTCGCTCTCAGGCAAGTGCTCATGGAGGCCAGAGATCCACTTGTTCTCTCCGGCGCCTGGTGCGCCTTCTGCGGGATGGGAGAGTACTAGTTCTCTCCCGTTCCCTTTCTCTCCCGTTCCCTTACCCCCAAACCGATACTGGCCTTGGCAAATAAACGCCTTTTTGTTAAGAGAACTGAATAGAACGTGGAAACTGAATATTTAATAAGGTATCACACCTTATTAAATATTCAGTTTATAACATACCTTAGGTATGTTATAAAAGAAAATTAAAACGTGGGATAAGATATTAATTATGTTTGTATTCATAAGTTTCTCAATGGCGATTGCCCGCTATTGAGAAATTTTATGTGTGACCTTTATAGGATGTTTTGTTTTTTTTTACCACGTTAAGTGCAGCGATACATCATATTGAAATTACCTACTATAGAAACATCAAGGCCCACTATTCGATTGCTGTACGGCCTCCGATTTGAAGACGTGATTTAAATTGATCGGCCGCCATTTCTATTCTAAATTCTAAAAAAAAAACAAAATTGTCTTTGTATAGCCTCTAACAAATAACATGTTTGAATTGGTAGAACTTTCACGAATAGTAATGTTAACTCGGTATATATTTTAAGGAAATTTAGAACCGCAGTGAGCCCCTTACAGAAAGTTGAGCGTACATACCATAACCATTGAATCATTTTATCTAGTTACCTATTATCTTATCTGTAAGTGTGCAGTTAGTGCATACAACTTTTACGTCTATAAATAAGGGTACTTGAGTTAAAGTTTCATTTAAAAAGGTGAGTTGAAAATTCAAAGAAATTTTACAATCCATAAGCGAATCGTTTCTTGATTAAAGGAACGTGGCATAATTAACAAAAAATTGGTTGTCTGGAAAGTCGGTTTACGGACGATAATTTTACGTGATAACGTCATAAGAAAATATTGATGAAAAGTTGCATACTTTTATAAATTGAATTGTTATCACTGAAGGCCGATCGTGCCTCTCTATCGCTTGTTCCGCACTCTCGGTTGCACGCTCGGCTCAGGCGGAACGTGACAATGAGTCATGCTTTTTCGTGCGTGCAGCCGAAGTTCATCGATTTATAAGACGTTATCACGTCAAAAAACATTACAAATAACTTGAAAAACATAAATTGTGTCGTAATTACACCTTATTTTTTTTCATTACACATACGCATTTATTTTACACAATCCAAGCATTAATTGCTATTTTTTGTTTATACATACATACGTACATAACAATAAACAAAAAATACATTTAAATGAGATGTATTCATGATTATTCCACTGTAACTGTGCCGCTCAGCATTTTATTGGCTCAGACCAATAATCAATTTTTTTGGTATGAGTTTGTTGGAGCTTAATAAACAAACATCCAATCGTTAATATCAGTTTGTTTTCCTTAGCAGGCCTTTTGTAATAAGCATATTTAATTTGGAAGGGTAATAATATTCTGAAATCTACCTAGACCCAAACTAAGCGGCTTCTAGAACACGGGTAAACATACTAAGATACTTTTTTTTTTGTAAATAAATACATATAAGGGATTACTAACTTTTAAACTTATATATTTATACCTGAATCAACGCGATCACGAAAAGGTATTACAAACCTCTAAATTGCCTGACGTTTCGACCAGGTTGCACTGGCCGTGGTCACAGGCTGACTGGCTCAGCGGTGCACGCCCTCCGTCGTCGAGACCGTGAGGTAGAAGGTTCTTCATCCACCCGCACATTTTAGATATTTTGGTTTCGCCATGTACCGTCACATACTATACTAACAGTGTCCCTATTCTCTAAGCAAACCGATGTGCCCCTATTCTGGTGTTCACCCGACTGCGTATAAACTTTTATGCGCAGTCGAGTGAATACCCGGAGGGGGGTGTGGTGAGATATCACGTGTATTTATTTTTTCGTAAAACACGTGATCAAAATATTATCTGTATTTACAGATAATATTTTGAAAATTTTAAATATATTATGAATTTAAAAAAATACACGTGATTTTGGCTAAGGGGTGGGGGGGGGGGGATAGTCCACGTATCACCAGGGGTGAGGGGGAGGGGGTTAAAAGTTGTTAAAAAAACATCACGTGTTTAATGGACGACCCCTAACTTAACAACTTGAGACATCGGACACGGCCTTCTGATCCCAAACTAGACAGAATGCTCTGTCTAGTTACTACGGTAACCAGACAACTGATAAACATACTTATATGTTTCTAAATACATACATATTTTAGATAAATTACACCCAGACACAGAACAAATGACCGTGCTCATTACACAATCATTTGTCCTGGGTGGGAATCGAACCCACGACCTCTGGTTCAGCAGTCAGGATCGCTAACCACTAGACCAACAGGCCTAATATTGTACATAGAAACACTCAGAGCAATGCAATTCATGCATACAAATATTTGCACTGCAAAACACATTTAAAAACATTTTTTGTCTTCGTTCAATTTTCTATAAAAGCGTCTTTAAAAAAAAAAAACTATTTATAATTTATTTATAAATTAATGCGATTGTTTGTGTGTTACGCTTTCACGCTTTAATTAACTATGTAACCAATCATTATGAAATTTTACATCTTGTTTCAGTAGTACAGAAAAAGATGTACTTGAGAAACCGCTGGCAAAAGCTAGTATGTATACAAAAAACTTAAGCAATACACTACCTTTATAAAAGACGCAAGGCAAGAAACAAACTATATATTTTTTTTAAATTTCTTGCCTTGAAATCTATTGTAATTATGACCTTAAAAGATCATTTAGATTTACAACAGCCACCCACGAATCGAGGTTAGTCAAATATAATATTTAAGATGCTCTGTACAAGTTGTACAACGTTTAAACATTTTCCACTTAATTAATTCTTATACATAAACAGGCATATAATATATTTATACATATATCATCAGCATCAGGCATATGAGGTAGATGATTTTTGTATAGGATAAAAATGGGGGCATTCTAAAATACACTTATTTTAGAATGCCCCCTTTTTTACCTATTCTCGATGTGTCAGAGTCTAAGACACAAAAAATGCGATAAGTTACGCACGATGCGTTAGTAATGTACCGACAATCAAAAAGGCATCTTTGTGTTGGTAGCGTAATATACCAAGTGGAGCCTCCGTCGTCGGCTGTTGAGATCCTTTTGGAAACAATAGGTACGTTATCTCGTAACTCATAACATTTTAGATGACATTCGAGGACCGTGAGCAGGGGAAGGATACAACAATTTTAATTTTACTCCAAATTCTACGGGAAACTTAACGTTTCTTTTTTTCTGTGTATCAATGTCCTCCAGCTTTAGGTTCATGAATAGTATTTTTTTACTGCTGTATGTGTGTTTCGCTGAAGGATGATAAAACGGTGAGGAGGCGTCGGGTTCGCCGTGTCTAGATTCCTCCGAAGCAATAGACACATTTCCTACAGACATCCGTACCATCCTCGTTCCCGTTCCTCGAAAGTGTGTTTCAGAGAATGGGAATGAAGGTGCTATGGGCCAACAGAATGTGTCCCTTAGAAGGTGCGACGAAGGAAATCTTTCTCAAAAATTATTACGGGCAGGACGGACGGTTACGAGACGTCCGAGAATTATTCAAAGGACTGAGTTCTATATGACAGAGACGACAACCACGACATAGACACGTTTTATACGTTATACAGAGTTTAAGACAACTTGTTTAAGACAACAAGATGTTTAAGACAACGGTCCAGTCCATCGTCGGTTACAAATATAATAAAGGTTGGCCAAGCTATAGTCTGCTATATCTACTCTGTATAGCGTATAAAACATGTCAGACAGATACCGTGGATGAATAAATAAATGAAAACAAACTGTGAGAAACTTTCCCTCCTAGTAGATCAGTTTACAATTGCGGGCGCGCATGTGGTCTCTTGAATTGAATATAAAAAAAAACTATTTGCATTGTTGGCTATATATATTGTTACTAGTTTTACTTTCACACGGCGTAACCTGAGTCTTTGGGAGTTTGCTCTTTTTTGCGGTTGCCATTAATCTAAATAGGTAATTACCATGCCTGTCTATTAAAAGTATCTTTATATGTATTCCAATTGAATAGATCTATAATCTGTATTAGACGAAATTGATTCGCGTATTGTCTAAAGAACCGGCCAACTGCAAATGGGACTAGCGCATGAAGTGTTCCGTACCATCGTACAAGATTTAACACTATGTACTTTTTAAATACTTTCGTAAAAGAACCCAAAGAGGTGTTATAATATACACATGCACATACACACACACCGACTGGCCTGTTGGCCTAGTGGTTAGTGACCCTGACTGCTATCCCATAGGTCGTGGGTTTGATTCCCACCCGAGTCTGGGTGTTCTTTGTGTCCGTTGTTTGTTTGTTTGCAAAGTCCCCCGCGACACAGGAGTAATTCCTAATGCGGGAGTTGTCTTAAAAAAAAAAAAAAACACTTTCATTACACACGCCTATACCTTGAAGGGGTAGCCAGAGACGAATTAAACACCCACATTTTGCTAACTATAAACGAGTACACCGCAATAATAGAGGCCAAGCCTATTGCCGCATACCGGGCACTTTGGGAATTAAAGATGGGAAAATTGGGACGATATTGAAAGGGAAAGTTAGGCAAGAAGGGAAGGCAAGGATAGAAAAAGGATATTGCTTATACGGATGGATTGGGGAGTGTAAGGGTTAGCCAGGGGCGGATCCAGACGGCAAACTCTGGGGGTGTTACGATTCGGACAAAATTATTTAGTTTCTTTTTCGCTTACCAAAAAAAATAATGCCAAAAGTAAATAAACTTTTACCTATACCATTCCAATTCCGTATGTTTTTTTAGCTATCTCCAGGATATTTTATTATTTGTTCTGGGTGGGAATCGACCTTTGGCTTAGCAGTCAGGGTCACTAACCACTAGACCAACAGGCCAACTATCTACTACTATAAAAAAATATGTATTTAATAAATATTATTACAATTATTTACCACATTTCAAGCGTATACGTATAGCGTTCTACATATTGCCATTATTAAGATTGAGCAAAAAACGCCAAAAACACGTTCCTTGTAAGGGGGAACTTTATTTAATTTTTTGTTTTTATATAGACTATAGTAACACTCACTCTGTGAAAATTTCAATTTAAAAACCCTTTTAAAAAGAGCATTTTATTCGTTTTAGTACATATTAGTAAATTGGTCATACGAAGATGTAGGACAACGTTATGGCATAAAAATCCATTAACATGTGTGTAAAAATAAGTAATTTAAAACCCGACTGCAAAAAAGACAATTCAAAAGTAATGCACTAAAAGACCGAAACAAGATTGAGAATAGAAAACAAAATTAAAATAAACTATAAACAAAGCAAACTCTACTTCGGTTTAACAGACTATATTATGAGCTGAAAGCCTAAGTTAAATACTCGCATTAAGTTTAGTAGCAAGCGGGACCCAATTGCAAATTATAAACCGAAAGAAAATTAATGGATCCCTCCCGCATTAGGGATGACTCCTGTTTCGCGGGGGACTTTACAAACATTGAAACAAAGAACACTCAGATTTGGGACAACTATTAGTGGTTCTCAAAAATGTTTGTCCCATGTGGGAATCCAACCCACAACACTCGACGCGGCGTAATGACCACACACCATTTTAACTATTGCGCCTCCCGTGCAGTCAAGTTGTGTTGGATTATGAATCGTATTTTGTAAAATACATGCCCAAGGAGTGTTAGTTGTCAGAACATATATTATGTAGATATACATAGGTACATCTAAGTCAGGTGAAAAAAAAAAATTATAAAGTCTTATTTCCATTTTTCACACACCATGAACACGAATTAATTTAAAACATTAATTTTAATAAGGATATTATGTCTTAAACTCACATTAGTATACTTTGCTTGGAGTAATTAAAAACAAGTTTATTTTTTGTTATAATTCCTCAGAGGTCTGGCAGATGGCTCGACAAAGACTTAATACAACAAATTAGGACGTTTCCTTATTAGCTCCTATTAACTCAGTAGACAGAGCTTTTCTTCGGTATTGGAGCTGTAGCAGTAGCAAGTTTGAGTTCTTTCCGAGTGTTGACCTGTGGCGACATCCACATACAGTAAAAAACATACATACTACGCAGTAACTACTGATCCTGTAACGCACAATGAAAGGTTCTTGCGCCGATTAGTATAATATCTACATTGTTAAAATGTACAATTTCCCAACATCAATCGTCGGGCATGATCACGTCACCTGATCGGAGGGTCCTTCCTTTGTGTTGGAGGGACATTATAACACCTGTTCCTCCACAGACATTTTCTAATTAAAATTACTCAGATAGTATAAAAAAACCGGACAAGTGCGAGTCTGACAACGAAGTGATCTTATGAGGGTTCCTTTTTTCCTTTTGAGGACCGGAACCCTAAAAAAGTAAAATAAAACGGTTATTTAGAGTTTTGTGAAAGACACGGGAATAATTTGATCTAAATGGTAGATTTTTTAATTTTAATGTAACTTACTTAATACACCTCACGATTGTGATAGAAATGGAAAATAAATCGTCGGCCAACGCGGTTAGGAGTGGGGACCCGGCACCGAGCAATCCAGAGCGCGTTAGTGTATTATTTTATTTTAATAGGTTGATGGTGAAGAATAATGTGTGTGTTGATAACTTCACGTACAGTGAATAACTCGAGCACCACCCAACGAAGATAAGCCAAACTAGGTAGTTTGGCTTATCTTCGTTATGTGGTGCTCGAGTTCGGTCGAACATTATATAAACCAGTTTCGGATTAGGTAATCCGAAACCTGTTTATATAATGTATACTAAACTTAATCTTATTAGTATATATAAGGGACAATTTATACATATACACATGGATTATACACGAGGAACGATGAGTGTAAAGTTTTGATTAACAATTCAGGGGTATTATTATAACACGTTTATTTAGTTGGGCAGATTCCACTGCGAAGTTTAAGGCATTCCACTTTGCCCCACCAGCGGGGCGGCTTGGTGGGGCAAAGTGGAATATACCGTTTCTATTAACTTCACTTGTAACAATGTAAACAAATCTTCGGAGTCTATTTTAACCTACTTCTAATAATAATTGTTATATCAAAATGAAACTTCGTATGTAGTTTGGATGGCAACACTATAATTTGGCATCTTGGAGATGATCTGATGGTGGAGCCAGGAGGTGAATAGTGGAACTCTTCAGTGGCTCCTAGTAAACCTCTCAAGTTTGGGCTCATATGATTCGTTTCGACGAGTTCAACAGATTGGGCTTGGTGACGATGATCTGATGATGAAGCCAGGGGGTGGATAGTTGAACTCTTTTTCGGAACGCCATATAAGCGTGTTTTTTTTAGTATTTATCATCATTTCAGCCATAGGACGTCCACTGTTGGACATAGGCCTCCCTTAATGACGTCCAAGAAGACCGGTTGGAAGCGGCCTGCATCCAATAATAATAATAATAATTATAGTTTAGTATTACTGAACTATAATTTTATATTTAAATATTTTTTTTTGACATTTTCAGAACATTAACTAATGTTCTGAAAAATGTCAAACAATTTGCTATGATTGTAACAAACTATTTAGATTAAGGTTTTTTTTAAATAAATATTATTGAATTTTATGGTTAACTAGCAACCCCAGTTTCGCACGGGTAGTAGAGACATCTTAAACAATCATCATCATATTTTAACCAATTTACACAAAACGTTAACAAATTATACACCTAAACCTTCCTCATTAATCACTTTGTCTATTGGTGAAAACCGCATGAGTAGTTTAGTTTAGAAAGTTTAGAAAATCCATTAAGTAGTTTTTCAGTTTATCGGGAACAGACAGATAGACAGACAGACGCGGCGCAGGACTTTGTTTTATAATAGGTATATAGTGATGTGTAGTGATGCTTGTTAAATTGTAACATTCGAAATTAATATAAAATAGACAGAGAGAGGACTATTTTATACTTACTAAAAATAAATAATATTTGTACGCCGTATTTTAGCATAAACAAAGGTATGGACGTGTTTGGATTTCTTTTATTAACTTTGAAAACTTTTGTTTTATTGTATGTGTACACATGTTTCTACAAATTAGGACTATCACAACACTAACACTAATATCCGATAGCATTTCCCTTGGGTTAGTCATTGCAACCTGTTACAATTACAACATGGGCAGTGGTCATTCTTTGTTAAGCTTTGTGATAAGCTGTAACAATGAGGTAGAATTGCACTTGTTGCAATTATTTTTTTTTGCTAACCGATAATGTTGTAGTGTGTTAAGATAAAATTCTTCTCAAAACGTATATATCAACTGCAACTCTAGCCACTTAATCCAGGCACGAATTATCATTATTCAAACCTTCAACGGTATCACTGAGTGATTTTTTTTTTGTTTGAACGTTAGATTTTGGAGCATTTCAATAAAATGAAATTCAGGTGGCAACAGCTTGCATCCTGTTTACCTTTCATGTAACACTACTACTATTGTACCTGAAGATCTGACTTTTAAAAAGAGTGGCCATGAGTTTCTTTGCCAGTATTCTTCTCATAAGGCTCTACGCATTTTGGAAACTGGAAGTTATAGATCGATACAAGCAGGCAGTAGATTTTGGTGTTTTCATCTAATTTACCTCGACAATCTAGTACATGCTGTGGCGTCTGTTTGCGTCGATTTATAATTTTTAACAGTAGCTTCAATTTAACGTTCATAAATGTCACTTAGTGTCTTAATTGAATAAATGATTTTGAATTTGAATTTGAATTATGTTGTAATTCGCCTGCCATTTAAATCAATGACTCACACGTTACGTAATATATATATAACATTTTTATGAATATAAATAAACAACACTGTAGCATAACAACCGAAGATGTGTTTGGAAAGTGGTATTAATAATAAACCTGTTTCGGTAAAGGCATTATAATCGTGAGTGTCGCTTGCGTAAAGGATTTACTCAAAGGAATTGTAACGTATTAAGAGATGTAATTTATATTACCTATTATAACAATACTGGCTGGCCCGACAGACGTTGTCAACATTTTAATTATTTTGTTTTAATTTGATGAAAATGCCATAAAGTTTTCCCCGCTTTTCTCCCGAGAACAGTACTTTTTATTTAGATGGAAGATACCTATGTTTTTTGAAGTAAAATTTCTTTCTTTTCTAATCGTTGTGATTTGAAAATTCGATGAAACGAAAAAGTCACACTAAAAAGAGACAAACATATTCAAAAATAGGATTTAGACTTAGAATACAAGTATACAGTGTTTCCTATAATCTTCGTATGCTAGCACGTGTCTTTGCGCCTGCGTACTACGAAGCCTTCAGAAAATGCGCCATAGTCAACGTGGAGTATCATTCACGTGTATCATTTTTGTGCATTTGCGTATTAAAATTCATTGGCTAATTAATTTATGTTAATTATGAAACACATCTGTGTTAATTTGACCAATAACTTTTATGTAAATTATCTAAAATTAAATTTATTCTACTTTTCTGAAGTTTCTCTTCTGCCGTGTGTGAATTGCACACACACTTTTTTGTACAAACAAATAAACTTACAATCGCATTCATAATACTAGTTAGAATATAATTCAATCATCAAACTTACAGACAATCTTTAATATCATATTACTTTGTTTATCAATTTCTACCGTAAATAGTACGTGTACTACGTACTGCTGACGGTAGATACTTTTAATTAATTATGTTCTGAGCTACATATATCAGATAAGGTTCTGGACTTGTAGGTATATTATGAAATTGCAATATGACTGGCTTAGAAGCTTTATAGTCAGTATGGCCTTATACCATACACTGTACGTAACCGAATACTCGCCTACTCAGAGTATAGAAACTCCTTGAAGTTAAAGAAAAGTTTAGAGAAAGAGCGCTAATAACAAAAAAATAAGAAACTGTCCTAAAAATTTTGAAAACTAAGATCGCGCTAGCTGTGTAAGGCGATATTCTGTTTTGAAGAAACTTCCTTTTTTAATTAATCTTTAAAATTATTTAAATGAAATCACAACTACAACGCATTAAGTTTTTAGGTCGGTATAAACAATGGCTGCACTATGACGTAGAAATTGACTCTTAAATTGCTGAACTTTTTGCTCCACCTATCTAAACTAAAAGCTAAGAATAAGCTAATAATGATTCTGAGCATATGTATATCTGTACTTGTTTATTTATATGTATAAATTTTTATTAATGGAGAAAGACATAAATAACATAAACTTAACTGCTATGACTATTATAAGAAAATACATAAACTATCAAATAGCAATCATTTTAGCGCGTCAGTTCAAAATAAAAGATAAACACCTTATATAAATAGCCGTTAGGCGTGCTTGACAATAACGCCATACTTAGGCAACGTTCATACATAACAAACCGTTTGTTAATGGCAGGCAAACCTTTTAAAAAGTGTGAGTATTCTCTTCTTTTTGTAACCCCTGACACAAAAACAGGGGTATTATACGTTCGAAGTGTCTGTGTATCTGTGTGTTTGTGTGTCTGTGTATCTGTCTGTGGCATCGTAGCTCCCAAACGAACGGACCGTTTTAATTAAGTAATTTTTTTTTGTTTGAAAGGTGACTTGATCGAGAGTGTTCTTAGATATAATCCAAGAAAATCTGTTCAGCCCTTCGAAGATCATTAGCTCTTTTCTAATCGTTGAAGGGATTTTCGAGTCGGGAATGTTTTAAATTTTAAAACTTTTAACATTGTGTACTCTTAGATGTGATCATAAAGCTAAAACCTATCTGTCTAGAAACGTTACCATCAATAAGACAAAATACTGTTTTGAGTACGAGTTTTAGCCCTAAATTTGATTTTGGCGATAAATGTAAATGGTAAAATCCATAATATGTTAATACGTGAAGAAATTTCTTTGTTCGCATTTTGAAGCAAATTTCGCGCACTCAGAAATGTGATATTTGGAATACTTAAATTAATTTTTTTTGCCTTACCTTTAACCTGGTATGAAAAGTCTATACAAGGACCACCAGGTGGTCTCTGGTAAAAATAAAGATGTTGACATGATGTGATGACATTTTTTACGGACATCCGTATAAAAATCTAGTCTAAAGAAAAGCGGTATAGCCTTCTTATTTAAATATCTAGGTATTGTATAATAGAATTTGAACTTTCTACACGAAAACGCGCGTCACTTCAACACCAAGGTTTTATTGTCACATCCTGATGAGATACAAAACAAATCGTCAGGTTTTACTATTGTTGTAGGTACGAGTGGTAAAACTAGCTGCTTAGTAAAGTATAATTTAATATTAACTCAATGCAATGTAAACTTACTAGTCGGTTGCTGGAATTATTTCAAGCTTAGCTCACTCTGCGAATGATCAGCCACCATCTATCCGCCTCACGTAAACATCGCCTAACACGCAATGTTTATAGTGAGTGATTTTCACTGACTGTTGTCCAGCACGATTGCCTCCGCTCGTGACACGACAGTTCACGAGTATTCGCCAGAGAGTCTACTTCCTAGTGGGTTAAACGTTAATTCCCGTGCAGATCACGTAGAACAAATGACGACTATAGAAACACTGTCGTAAATGCACCTTTTATAATGCTTTAGAGACGGTTTTCTTTTCAAACAAAATAAGTACCTTTATTTAGGTATAGTAGACCAATAGGTGTTTATATATTTTAAAAGTTAAACCTTCGAATTGTTTTGTTGTATTTTCCTTACAACTCTAATGTATCAAACCATAATAGCAGGTTGCAACACTAGGTTATTATCTGCTTCTAGGCAATCTTCATCATCCGTTGACGCCATCGCCACTTAAAGGCCTTTTCCCTACCCTGCACTTGCTAAAGTTTCGAAATGAGAATAGGAGGGTTAGAAGTAAGTGATTAAAGCACTGGTGTTTTACTTTTTAAGCAAAACAAAAATATTTGCTGTTTTAACAGTGATAAGCAAAATAAATTCCCATTGACTAATTCTTTACGCCCCGTTCAACATATGCGAAAGTTTTTTGAGTTTCGATATTCAATTGAGTAAAGATACTTTAAAACATGGCAAATTGGATACAAAAAAAGTGAAACTTCTAAATTCGTAGCCAGTTGCAAACGAAGTTTAATGACAGTCGTCACTTCTGCCAGCTGAGGTGAGTTAAAAATTTCACGCAATTAATAACTAACATTCGCTTCCTATAGCAGAGGATCGAATTCGATCCAACCTGCTCCTCTGGGTTATAGAAATGTTTTTCGTATGAGGAATCGATTATGAATTTAAAAAAAAATTACCAAGTGTGTGTCGAACTCACATCTAACTGTTCTGTATCACATCATCGTCTGCGAAGTTGAAATATTTTTTGTGTATTATTTATGTTTCAAATTTGCCTTCATCCCATTATTTTTTACTGAGGGTTATTGCCTGGCGACAAAAATAATGATTATAATTTTTGTTGTTTGTAGTGCACCTGTAAAAATTAGAACTGACGAGCAGACACGTACAGGCATGAGGTAAATAATTAATTAATTATAGTTATTTAAAAACATAATATACTCGTATAAAAACCCAAGTCTCGCAAGTTACATCTGCCGCCAATAAATTATAAAATATAATTGTTACTTAATTTATTAACTAACAATATTTTATAGTGACCGTGTCAATAGTAGTATCTTTATTGCTTCAATAAATATAATAACTTGGCAATCGAACACGGCAATGTTGTGTATGTAAGAAGGCTCGCTGGTGCGGTATGATCAATTAGGACTCTTGAAAATAGTAGATAAGTAGGTTTTCATTGCTTTAGGTATAGGCTTAATACTAATTGTCTTCAAAATTTGAAACATTTGAGATTAATGAGATTTTATTTTGAGCAGATATTTGGACTTGATTGGCAGAGCAAGCGGATATTTGTAATAATGTAATGTAAAATAAGTAATGTTAAACTTATTGTAGTTGTACATGTATACCCCATATTCTAATGCATGACGTAACGAGATTAGTTTCACATAAATACATTGCACAACTTCCCAGGCTCCCCTATGCAATCGGTATCGAGTATGACGTCACCCTCACACCCACTACCTCTGAATACATCCAAAGCAAGGCAGGGGATGACATCAGCTGAAAGCTATTTAAAATCAAATTTTCTGCTTCCGTTTGCGCGAGTCTTATACAGCAACATCTAGATATTTTTTATAAAATTATTAAAAGGTATTTTTAATTTCATTTATTGTTGGATTGAACTTTGGCACCACACTGATAATCTCAAAAAGTGTCCACCGCTATGATAGAATACGTCTCCGTCACGGATTCTCCACTGCACACTTTCTTAATCCTCTGAAAAGGATTATTAATATAGATCCGCAGAATAACCAACTTGCCCAAAAGGTAGTCTCCCTTCCCAATAAAACAATAGTCGCAGCAACACTAAACAAAAAAAGATACAACTTTTGTAACCCAAAGTTCACCATGACAAGAACCCTGAGACATACGACAACTAATTTGAAGTAATTAATATTTTTTATACCACGTCGTTGGTAAGCAAGCATACGGCCCGCCTGATGGAAAATGAAATTGAACCTAATTCAAAATTCAAAATTGGAAACCAATAAGCGATCAGCTTAAAATTTTAAGATCTTAGATGCCGCGTTCCTATAATCAAGAAACGATTCGTTTTGCTTACGGACGGTAAAATTTTCGTTGAAAATTCAACTCTCCCCCTTCTCCCCCTCTTCCCTCCCTTCGCCTACTCCCACCTTATAGGCCGGCATTTGTGACTCTTGAGTTGCAGGTACCCTTGGGCGGCGGTAGTCACTTACCATCAGGTGACCCGTCTGCTGGTTAGCTACCTATCCCATAAAAAAAACGAGGCGATCTCTTGTAGTAATTTAAAGCCAGTCCAGAAGGCGGGCCCAAATATCATAACACGTCCGGTTGATAATTCGCACACCAGTATGTACAGGCCTTAACAGTTAACTTAGGGGTCGTCCATTAATCATGTGATGTTTTTTTTAAGTAAATTTTTCTTCTTAGTATTTTTTTAGTTCAAAATATATTAAAAATATTATCAGAATATTATCTGTAAACAGATATCATAGCGCGTTCTACGAAAAAATATATACACGTGATATCTCACTACATCCCCCCTCCCGCCTTGTATTTTTTTTCCGAACCCTCTCCCCCACCTCCCCCTTTCAAGCCTCACGTGAATAATGGTATGATATGTATATCTAACTTTATTTTACTGTATTTCCGGCTTTACCTATCTATACCTATGAAAGTATGAACAGATAGAACCAATCGTTCAAATATACTACAAACTTTCTTACCCTTGCTTATTTACTGAATTACATAATACCAGTACTTATGTTTCCTTGAAAAATTCCAGACAAAGGTTATACGTTCAATTTCGCTTCAACCTGACAACGACAGAAATATCTAACCGCTTTTTCTTCAACTCGCATTCTTTTACTAAATTGCCGTACCATAATAGAACATTTCTACTGTATATGGTTTCAAGGCGCAGTATGATATTATTTGGTTTTTGTTCGTGCCGCACCTAAAGGGACAAACGCTTTTGTTTGTGCTACGAATGGTGCCTTTTAAATCTTTTCCGTTGGTTTTACGTAAAAATAAAAATGATATAACTTCAAAGTACCCTAATAAGCAATCATGTCATAGTTTAACCGACTAAAACCACATACACAGACAGTAGACCTTTTATCGGGATAGATCAAGGCACCAAATAACCTCTGCAGGTCCTTGTCAATATTTCGCGAGTCCGTCTTCATCATGAAAGGTAAACCTCTTTCCCCTCTCGAGAATCGAGAGTGCGCGAGACATTAAAGCACCTTCATCGGTCGAGGTTGCGTTTGTCGATTTTATGATATTCATATTTAATTTGAGAGTTTCGAGAAAGATTTTTAATAAGTCTTCAATAATTTTTAACAATGATGACGTTATAGGTGTAAAGATGGGTGGGCTTCTGTGTGTTCTTTCCCGGTCGTGTGTTACCGGCCTATTCTTGGTAATTCTGCAATCTGTAGTTAGCATCTCGATTTAGTACAAACTCGATTAGTCGAGGATTCGATTTTCTAGATGTAAGTAAGACACGACTTTTCGCACTTTCAACTATTTTGAAGTTCAGGGTCAATCTAAGTATGTAATTTTAGTTTTATAAGACGTCTTATTCGATGAATTTGAATGAACTCTAGAATTTCGAAATACTAAACGTCTTTGTAAAATTCTACGTTTTGTAGAGGACGTCCGGTGGCTGGAATGCTAATAAATATGCTATTATAGACGCGGGTGGCTTCTTGTAGTCGTAGAACAATTAACAATTCAGTGTTAGGTACTTACGTAATTACAATCTAAGGAGAGTTTCCAATGTCATGCCACTTGCGTGATGTCCGCGTAGTGGCGTCGTCTCGCATGTCCATAGCATTCCCTTGGGACCATACATACTCATTGTTTACTTATTTATTGTTAAATAGAAACTTTCACTGGCAACATTCCACGTACAATGTCTCATTGTTCTCTACAAATCGTATTGTTGAGACAAAAAAGTCGTATTCCATTGCAATCTTGCGACTTCCTAGTCGATTTGCAGCGATTGTTCCAACCATTCCAAGTAACGTTGGGATCAAATTACCTTCATTACTCCTGGCTTACACCTGGCTTCGTGAACGGCATACGTTTTGAATAACGACGAATTCTCTACAAACATACTATTTGTGGCAAACTATTCGCTAAAGTTACATTTGTTCAATTTTGCATTTAAATATATCTATATTCATAAACGAACCGCGATATCATATCAGCATTGAAATGTTACTAGATGTTTAAAATGTGTATTAAAACAATAAAAAAGTAATTGAGAATCAAAACTGTTTGTCAGCCCATAGACAGAGCCAGCTTAGTACATTTGGTAGATACGAGAAATCCGAAATTCGAAGTCTTTGGCGACGACCGTAGTAATATTTTGACAAGTCTCCGTATTTGTAAGCTATTGAAACGTTCCCCTTTGCTACGATGCCTCGTGTAGAAGTAAAACACAGTTTTCAACAGCCTACACAACCTTATGACATTCTTAGCGTTGACAATGCTTATAGTTATTCGATCAACTATTGTGTCCATGTACCTACTATACCATACACCATCATGTTTTAATTCTAGTGATGTTACTAGTCAGGAGAAAAAACAAAAATTACAACTATGTGCCAGTGTTGTCAGTTTTTAAAAAATTAGAAGGAGTATTGCTGGAAAGTCTCTATAGGAAACATGTTACAAAGACAAATTTAGGAACTATACTCATTAATAAGTATATGGTGTAACAGATTTAAGCTAGGATGGTTACTGCCAAAGACATATCTTATTCTCTCTCTCATCATTCAAACGATGAAAAACATTCAGACCGGGAGCATACATCTGTAATGTAACGTTACAGATCCGAGTATTACATCAGTGGGGGAGGAGAATCGAGCGTTACAGTGCGCAACTTGTAATGTTACAGATTCGAACATTACATCAGTGAGGGAGGAGAACTAAGCATTACAGTGTGCAACCTGTAATGATACAATCTGTAATATTTTGATACAATTTGTAAAACCGCCTGTGTTTAGTCAGTTTTGAAATAATTCATGACACATCACCGCTTCGTCTGACATTGTGGAATCATCTAATCAACTCGAATCATAAATGTTACAGGCGAACTACTAACTACTACTAAGGCGAATGCTCGTCAGGTCGTACTGACGACCTGGCCCTAACTGCAGGGAGGTAGTATTGTAATGAAATGCTCAAAATCGAATCATAAATCTTACATTACAGGCGAATGCTCGTCAGTTAGGGAGGCAGTATTGTAACGTAATGCTCAAAATCGAATCATAAATCTTACATTATAGGTGAATGCTCGTCAGTTAGGGAGGCAGTATTGTAACGTAGGTAATGCTCAAAATCGAATCATAAATGTTACATTACAGGCGAATGCTCCGAGGTGAGGGAGCACCTTAAGAGATCTCTTGAAGATATCGTGTCATAATGTAGCATTAACTTGCTCGCCAGGTAGATCTAACTAAAAAAAGATTTTTTAACATACATTAGTAATGATATTTAACTCATGATTATTTAAGTACTGTTTGCAAACATCGCGTGACATTTACTAACCACATTAAAATCCATTTTCGTGTTGACGAAGCCACGGCGGCGCTGTTTGTTTGTTGACCGCCACAATTTCTTGTTTGTGTTGAAAATAGAAAAACAGGTGAAACAAACATAATATATACTCTGGCTCTGGCTTGGCTCTTTTGGTGCCATATTATGTGTACTAGAGATCAAGTGGTGGTCGAATTTCGACCATGGTTTATTTCATTTGCCAATATTACTTGACCTGTCATTGTATAGACTTTTGTACTATGACAGGTCAAAATATATACTGGACACTCATAGCTGTATGTACCCGTTTTTGCATTTTTTTTTAACTTTGTAGCAAATATTGTTCAAAAATTTTAGCATTCGTCACTTCTTCTCTGTATAAACTAAAAGTGTGCGAAATTTCATACTCCTCCGTCCGCCCAATTTTCGTAAAAAGGGATCCAAAGTTTTCGCTTCACGTATTAATATATAGATAAACGTTTAGTTCATCAAAACTAAATAAATCTCGTGATTGCAACATGAAATTCAAGTCATATAAAGTACAGTTTTGGAACGAAAACACATTTTTTTTCTGTAACATTTATTTATACAATTTTTCACATAGCATGAGTTCTGTGACGGTTGTGACTTCTTCTTCTTTAGCTAAAGGTCTTCCCGCAACAACTTAGTACATTCTCTTTATTTGAGACTCGAAAAGACGCCGAGCAAAAGCATATTATTACGAATATTGCTAACCAAAAGTTACAAAATCTAATATCATCTAACCACAAACCAATACTTCAACATTAACTGTTCGATAAAGCTACTTCTACTGTAATAGCTACAATTCTCCATCAACCGTTCTAAGTACAGTCGCGGTACCCACGATAGCTACCCGTGCCTTTTGTCATTAGGCAGTAATGTAAGTAAGAAAATTACAAGCCCAACATGCCAGATATATCAAGATGATCTTCCTCGATACAAGAGAAAGCAAAGTGAAATTACATGGAGGATAATGTTCCGGATACCCGTGTAATGAGATCTTGGGTCTTCGTGGACAGCTAATATTGTAGCCGCCATTTGTATAATATACAAGATACCGCTTTAAATCTATTATCTTTTTCAAGTTTGAGTTATTTACGACCTAAACCGGGTAAGATAAATGGGGCGCTTATTACACAATAAGCGGTCTCATTTATCTTACCCCGTTTAAGCTGAAATTCCTCATTGTCTTTAAAACAAAAACTAAATTGAGACATTTTTTGTTGTTCTCGACCTTGGCTCGGCTCACGAGGTGTTGATATCGTGAAAATAGTGACGTAAAGTACTTAACATCAACGTCAATCAGTCTAGTACACTGAAAGTTAAGTGTGCGAAGTGAGAGATGTATAAATCATATTTAACAGATGAGGTAAGTAAATGGAATTCTCAAAACACGAACAAGGTTTAGCACAGAATTGATTTAGGCAGTCAAAAGTTTTAATATATGTATATATACACCATATATAAATTGAGACACCTCTCACACAGCCGCCTGATCCCAAACTAGGCAGATGTACTAGACTGCTGATAAACATATCTATATATTACTAATTACATACATATTATAAATAAATTATATCGTGGGAGAGTGGGCAGTAAAGCAATGGATTGCATTGGTTGCTGCAGTGCTTGCATGGATTGCTTTTCGCCGCGATCGAGGTTACCGGAGGCCCTAACCCTTCCCTCTCCCCCCTCTTCCCCTACTCCCACCTTAAAGGCCGGCAACACACTTGTGACTCTTGAGTTGCACGTACCCATGGGCGGCGGTAGTCATTTACCATCAGGTGACCCGTCTGCTCATTTGCCCCTGTGCCGGAAAAAAAACTGTCAGTCGTAGGACTGCACGTCAGAAGTGAAAACACATATACACACATCTATACATCGTCATGACAACATATGTCATCATGACAATATACCTATGTCAACTGAGCGTGACGGTCACGCGAGTTCAGTGCTTTTTCCCACTACCAAAAGTGCCCAACGTGCCTAAAGAAGTTTACACTTAAAAAAAAAAGATAATTAGTGACCGATGCAACGTTTGTGTTCAAGCTAAGATCCTTCAGCGCCGTATATATGTCACTGAAAGATTGAAAGTTACTAACGCCTCAATTTCCTTCCTACCACTTATTGTACGGTCACGTGGTTATGATGATTTTAGTAAGTTCGGTGGTAAGAGCGTGATTTAGTTTAATTTCTTCTGTCCCATAGAAGAAAGTATTTTTAGTATTTGATAATTTTTCGAACGATTACCTACATCACGTATATTTTTCTTAATAAGGAAATTTTGCTAACATTGCGGTCTATTAATAATATTTTAATAAATCAGTCTAGCGCTGCGGTTACTATCGAACACGCAATTTCTATTTAAATAGATTCAATCTACATATTACTTTACTTACAAAAACTGTTCAATACAAGAGGTAAAAATTTCTTACGCTATTTTACAACGCTTTGTAATATACCGTGATAATATTTATAGCTCTCGTGTAGGTGAGGTAAGTAATTGATTACCTATCTAATGTGAGTCCTATGTTAATATTCTGTTCGTATACAAGTCGGCGGTCTCCACGCTTGATTGCTTCCCGCGTCTAATTCCGTATTAAAAGTTACATCGTATGCCGTGAATTATTTTACAATGGAAGCTTCTTATGGTGTAATCCAGTGGAAAATATAACTAGTAATTCTGACAATACAGAAAGGGATGGGTAGTTTGCTACCTACATATATGAACAATAAGTGATTGATAGTGTAGTTAGTATAATTGATTTAACAGTCTTCATGAAGTTGGATGTGGAATGAGATTGAAAAACCGAACAACTGCTGGGTCTTTAAGAAAACAAACTTGTATGTAGATGGTTAATCCATTTCTGGAAACGATCCTCGAAGATTTTTTGCCGTTTTTCCGAAAGACAAACTTAACTTTGCAGTTCCAATCTTGATAGATGAGACAGACAGATTTACAACACAGTGATCATTTAAGGGTTGTTTTTTCTTTTGAGGAAGGGAACCCTAAAAATAGCATTAATAAAAAAAATATATAATTTTTAATAAGTGGTCACAAGGTCACCATGTTATTGCTATTTTTGAGGAAAAAACAATCGATGAAAATATAGCACCTAGTACAAAAAAGGGCCACTTATAGAATCTACTTATTTTTCGCTTTCTCGTAACAAAAAAGTCTAAAAAGGGTAGTAGGTACTCCGAAAGGCTTACTTTGGGAACTTTTGTACGAGTTAAAACCCTGGTCGTTTCGCAGTATAAAATTATTACTCTATTATATCCGTCTTCAAAAACTAAACGTAATTATATTGCTAATAATTTTTTACAGGCAACATGAACTAGATTGTCAAAACAAGGTCAAGCTTTCAGCTGCAAGGCCTAAAGTTCACGTGTTGATATTTAGTTTGTCAAGGTTACGTTTCAGCGCTATTGTACAACTTAAACAAGAACATAATACAAAAAGAAACCATTAATCAAATAACCATTATATATTTGCGACTAAGTAGCTTTCCTTTATTTTTCCCGCGGCTTCGCTCGTGTCAGATTTTGTATATTAATTCTGTGTGCAATACTTATTCATATTTTGTACAAATAATGCTTCATGGCAATATATTAATATTAGCCCTGTCAGTCTTCTTTTTGTAGTTAAATTGTTAAAAAAAAAGACGTTCCACTTGTCCAGATGCGGGTATCGAAATTCTGCATTTTTTACTACCTAAAAATTCAGGTATTTTAGTTCCTTGGCTGGGCTATATATAGAATGATAATATAACATTAGTGGACCTGTGAAAGTGCAGGATAGTATCAATTTTTAACCCCCGATGCAAAAAGGATAGTTGCTATAAGTGTAACGCATAAACTTGGTATACTTGATTTAACGAGACTTATCTGTTAGTAAGGAAATATGTTCAGTCGTTCGAAGATCATCAGGTGTATTATAATTTGAAAAAGGGGTTTTTGAGTCGGAAGTATTTTTAATTTTTAAAATATGCTTGATTATTTAAAAAATAAATATTTTTCACGAATACTCTTGTTATAAAGCTACTTACGGTTTGAAAAGTAACGTAAACGATCAGTATCAGTTTCTAAGAAAATTCCTAAAGTACCTAGGTTGTTCCGAAAATTGTTAGCTACAGAATAAATACAATCTCTTATTTTCTAGAAACTATTTTGATTTGACGGCTAATTTCAATACAAATCTTTTTACTGAAAATCATTGGCCACCTGTGTCTAGTTCTTTTTTTAAATATTTTTTCAAAAGTGAATTTGTCACTCTTTTGTTTGCAACAATGGACTTTTTTAAATGTTTCGAAAGCTGCTTCACCCGAATGCATAAGTGCATTGCGGTTGGAGGGGAATATTTTGAAAGCTATAAATAAACTTTTTTCACATTCCAACTATTTTTCATTTCACTAACAATTTTTGGAACAGCCCATGTATATACAATTTCTTTGAATTGGTCTCGACAATTTTTTCCTAAATGAACACAGTTCTTTACAAATACCTAGTTATTCAATACAATCTTTTCAACCGTAATTTCTCCACTAACAGGTGTCTAAACTGTGCTCGTTCTTACTCACCTATATAAATACAGAATAGGGTACAGGTTTATATGTAATACGAGAACTTTCGAGCCCTTTCACCATCCTATTCGATTGGAACACTGTACCTCGTCTGCTGCCCTGCCGGCCATCTATCTACCTTTAATTAATCTCAGCAACAGATCTGTGTCGAAGATATCATCGTATGAATAAGCTCACTGTGTGGACTGAATGACTGTGATGATAATCGTTGTGTTTATGAAACAGAACCCCATTCAACATCACAATGAAATGAAAAACTGTTGGTATTACGGTCAGCAGGTGAATAAAGCATGTCGCCTTGTCAATGCACACTGCAGTGTTTATGATATCGTTATAACTGTGCTGCTTCACTTTTGCGATTGAGGTATTATAATGTTTATATTAAATATTATACTACTTTGTACAAATATAGAAGAGATGTCGAATTTTCGTTAAAAATCGACGTCTGTTGGCGACTAGTCTTTGTGACTTGGTGGGAACTTTGGAAAGGAAATTAAAGGCAAAAATTAAAATCCACCTTATTTTGGTATTTATTTTATTACAAGTGTTATTTTAAAAATCTAAAAAAAGTGTATTTATCTAAAAATAACCTGAGTCTTAGTCCAACAGTGCCGGTTGTTTTTCCGAAAACGTGCTAGAATAATATTGTCGTAAAGTCCCTGTTTTTATTGTTTTACGTAATTAAACTTCGTTGTGATACACTAAAGCTTGGACTTCTTGAATCATTACTGTTACAAACTTTCCGCCATCTTATAACAAAACAGTGTTCGACATAACATTTAACACGAAATATCGTAAAGTATGGAATTCAAACAGCGTAAATAAACCTGTCCTTCTAAAACTGATCAGTTCGACGTGATAGTCACAATTCACGACTCTCCCTTGGTTGGTTGTGCAATATGAAGGTATTTACGCGTCTCGAAATGGGGAACTCGAGACTAGACACGACGATGCGCAGTAAGAGTGTAATTAATTAACTAATTATTCTAGTCGAGAACACATACGAGGAATTACGTAATAACTCTTCGTAAAGCCGTTTACAGACAGACTATTCGTCTCGACGAAGAGTAGCGAGCAATATATAAATTAATGTTATTTAAATTAAGAATTTTAACAGTGTAAAATAACTGTCAAAGTAACAGAATATGTTGAATAATATTATAAAAACGTATCTGTATTGTAATAAAAAAACAGTACCATTGTAAAAAAAAAAATTCGGCAATTATTATAATCCGATATTATTATGTAAATATCCAACTCATTATATCAACATTGGCAATCAATTTGTAATAAAACAATCCATTTATTATACAAAGTGTTGAATTTCAGCCGGTGAGTAGGATCGCCAGTGTTCTATGCAAAGTAGGTGCCTATTAGAGTTGGTAACGCTCGAGAAAAAACACTTGTTTTACGAGTTTCGTAAACGTTAAAACAAATAACATATTTTTAAATAAAAATCTTAAGAGTTTCTTTCTTTGAGCGCGTTTTCACTTTATTGAGGAAAGATTATAACGGTGTATTTCATAGGATTACGGGGGTATGGGCTGGCTCTTCTGAAATGCCATCGGAAATCATCAAAATATGTTCCCGAAATAAATTTATTGTGTCATACCACAGTATAATGTATAATAATATACTGTGCCAATACCGACTACCGAATTTGGAGTGAAGTGCTCTTTCCTACTTAAACAAATGCCACAATTATCTCTTAAATGATTGCTTCATTTGAATCATGCAATTAAAGCCATTAGGATTATTTTTACTCATTTTATTTCAGTTTAAAAGATAAACCTCGACAATAGAACTCGTTTTACATAACATACAACTTTACATAAATGTAACATCACTTTACGATCCACAGGAGCGAAATAGTAATAAAATAAATAAATAAGTGTAGTACATATTTATATATATATATATATATATATATAATATATATATATACCTATATATATATATATAGATATATAATATAATAAGCGAAGTAGTAACCATACGAATTTAACGGTGAGGCATTGCTTGTAGGTAGGTATACCTAGTATACTTATTTTATGTGGTTTTTGATTTGATTCATTAATTGATTTAAGATCGAAATCAATATGACTTAGATGGTATGAAATTAAGTACCGTTATACAAAAATGTTGGCATCCATAATTGGTATTTGTAAAAGGTAGGCCTGCCATCACTTTAATTACCGACGCCGGACAAAAACTTCAAAAATCCCGGACATGTGTGAAATCGAAATTTCTTTTCCGGACACCCTAATTTTTTTTAGAATAACGCAGTTTCCATTTACATTTTTTAATTAATTTAAGCAGTTTGTTAACGATTCATCTAACAATTATAATGTTTCCCTGACACAGTGTCTAAATTAGGACAAATCCGGCGAAACCCGGACGGATGGCAGCCCTAATAAAAGGCTGTCGAATGCTATGAGGTGCCATCCTAATATGGGACATTTATTAGTGTGATTCATAGTGTACGGAGCTGAGTGTATTTTCTGTGACATAAGGTATTATAATCTAGTGCGGGACTTGTGTTTATCAAGACATAGAGTTTACTTATACTGATTTCTGATGTTAAACGGCTAGTGGAATTGTGGTGAACTTACTTATAACAAGAGTATTTAGCTTAGTGGTGTGTAGCCCATCTAATTTAGAGATTTTATGATGAGAGAATCTACTAAAAGACAATCACCGCAAGCATTTTCGTAAGTTCGGAGGGTTAAGAGGAATTCTAATTATATGACATTTGTATTCTTTAGATAACTAAGATAGGAATCAAAAATACCAAAATGAACTTTTTGCCCTTTAAAGGTTTTACTGAAATTTAATGTTGGTAAAAAGTGGAACCTATTACATAGCTTATCTTTCAAGAGTGCAACTTCTGTACCCAAATATTTATTGTATAAGTGCCTCTTTACGCTATTATTTTAAATTGCCTGGAATATCCTTTTTCTAATGAGAACTATTTTCCTGGTTTGTAGTCTATTTTACTTTTAGTTCCTCGATCATCATCATCTGCCTAATCTTTTCCCAAATTTATTTGGGGCCGGGGCAATATGTTTTCTTCTTCTATTCTACTCTATCATTCTAGCATAATTATCCTCTTTTACGCAGTCCGTCCATCTTATCTTTGGTCGTCCTCTACTCTTGAGCCTGACGGGCACTGCCATACATAGAACTCTCTTTAGCACATTTTGCTCATCCCTCCGCATTAGATGTCCATACCACAATAACCTACTGCTCCTCAATTTATCATCCACTAGCGCTTCTTTACGGCACCCTGTAATATTCACTTTTCCCTTGTCCGTCCTAGTCACACCACTCATCTATCTCCACGTCCATCCATTCTCTTTGTGGGCCAACTTTCAGATCCATACAGAGCGTCAGAAATATAACTAGTATTCAATGAACGGATATGATCTTCAGCTAGTTTGTATCGGCCCTAATATTACGGTCGAGTTAAAATCACACACGTAAACTTATAATTGAAGCAACATTCCGTCATAATCGTAATTTATTCTACGTTAACATATTATTGGTTGTAAAATGTACCAACGATGTTGCAACCGTTAAGAATTAAAATTTAATGATTTAGAGCCCTTGTTACATAGGGTGCATGCATAGGGTCACATATTCTATTATATAGTGCTTGAGACTCATTTGTGTTTACCTCTGCAACTTTACGTTGGAAAAAGCATAAAATTAAATTAATTGAAAAGTTTTAAATTAACTCTGGCTTGACAAAATTGAAAAGAAATCGAAGCCTAATGACGTTCATTTAAAAGTAAAGTGTGGGACAAGACTCAACAAACGCAAATAGCACCCTCGGATCAATGACATTGGTATAACTGTCATATTGCACTTACAAAAAAAAAACTGTCAAAAGCATGTTATGTAAAATGGCTCTTCCATTTTACATAGAATGCTTAACAACCTAATTTTTCCTTACTATTAATAACACACATATTTACATTTATTTAGCCCCCAAATGGGATGTGATAGGTTTACTGTAACGGCATTTTAGCCACGAGGACTCATAATATTCTTTGCTTGTAACCGACCTACTATTGATTTCCATCTTAAACTTATAACCCCATTGACAACATCTTTTATGAAAGTGAAATTACATAATTAATGTTCAAATGTGGTGAACATTAAACATTTTGGCTTTAACCGCCAACGTATTCTTCCTCAAAAAAACGTGCATCGTAAATTGCACTCCGACCGATCCTTTTGCTATTATACAATTATACGAGTGTGATGATCATACACAATACTGGGTTCTTAATTCGAATTGAAAAGACATTAAGCAATTGTCAAGGGAAGACACTCCGGAACCATTAATATCCTGTTAGCCTTAAGGAAATCGACACCCACGACCAATAAAACGATTTTATGTAGTGTCCTTCATAATGGAATAATGGTCCTCGTACGATGTGGTGACTGTACGAAAGTTATTGACCTTTATAAGCCGTATTTGAAGGACGAAATTAAGTGAGTCTTCCATTCCATATGTAGTTAATATTTTTTTTATGGTATAGTGGGCAAACGAGCAGACGGATCATATATGATATTAAATGATTACTGCCGCCCTCATGGGTGCTCATGTACCTGCAACTCAAAAGTCACAACAAGTGTGTTGCCGGCCTTTAAGGTGGGAGTAGGGGAATGGGGGAATAAGGGACGAGGAAGGGAGAGAGGAAGAGGGCCTCCGGTAACCTCACTCACTGGGCGGAAAGCAATGCAAGCCTTGCTTCACTGCCAGTTTTATGTGAGGCCGTGGTGACAGTCCGATCGAGCCGGTCCATACGTGCCGAAGCATGGAAAATCAGTAGTATATAATTTTATATAATAATAACATGTTATCCATTCGACGTTATAACATTAGAAGCTGGTTCTTTAAGTAACATTATGGTGGAAATAAAATCCAATATATACTAGGTACTAACCTATAATTGCACATAGTTAATATGTATTTAAAAGCCGCCAACTAAGTTATTTTCCGTTAAGGACGCATTCACATATTTTGCTAATTTGACTAAAATATCAGTCTCTGTAGTTCGTTCCCTCTCTTAGTCTCAGCCATAGAACAGCCACTGTTAACCTTAATGAATAGTCTATTTGTAGGTTAAAATAACTCTGGCTAGACGCGGCCACTAAATGGCAATTGATAGGGTCTAAACCTAACACACTGGAAGTAATAAGGATCGAGAGAAGATTAACTGTAATTAGTATTTCAGGTTTGTTGTTGCATAACTTTTTTTGGTTAATCCACAGATTATATTTAATTATGTATGTACTTTGTGTCTGTTAGTGGTATGCTTGTAAAGTCGCCCGAAAGAAAATTCAATATTACAGTGACACAGGGGGTGTCACTGTAATATAGAATTTTCTTTGAACATCCTATGTAAATAAAGTTACATTCTTAATTCGTTTTGACATTTTAACAGCAAATGATAGGGTCACCGACAACAATGTACTAGACAAAGTAGATACTCAATATCCTGTTAAAAATACTAGTAGTAGCCTTATCAAAAGCGTATTAAGAATGTACCCTCTGTGTCACTGTAATATTGAATTTTCTTTGAACCACCTATGTGAATATAGTTATATTCTTAATACGCTTTTGGTAGGGCACTCTTAAAACTGACATTGTAACAGCAAATGACAGGGTCACCAACACCAACGTACTAGGCAAAGTAGGTACTCAATATCCTGTTAAAAGTACTAGTAGTAGCACAGATAAGATAATAAGAGTATCGTGGGAGAGGCATGCTTCGGCACGTATGGGCCGGCTCGACCCGAGTAAAAACAAAACCAGCAGTAAAGCAATGCTTTCATTGCTTTTCGCCGAGTGAGTGAGGTTACCGGAGGCCCTAACCCTTCCCCCCTCCCCCTCTTCCACCCGTCCCTTCACCCATATCCCCCCCCTCCTTTACTCCCACCTTAAAGGCCGGTAACGCACTTGCGACTCTTGAGTTGCAGATGCCCATGGGCGGCGGTAGTCATTTACCATCAGGTGATCCATCTGCTAGTTTGCCCCCTATATCATAAAAAAAAATCGGTGACCATGTAAATTTAAGCACTTATACTGTGTAAACTTTATTAGTAATAAGTAAGTAACTATATTTCTGGAGCCCAGAATGAAGATGTCACTTCTTCACCTTTGTACTATAAAATCCATCATAAAACTTTCACATTCTTCAATAAAGCTGAGAATGTATGTAAATGTTAATAACCGCTGTACGTCACACATAGAGAGGCGACCGCGGGTGCCAGATTACACCAGGTCCCTGAGGAATGCCGCGCTGCAGGAAGCGGGCAATGACCGCACAGCTACGTACGGGCTTACGTGGACCACAGACTATTAATATGAGTATTAGCAATACAAATGAAGGGACGAGAGCTCTGTGGGTAGGTACCCGGTTTTTGTTGAATAGCAGATAATAAAGGAACTTTCTGTGTAGGTATATGTTTACTGTCAATTGATGGGTAAATTGGTACGTCATTGTAAAAACATATAACTAAAACATTTAATATGTATAATAATGCAACAGTAAGTTTTTTAATTTTTCGCAGCAATGTAAATTGTTAGAGTGACGAGTGCTATAAGCTACTTTTTATTCCTCAAAACTTTACGGTTTGTCTGTTTCTGAACCATACAAGGACTGGCAGGTTTTTGTGAAAAAAATCTGTGACGTGGCGAAGTTGTTACTGAATACTAGTTATATACGTTTTCCTTTATAATTATGAACATTTCAAACATTAATAGTGCAATACAATAAATAGAGTAATACGATCAACGACGAAATGTATAAAAATCAGTAGTAGGTAGTCCTGGTACATCTCCGCTGAAAGTATTTGTCCCTCATGTCCCTTCTAGCTATTTAGCCCAGCACCCTTCTAGCTATTTCTCCTCCATCCTCTACTCTAATCAGAAAGGCACGTGGAAAAATTGCCTCACAAAATTTAATGTTAGCCAAAAGCAACGCCGTGAAAAAAAGAAAACGCTAGCAATCCTTGTCTAAAATTTCTTACGAATGTTCTTGAGAATGTTCATGAGAAATTTATTGAAGTTGTTCTTGTTTTTATATTTCACTATATGTTTATACATAAGGTTATACATATATTACGCAACTATTTGTGTGGCGGTACCTTTTCGTGAATTGAATTGAATTGAACAAGAACAAGAGGACACAAAATGTACTATTCAAAAATATCCTTCTTGTAATTTTAATATGGACGTTGTTTCATTTAGTATGCTTCTTAAAATAATGTATACTCTATTAAAAAGCTTAACGGTAATTGACATGACTGTACATTTACATGTTTCGTAATAAGGGGCGAACGGTTATGTTTAAACTATGCGGGGCGAAACATAAGGTGCTAACGGGAGCGACATCCTAATTTTATTCAAAAGCTATTGAAATTAAATTTAATAAACAGTTATTTTTATTTATTTAAACTAAAACGGGTTTCGTGCTCATTAACTCAGGTACGAAGCATTACAGATACTAACCATTGTAACGTTCCTAGGTAACAAGGAAGGCTGGACGCGGTTCTATCACAATAATAAATCAATTACGACGGAATCGGATAAGCAAACTGGTCAACAAGGACAAAGTATATTAATGAATATGCCGTCAAATATTGAGAACGAGGTTGTATGTTGCATAGATTACTGTATTTTAATATTTACCAAGCTGTCGTTGAGTATAACAAATGAAAATAGTCCTTTACTATTTTGATAAAAAAAACAAAGTTGAAAAGGTAAAAAAAATTAAATATTGAGCATAAAAATCTGCACATATAAACAAGTCAAGACAAAACAGCTCAGTATCTTTTTCTCCGCTGTTTGTAAACTTTTTTCTTTTGATTTTGTTTATGGCCATTACAGGCGATCACTAGTAACTGGAAAAGTAGATCGATTTACCTAAAGTCAATCATCATCATCTTAGCAATGGAACATTTAATTACCAAACATAAACCTCTCTTAAAGACTGCCACAAAAAGCTATCTTACACTTCCTTTAACTGACGGTTCTTTTTAACTTTGAATATGTCGTCGTCGGTCCATCTTGTGGGGAATTCCTCTAACCTTACTTCTCAGTCTGTCCTTCAGGCACTATCATTTGACTATGGTTTGGAGAAACATCCAGCATAACCCGCTCTAAAGCACTTTGGGCGATTTTGAAGTTCTTTACATCACCACTAGCAATAAACACTAACTTAAATCTAAAAGCGCTGCGCGATGGGGGCAAATGCAACGAAAATGGCGTGCAGACGTTCCCGAACGTTGCTTGTGGCTTTGGATTATACAGACTGTACGTGACAATGCAACACTTGATTAAATACCTCACTGAAAGGGCATAACTAGCATGCAGTTTAACTTACATGCATTGCTAGAATTTTTAACTTTCATGTATAATTTTTGAAGTTCGTTTTTCGATTTTCTCATTAATGGAGTGAAGAATTCCAAAATAAAAAATTGTTTGATAAAAAAAAAATATTTTACACATTCCACCTGCTTTTTTATGAGAACCGGAGGTGATACGGCCGTAACTTTTAAACGGAACTTTTTTAAAAAAATCTTATTATAACTGCATGCTAGAGTTTTCAGTTTTAAGAGCCCTTTCATTGATTAAAGCAAGTGTCGCATTGTTACATATATTCTGTAAAACTGTTCTTAAAAAAATTATAATTTATTAATTATAAATATATGTATTTTATATAGTGGTGGTATCTATGAATGCCTGACATTTCGAAAGAAAAAGACATTCTTTCTCAACATGTTTGCCTTTCGACATTGTTACGTATTAATCGTATTATCAATTACACTACACGAGGACATTACCACCGCTTAATTAGCAAGCTTTCTTCTACATATATGGATCTTTCTTGAGTTTGGAAAGCAATCATCCAATCTCCTGTAAAGGTTACAGAATGCAATAAAAAACCTGTCGAGTTACTATTTATTACGTTACCGGGAGTATTATTTGAGTACGAACCGGTTAGCCAATCAAAGTAAGAGTCTGGGCCAAGTTAACAGTTGTATTGACTAATTTAACCAATCTTCTGTATATTAATACTTGGGAATTCTTTGTAAGTATTTTTAAGAAAATTTGAAGTTTATGTATATATGAAGTAATCATTTTCATATACGAGACCAATGTGTATTATATTTTGTACTAGCAGTTCCCGCTCCGCTTCTCTCGCATGTACATATTCATACAAATATTTTGCGCGGAACCCTAATTATTTTTCCAAATTAAAAGTAGCCTAAGTTACTCCTTATAAAACCAGCTATCTGCCACCACCACAAACAGATTTTTCAATTTTATTTATTTGTATGTATGTATGTATTTGACATTACAAACAGAAACTTCAATTATATTTATTTGTATGTATTGTACGGATTTTGTACTAGCAGTTACCGCGCGGCTTCGCGTGTACATATATTTTGCGCGAAACCCTAATTCTTTTTCCAAAATAAAAGTACCCTAAGTAGTAACTTAGGGTACATTCGCACGTTATCTGCCAATGAAAGTTCCGTGGAAATTGGACCACCTGTTCCGGAGATTAGCTGGCACAAACAGACAGACAGATAGACAGACAGACCGACAGTCAAGCATACAGACAAAAATTAAAAAAAAAATGATTTTTAGGCATATGCAAATAATTATATGAGCTTAAAAAAACTATTATTTTGACATTACAAACGGACACTTCAATTTTATTTATTTGTATTGATTACTATACTATCCCTGGGATCCACAGCCTACGTTTTCCTACATTATTATTTTCCTACGTTGCATGCCGCTTTCCTATAACCACGATACGGTAAATTACTGACGGTAAAATTTCGTTGAATTTTCAACGAAAATTTTACCGTCCGGAAGCAAAACGAATCGTTTCTTGATTATATGAAATGGCATCAATCAGAATTACACTCAAATGTCATTTATATTGTTCTGTCGGATAGAGGTCGCTAAGCGACACTAACGGATGAGATGTCTCATTTTTATTGCCCAAAAGCTTGAACATGACATGATGTTACTTGATGTATGTTCTTAACATAAACTAAAATATATTGTTCTTAAGGTATTGACAACTGCCAGTAGAGCTATCGGTATTCAAACGTTTAATAAGAAAAAACAAACAAAACACAAGTAGCACTACCACCTATTAAAAAAAATAGTTAAATTATTTCTCAATATTACGATTACTTAAGTGTGCGTATAACAGGCTTAAAACTATCTTTAATGTGGAGAACCGTAGTCTACACGGTTGAAATGATTTAGGTTGTCACCTTATGTAACTAAGGCTTTGTTTATAGACAATGACATAGGACAGGAAATGACTCAATTATGCGACAATAAAGTCCAAGTGTCAGCATTGAAGAGGATTTCGTTGCGACAATTAAACATTTTAATAACTAAAACTTAAGTTATATATTTTTAAAGATTTTATAAGCACTAAAATTTTCCTTAAATTTTTTTTTTTACAACTTTTTCACTTTTCTTAACTTTTCACAACAACAGACAACTTATAAATTTTCTGTTGTTGTGAAAAGGTTTTGAGTTTTGATATCTATTCAGATCTCAATTTGTACATGTGAGATCCGGACGTTTTTACGCATCAACCGAAGACTTGCTTCTTACGTCTACCGTTTGAATTCCGTACATACTAAATACAAGTTTAGTTTATTCTGTCGAAGGCCGCTCTTTGTATGACCGAGAATTCTATTATTGGTTGTCAAAACTGTGTGTAACGTACTTGTACACGATCATTCGCGATAGCGCTATGTGTTCAAATTCCGTGTAGAATCCGTGAGAAATGAATGTAGACGGATAAATACATACATAGAAACATCTGATCTTAAACAAACTTAAATATATTAGATTAAGATCGACCTATCAAGATGATATTCTCAGATTCAATGCAAGGAGTGAAGAAATCGTTTCTTCAGTGTAAGTGTCATTTAGTCAATGGACGACATAATCTTCGTATTTCGTCGTATTCGTTGCTGTTTCAATCCTTTAAGAATGTTGTAATCCAAACAAAATGAACGTGAGCTGCATATTTTCAATAAAATTATTGATCCAGTTGCCTTGACCTGTGAGGCATGTGAATTGTTCGACATTCGTTTTAAGTACAAAGGCACGAAGCACGAATGCTGCACTTGCATAATGTTCACTTAACATAATTTGTTACCTACTGAATTTTGAGAAAGGATTGCACCATACGGCTTATTATTTTCTTAACAATTCATTTAATTTATCTAAAGTCTAACGTGTTCGTTGATGTCAAAAATAATTACATAATTATACTAGCTACTAGTTATAATCATTAGTCTGAATAAGCATAAGGATAACCTAACATAATAGTGGTCGAAGTCTTTTAAAAAAACCGTGGAGAGATTTGATACCCGACGTGGGACGTCACTTGTAAGAATTCCTGTATATTGAAATTTAAGTGTTGCTGTCTGGATTCCTTCTACTAGTATAATCTTAAACTATAAATGCCCAACTACTTCTTCGGTCTTTACAGGTGAATCTATCGCCATCTTGGAAGCTGTTTCCTTTATAAAATCTCATAATTTAAACAATAGCATAATTTTTACAGATTCCAAAAGCTGCCTTCAATCTATTCTTTCAAACCCTTTTCGATCGAAATCTAGTACTCCTATTATCCTTAAAATCAGGTATCTTCTATTTCAATGTCAGAGGCTGAACATAAACGTTGTCTTGGCCTGGATTCCTGGTCACTCAGGGATTTCAGGAAATGAATCTGCAGATTCATGTGCTAAAAACGCTATCTATACGGGTTCTCTTGACCATTCGGAAATATGCTCTTACGACATTTGTTCATCCTTAAAATCGCAGCTGCTTGACTCTTGGTCTAGGATTTCAAAAACTATAAGAGGCAAATTTTATGTTGAAATACAACCAGAAATTCCACTTAAACCCTGGTTTGCCAAATTTACAAAATTAAATAAAAGTACTGTCTCTACAATTTGTCGGTTAAGACTAAATCATTCATGTACTCCAGTATTTTTATCAAAACTTAGAATAAGGGATAGCTCCATTTGCGAATGTGGTCTTGATGAGGGAAATGCGGATCATATATTTTTTAGCTGTCCTAAGACAAGGTTCCCTATTTATGATGTTATTCCTCCTCATATTCCCCGCCCCACGTCCCTTAAATTGATCCTATCACTTGTCTTCACCCCTTTTGTATATATATTAGGCAAGTATATTAATGTAAATAAGATTAAGTTGTAATTTTGTGATCATAACATAATTCAATATTTATTTTTGTTTATTTAATACTATGTATTAATTTCTATGTATTCACATGATCTGGCTCTTTTATTCATGCTTTAATTATACCTGTAGAAGTTTAGAATTCACGATTATTTATAGTCTCTACATCTCTACAATATTTTTTTTTTCTTTTTTGGCTCTACCACAGCTCTACATAAAATCCTTTGACAGTTTGTCCTCCGTATACCTACTTGACGTTGGCAAAATTGTGGTAACTCCACAAAGCCACAATCCAAAAGTTGAAGTTGAAGTTGAAATTTAAGTGAAAACTTCTTTAGCCGTGTTGAGGGATTTCTGGTGGGGACAAAACTTATGGGATCGCGTCACCGACATGCTTATGTCAGTCTGGTGCAATACATTACTTTGGCGTCAGGCAGCGTCGTTAAAAAAAACAGTTATTTTTCCAAAGTTTTAACTTCTGTCATTTAAGCTTGTTTTTTTCTGTTTACGTACAGTGACGGGTCTGTTGATCTAGTGATTAGTGATCCTGACTGCCGAGAGAGAGGTCGTGGATTCGATGCCCATCGAAGACAAATCATTGTGTGATGACCATGATCATAGGATCATCATTTGTTCTGTCTGGGTGGAATTTATTTAAATGTATGTATTTAGTAATTTATAGGTATGTTTATCAGCAATCTGATTACCATAGTACAGGCTTTGCTAAAAAAACAAAGAACATTCTTCGGCCGGACACACAGAAGCATAAAATCTTATGTCAAATGCCATTAGAATGTTGTTAGTAATTTTTTCTTTGATAAAGGTTTCAGAAACTCTGAACTGATTTGACACCACTGTTTATTTGACAGCTCTGTTAGTTGAACAATATTTTGATTAGCCTATCAAAAAGCGTTGTCACATTAAAGCACGCGTATGTTCATTGTTAAATAATTAGTGTAGCGGAAGAAAGGAGATTGTTATCAGATACAAACGTAAAAACTTACGCACACGGCTCGTCGTGATTGTACCCTACATATCTACTACAAGAACAACGAAACTGTTTGCGTAATAAACGTGGGGAAATTTACGAAAGGCTGTTGTTTTTAATTAATTGAGAGCTATAGTTTCATAAAATGATGGGATGCTCCACTTTGAAATATTCACACGGAAATTTTAGTTGAGCTGGTTATTCATTATTTCTGTGGGGAAATCTTGAAAAACTTTTCAAATGATAGCTGTGCTAACCAAGGACACGAGAAGAGCAAAACCGTTAATGTGATCTAATCATTATGAATTGCAATTTTCAATTAGGTAAGTGTAAGTGTTTAACAACCAAGTTTGGGTTAATATAAGACAGATCACAGAGTGCGGTGTTCCGCAGGGGTCTGTCCTTGGACCACTCCTGTGGAACATGGGATACGACTGGGCCCTTCGAGGCGACTTCCCCCCCGGGCTAGGCGTAATTTGTTACGCCGATGACACGTTGGTCACAGCCCGGGGGGTGAACTTTCAGGAGGCGGCGCGCTTGGCCACCAGGGGAGTCTCTCTAGTGGTCGGGCGCATTGAGGCGCTGGGCTTGCGGGTGGCCCTGGATAAGACGGAGGCCCTTTTATTCCATGGGCCCCGTCGTGGTCCACCCCTTGGCGCCTCTATCGTGGTCAACTCGGTCCTCGTACCGGTTCAGGCCCACATAAGGTATCTGGGCCTGATCCTCGACGGTAGGTGGCTCTTCGACGAGCACTTCCGACAGCTTGCTCCGAAGCTGGTCGGCGCTGCGTCCGCCCTTGGGCGACTCTTGCCCAATTTGGGTGGACCCAGCGTCGCTACGAGACGGCTGTACACGGGGGTTGTCCGGTCAATGGCACTGTACGGTGCACCGGTGTGGGCGGGAGCTCTGACCGCCCAAAATAGGGCGCGCCTCTGGCGCCCTCAGAGGGTTATGGCGGTCAGAGCCATACGCGGATACCGCACCGTGTCGACGGAGGCGGCGTGCGCGTTGGCCGGGACCCCCCCGTGGGATTTGGAGGCGGAAGTGCTCGCCGAAGTATATCGGCGAACGGCTGAGTTCCGGGCGGGAAGCGGCAGTCGGCCCCCGCCCGAAGAGGTACGCGAATGGCGTGAGGCCGTTCGCCGAGCCACCATGGCTCGTTGGTCGTCCCGGCTGGAGGCTCCACGTGCTGGCTTTGCCGCCATGGAGGCGCTCCAGCCGGTCATCGTCGAGTGGGCAGGGCGGCAGCACGGGACCCTTTCCTTCCGACTGACGCAGGTCCTTTCCGGGCACGGCTGCTTCGGGAAGTACCTGCACTCGGTCGCTAGGAGGGAACTGAGTCCCGCCTGTCACCACTGCGACTGCAGTGAGGACTCGGCTCAGCACACGCTGGCGGTTTGCTCCACCTGGGCGACGCAGCGTCGGGCCCTCACTGCAGTCATCAGAGGAGATCTCTCGCTACCGGCCGTCATACGCTCCATGGCCAGTAGCGACAGGAATTTTACCGCGGTCGCGACCTTCTGTGAGGACGTCATCTCGCAGAAGGAGGCGGCGGAAAGGGTCTGGGAGGACGATCTCCACTCGGACCTAATTCGCCGCCGGCGAACCGGGCGGCGGAGGCGCGCTTACCAGCGCCTCATGCCGCCCTGAGTGTGGCCGCGGGTGGACGGGACGGGTTTTCCCCTCCACCCGCTGTAGTGGCCCCCCGCGAGGAGGCGGCGTCCGCGTGTGCCTGGACGTCGCCTAATTGAGAGGATTTAAGTTTTTACCCGGAGGTGGTGCCCGCGCTTTTGCGGGCAGGCGCTAGGGGGGGTCCGGATGTCTTAATAAAAGCTGTTCCCGGATCCCTCCTACTTAAGGCGCAGTACGGCACACCGTGTGGTTTTAGTCGGTTCGATTCCGACACACCGCCCCACTGAAAACCCCGGTGGGGTGACGGCCCGTGGGGGTTTCCACACGCACAAAAAAAAAAAAAAAAAAAAAAAGACAGATCACAGAAAATTAAGGTTTGAGACACACGGTCGTCTGATCCCAAACTAGGCAGAGCCTGTACCATGTTAACCAGACAGCTTATAAACATATTTATATATTGACTAAATACATATATATTTTAGCTAAATTACACCCAGGCATAGAACAAATGATCATGGTCCATTCCACAATTATTTATCCTGGGTGGAAATCGAACCCACGACTTCTGGCCCAGCAGTTAGGATTACTAACCATTAGACCAACAGCGGGCCTCAGTCGTCGTCAATTGTAGTAAACTTATTGCCTATTTAATAGAGTTTTGTTTACGCTAAAATATAGTCTCTTGTACATCTCTACATAGTACAAAAAAGGTCACTACCGCCGTCTGTAAGATCTTTTAAACTACACAACAGATTTTAATTCGGTTTGCACCAATAGATATAGCGATTCAAGAGGAAGGTTCATACGTATAGTTTCATATTGTTTTGTGTTAATTTGTATAATTATATGACGATAATTGTTCACCACATTAGTATCTATATTGCACCCGTGCGAAGCAGGGGCGGGTCGCTAGTAATAACTAATCTGCTGCAACACCAACCAACATCTTTAAATTATTTCATAAACGACACTTGTAGATAGTTTTTTAACCTAGCCAAGACGGGTATTTATCGTACATCCACAGAACACATAATAGTGCCAGTACAGAAGGACCTCCTTGCAATACCATTTAAATAAAAATCTTTTTAACAAAAAATTAAACCGACGAAATAACTAAAAAGCAATAAATAAATAAACCTCTTAGGTCTTGAGCTTATTTACATAAACTATAAAATTTTATATAAACTTATTTTGAGTCGGCGCCAAACAACAAACTGATTAATTATCTAAATTTTATATGTACCTACGTAGAATGGACATGGCTATATGTAGGTAATTAATCATTTTATTATTTGGCGTCGACTCAAAATAAGTTTATATAAAATTTGATAGTTATGTAAATAAGCTAAAGACTTAAGAGGTTTATTTATTTATTGCTTTTTAGTTATTTCGTCGGTCGAAGCGTCCTGCCGCGACGGTGTCAGGCGTCTCACTGTGTGATGAGTTTTTATTGTAAAATCACAAATTATTAAAAAAACATAAGATATTGAATTGCTGTAAGTTACCATAAGCTTCAGCTTTTCCCATCACATTCTTAATTAACTCTAATTGATATTTACTCGCAACACGTTAAATTCACGATTTTTTTTTTAAGTTTATTTGCCTTTTATGCTAAGAGAAATAGTTCGTAGCGACCTATAAGCTATGTCCATGCGCTGTTTTTAAACCAGTTTAAGCGCTTGCGCTATTGCATGCGCTATGGTTGCTCAGAGGAAAACGCAAGATGAACATAAAAGCGCGCTGGTGTAGATATACCTTTATATCCAGCCAAAAATCGGAAGAAAATTTGCTAGGATGATATTTAACTTACACTGTATCAATTTTATACGATTCTTTTTATTTATATATATATATATATAACAAGGTATTATAAATAGTATTTTGGGAAGTCATTTAATAGCTATAGAAAAAAGCCAAATGCTTCATTTTTGTAATATTGGCAAACTGTGATTGCAATGTACATTGAGGGTAAATGTGACTTGAGAAAGTAATTACAAGGGCTATGCAAGTAGTTCTGATTTACTGCAAAAGGGGCAACTTCTGACGATCCTAAAAAACTTAACATCTTTAGAAGGTGTCCTTTGCTAGCGCTTTTATAGAAGTTCTCGACTTCTACAGAAGCTAAATCAAGAGCCACAGAATTCATGGAATATTTGCATTAGAATATAGGTATGTATATAGTTTATAAATGTGCAAATGGCAGCAAAGAGAGCATTTAGTTGTATCGCATTTCCTTCCCTGCGCTGTTAGTTCGCCATGAACGGACACGAAATTACCTTCTTGCAGATATAGTTATATAAATAAAACACTCCATTGACATTTCCAAATTTGTAATATTGTTAGGATTGTACCCTTCGTTAAAACAGTCTATGACGCACTTAATAGATATGTGAGTGGGTTCAATCCAACGCGCTTAGGGCCCACTCCTGTTCTCAATAGAAATGTCAAAGGAACTTAGAAGTTGGGTACAGTCAATTGTTTGTGTTAGGTTTTTTTTTTATATTATAGGGGGCAAACGAGCAGGCGGGTCACCTGATGGTAAGTGACTACCGTCGCCCATGGACACCTGCAACTCAAGAGTCACAAGTGCGTTGCCGGCCTTTGAGATAGGAGTACACGCTCTTTTCTTGAAGATTTGAAGGGCGTATCGGTCCGGAAATACCACAGGCGACAATTTGTTCCAGAGATTGGTTGTGCGAGGCAAAAAATTTCTGGAGAACCGCACAGTGGTGGATTGCCAATTATCCAGGTGATGGGGATGAAAGTTTTGTCGCGTTGAACGATGGCGAAACGTTGCGGCCGGTATAAGTCCGAACAATTCCTCGGAGCACTCCCCATGATACATGCGATAGAGAATGCAGAGTGACGCTACATTTTTACGCAACGCCAAAGGGTCAAGCCGATCTGAAATATCTTGGCAATCGATGATTCGAGTCGCTCTCCGTTGAATGCGGTCAAGAGGGAGAAGCTGGTACTGGGGTGCTTCTGCATAGATATGAGAACAGTATTCCATATGCGGCCGTACCTGCGCCTTATAAAGTTGTAGGCGGTGGGCCGGGCTGAAATACTGTCTCGATCCATTCAGCACACCAAGCTTCTTCGAGGCTAATTTGGCCTTACCCTCCAAGTGACCGCGGAACTGGACTTCGCTCGATATATCGACACTAATTTGTTTAATCACAAACACTTCTTTTACTAGAGGGCGCTACAATAAAATACTACAACACACCTTAAAACTATGTATTTACCACTGCCGTGGTCAAAAATCGCAAAATATAAACATATAAGTATTCCGTTACTCCCTTCGGGCTAGGCAAAGGCAACCAGTCCGCCCCTTGATACATTCTTACATACCTGACAAGCGTCCTCTATCGTTACTTCTGACCTGCCCTTCTTCAGAACATCACCAATTTCATCAGAGTATGTTCTAATGGTGACTAGTTTTTCCCACTAACCCGTTTGTCTTGTATACTAATAACAAAGTAACGTCTCGTCTTGAGATGAACGCTGTCAATAATATTGCACAGAAGATTGATAAATTAACAATTGGATATATTTTGAAGTTAGTAGGAAAAATTGCAAATGAAAGATCTGACGCACCGTGTTTTTCATAACCCCGTTTCTATTCCAGTTTTCATAGAACAAGTATCTTACCACAGGTTGTTTACTCTAAAGTGTGGCCCTTAGTAGAGCATAGTGAATGCCTGCTTGTCCCGAGTGCCTTGACACAGATCGCAACAGCTTATTCATATCACTTGCTCTGACAACTACGACACCATTAACAAATAGAACTTGTTTGTATACCCTACGTCTACATAATACATTGTTGAATGACTGTTGTAGTCCAGTTTTAGACTGGACCACCTTCCGATGTCAGATACTTGTGACCGATCATTCGTTGCTGGAATACTTTGGGATGTTTGGTTCCATAGTATAAGTTCGATCACGAGGTATTCGGTTCGAAGCTTCATTTTCGTTAATCTGTTTTTAATTCCTAGTACTCAGCACGGGGCACGGATATCGGAACGTCCCATGTAGATCACAACAGGCTTACTTCAAACCCTGAAGCTGAAAATGTTCAAATAGTATCTACTAACGGAGATAAACTTACCGCTGGTTCTCGGTTTACAACCTCAACGGTAGTCATAGGAGTTGATAAACGTGAACAAATTGCGATAGCTGGCATGCTAGAGTGGTAAACTGGACTGCATATTCCCTGCACAGAGTTTGCTTGCCAAACTTGGTAAGTACCTATAAACCTGGAATGCCAAATCTTCTGCTGGCAAGAAGTAACGGTTCGATACGTATTTCGCCCACGCACAAGACATTAAGAGTTTGGCACCTAACTTTTATTTTGCATTTCACAACCAAGTTAGATTAGTAGGCTTTTCTTCTCTATTATATATTTACTTGTGCTGTCAGACCTTGTTTCTTACCAAAGACATAAGTATTTGGCAGGTATTAATTTCAACTTCATACGTTCACGGGTTCCCGACAAAAAGGACGGACAACAAAGTGAACCTATAAGGGTTCCTTTTTTCCTTTTGAGGTACGGAACCCTAAAAATTGTGGCGCCGAATGTTTATCACTTGCTAAGTACTTAGTCGAATTATGAACAGACAGAACTGCTTATATTAAAATTTGCATAAAATATGTACATTGAAATTAATAGGTTTCATTATCTTAGTACGTTTATTCAGGATTACGCGCAACTGTGCAAAGATAATGAGAGAATACGAGGCCCTCATAAAAAAAGTTAACGAGGTGTTAGTGTCTCATGAAGTAAAAGCACCTCGCTACTTGGTGCTTTACTGCAATATAATTCCTATTTTAAATAAACAAATGCAAAACTTTTTGAAAATGTATATCCAACCTTTGTACTCGTAAAGATATTTTTAAGGTAGTTGTGAGTAGCAAATTTTGAGAAATTATTATTAGGGTGACAAAACAAAAATATTTTTTTTAAAGTGAAACAAAAAAGAAGTTGTGCATTTTGATTAAACAGTGAATGAATAATGAATATGAATTTAAAATCAACAGTTATTTTAACTGTTGCCCTGTTAGTGTTATTGTTACTTTTTTTTTTGGAAAAATCATACAAATACTTTATTTTTAACCCTGAATAACAAATAGCAGGACAATTTTATGTAGGTACAATGTAATGAATATAGCTTAGTGAAAAAAATGTTTCAAAACGGAACCGCAAATGTAACAAAGGACTTTTTATCCAAAATATGCACACTCAGTATACCTTGTTTTAATGCTTGCTACACAAATTATAGTTTGAAAAAACTAAAAAATACACGCTATAATAGCAAACCGAACTAAAAAGTAGAAAATATTTTTTTGTTGTATAAAAACGTAGAGTTCGGTCTTGGTTCTTAAAAAATCTGTCAAGGCCGGATATCCGGCCTCATTGGATCCCTATGCTCAGCCAAACAAAGCCACTTGTCTATTAGTGCTATATAAACTTTATTCCGAGTGGTCTTTGAAGATTCTGTTACATAGATAGACATAGGTCCAGCTAATATATAAAAAGTGTGGTTACATTGGTGTCCTTAGTATTCGTGATAGATGTATTTAGCTAATCAAATGACACTGTCTTGTTTACCAAGCCGGTTTCGTGCCCAAACAAAAGGCAAGGCATTTTTGCGGTATAGATAAAGAAGGATTAACACCGGTGGCGTAACTGTACCATCTGAGGCCCGTAGCTAATTCATCGGATGTGTGAGGGTCTGACTCGCGCTTGGCCGTTATTTTCTTAAGGATGTATTAAAATCTTGATAATTCATTTATATAACTTGTGTGTTTCTTAAGGTTTATTAAATTAGATAACTTATATGTATTAAATACAAAATAAATATTTTTTAAATGCATTTTGTAATTAGTGCCTCCTATGTTCAGGGCCGTTGGTGCCCAGGAGCCCCCTCTGTCTAGGGGCCCGTGGCATTTTGCCCGCTCTGCCACCCTATTGTTACGCCACTGATTAACATAGCTATTCCATTGGCAAATGCCACAATGAACAAAGAAGGTTGTTGTTTACACATCGTGTTGTTACTTTGGCAGAAAAATCGAAATTTGTAATTGCTAGGTATTTAAATTTACCTGGATAAATTTAAATACCTAGTAATTATAATTATTTACAAATTTCGTTCTTCTTTTCGGCCTATTTAATCTTTATTTTGTTAATATGAATAATGCAAATTTATTAATGCATTTTTTTCTATTATTAACGAAAGTACAATATTTAATACAAATAAAATAAAAACAGAACGAACGTTCAACATTAATGTTTTATTTCTAGTTTTCTACAATTCTGTCTCATTTATTTAGTATGTTGAACGTACTAACTACACATGTTTTTGTTTCCAAGATATTTAAATATCTCAAGCGTGGGTACCTACCTAATCAAAACAAAAGAATATAAAAATGGAATCTCAAGATTGAACTAAACGTGATTTGTGTTTCACTCCAGTGCGTTGCGTATTTTTGGATGAGTTTGTTTAATTATACATTTTTAGTAGACGAAATCAACATAATTAAGCACTTTAATAATAAGTTAGATGATTTGAGTAAATTTTAACCTTCAATTCATACATTTATGGAAGATACAAAGAAAGAAATTCTCATAAAATTGTCCAGTGACGCAAATGCGTATAATAGGTACATAGTTCGTTTTTTTTTCGCAGGGCCGTGTTAATACGTGATTGTCTACTTTCCTTTTATGGTTTAACTGCATTCATGATCTTTTTGTATTCAACTAGAATGGTGATGATTGAAATAGCGAACCGGGTGGATCACAAAAAACACGTGAGAACTAATGTTTGAGGGAGGAATTCTATTAATATTTTTATTGGTTAACTGCTAATAGGAATAAATAAATTATTTAATTCAGATGTATTAAATTAAAGAGGCTCATTTAAAAAAAAAATGTATCCCGACTGTATTACATAACTGGTAATTGAAAAGCAAAAAAACAAGCTTTGTATTGTATAAAAAAATAGAAAACCTCTCCTTTCTTGAAGTCTATTAAAATAGGCGGTAATGTTACATTAAAAAAATGGTGTTTGTTAAATGCAATAAATTAAAATTCACACATCACTGACACAGATAGAACTATTGTATTCTTCAAAATAAACAAATGCTTCCATTAGGTAGGTACTGACAATAACATGTCAAAAAGAATAAAAAAAGTAATAATATATGAAGCCTTTTAGTTTTGTTAGTGGATGATCGCACAGTCGGTCTCTTTAGCCAGACAATCAGACGAGTTTACTACTAGTACCCCCTAACTATTAGGCCATCTGCCTGAGCACCAACTAACTAGTATATTTCTTTCATAGAAAGAAAAAACGCACGTTCATAGTAGTTGCAGATCTTGTAAGATAAATGGTGTACATTAATTAAACATCTGCATCATTTACATTAATTCGTACCGTGACAGATTTGATTACTTCTGGCACACAGACTCTGGCGTAGATCGCTTTTATATGAGAGTTTGTGTTTCTTTTATTTATTACCAAAAACCTTAAAATGAAGATGTGATTTTATTGTAATGATAAATACAACATTATCATTACACCTAAATAAATAATATAAGCCAAAAGGGAGGCACACGTTTTGAGACGCAGCATATACAGTACCTACGGGTCTAGTATTCTTCAATACGCAATGAGCATTTTAAGTTAGGGGTTCCTGGAGTAAACGTCAAAACAGTCGAGAAATCTCACAAGCGGACATGCGCAGTAGGGGCCCCGATCAATGCACCCCGTCGAATGCGCGCGCCGTCTTCACCCCGGCTGCCTGCCGCTATCTACGCAGTTAGGCACAAAAACACCATCTGAAACCTAGCTCACTCGCCGAATCGCCCTTGAACACAAAAAAATACACAATCAATCGGCTCATCCGTCACTAAGTGTCCAAAAAATCTACCTTCAACGCGAGGCGCCTTACGAGGTTACGACTGATTCAGCTAGTTGAGGACACCCACACCTTCCGAAGTGTGTCTGCCAGTGTCTGCGGAGTTCGTCAGTGTTGCACCTAGTCCGCTCACCATCGCGTGACTCACCGGATTATCCAGAAGATTTCGATCGTTAGATTCGTTACGATAGTGGTCTCCAAGACTCGGTGTTGGTGTGTAACCGTAAATAATTAGTGCAAGTTCGGATGCCGGTGGTCCGGCCGTGTGTGCCGCTATTGATGACGGGGCCACCGAGGCCTGCTGAGGAGTGAGGTGGGCGCACTCAGCCGCAGGATGGACGACTGTGACACAATATTCTATGACGACGACGGCGAAGCTCATTGCGATATGGTACGTCAGTTTAACCTTGAATATAAAACTTAGATAATCCTAAACAATGTAATTAGTGCATCTTATGTTAATGTTTCATTTATACATATTTACGAATCTATGCTAATACCGAATATTGTTATATAACACGGAAGCAGATTATAAAATGGGTGCACAAAATGGACGATCTGCCCGTTTTTGCAGTGATGCAATACCGCTGAACTGGAGGATATTGTAGATCGATTTCTTTTGTGATTTCTAAGACATCAACTGATGTTTTTAAATAGTATCATAATAGTCACTTACAATGAGTGCCTTTACTGAGGTAAATGCGGATCGATATTTAAGACAATTTTACGAGCGCGATTGCACAAGCATCAAATACGAGGATTTTTAAAGGACAAGTTTACCCGTATAGTCATAATAAATCTATTGGTATAATATTCTCAACATTATTAATGCTGTTCAAACAATAATATTAAACTAAGTTGCTCCTAAAAATTATGAGAATTTTCACACGCCTCCGACAAAAACATTTAGCTATCCGAATATGCCGTTACACTGCCGAGTACCGTAAAAGTGATATCACGTATTGAATAGAAGATTAACTACAAAGCATATAACTAAAAAGCCCGTCGAAAATTTTATACTGTTTTTAAAAACAAGTAATCATTATAGAACCATATCTCGTAAGAATTAATTGGCTGCAATATGGTTACTTTTATTGCAATATCAACTAGTTTGAACATAATTTAGTACTCTAAACTTTATTGGATTGGTATTACAACCTTCATAGCGAATTGATTTTAGTAGGAAGGAGACTAACTGGATTTTTTATAAAAAGAGCACATTGTAATTAACTATTTGGATTATATATTTCAAAAGAGAGTAGGTATATCCGTGATTTTTTTAAAGAATTTGCCCACATTTCAAGCCTGAGATATTTTTTTAACTTTTGAAAACATTTTTTAAAAAGAAAAGCTATGGACTAGGTATTTAATGTTCCATTTTGCATTGTTTGATTTAAGGTTGAAGACGATAGACCATGAAGTCAATGTTCAACATGCTTAGCTTTTTAATTGCTAAGTTGGACTACTTCTAATTTTTTCTACTAATTTGTTTGCAATAACAGCCTGAATCATCTTTAAAAATACCTAAGTAGTAGGTAATAAGTAGTAATCAAATAGTTGCTGTTGTCTTTTGTAAACTTGAAATTTCCCAAAATTGTGGAATCATAAGAAAAAACACTGTTCAATAATGCCTGCTATTCCTTTTAATTATAAATTATATTGCTCTGAACCTATTTTATTAAGTAAAAACAATGTTAGCCATTCACACAACAGAGTATCTTTATTTATGTATACAATCTCATGCGCAGTAGGTATATTTATTACCTACGTAACTAGGCGGATCGTACATATTACGAAAGGTAATCCTTTCTAGATTGACCTTGGGCTAATGCAGACACAGAATAAAGTACTTGCATCTAAATGTATTTAGTTGTGTGCATCTACATGATACCTAATTAATCACTACATATTACAAAACACAGTCCCCCGCCGCGTCTGTCTGTCTGTTCAGAGAGATTCATGAAAGCTTAGGTGTATTTAAATGTATTTATTTATATTTGTTAAGGTTTTGTGTAAATTTGTTGACACATGATGATGATTGTTGAAGATGTCTCTACTACCCGTGCGAAGCCGGGCGGGTTGCTAGTATACACATAAATTTAATTTTTTTATTAATTATTGTACCCAATGTTTATAGTAAACTAGCTCCCGTGTAATTAAGAGATCTGCCTTTTTTTATCGTGTGGAAACCCCCACGGGTCACCTCATCGGGGCTGATGAAGTGGTACGTCAGTATCAAACTGACTTAAACAACACGGTGTTCCATCACAATAGGAGATCTAAGTTTGTAAAGCACTTTATTATTATGTCACTCCGAAATACTACCTATCAGTGTCGTAAATCGTTCAGCGGTAAAGGAGTAATTTAATAAAAACATTTACAATCCCAGAGACCATCCCAGAGAATCATTTTCAGTTTTTAAAGGATTTTTCAATTTTTTCCAAAGTGGCTTTTCTCTTCCTGAAAACTATATTTGGACCATTATATTAATGTGGTCAATATTAGCCAAATAGTTCTCAAGTACATAGCATAGCGTAGCAATGTTCTTACGAACGAAGAGCATGTGTAATATTTATTTAGATAGATGATTGCCAAGGCTTTGAGGACCTGTGATTCAATTACTATTAGAAAAAGCTCCAGGGGTTGTTCTAAAAAAGCAAATTTATTATTTCAAGGTTCCAAGGTATCAATAATATATTTGTAGACGTTCATATCTCCTATTTTGCGTTCAACCGCGCATTCATTTTGATGCAGTTTTATGAAATTTTATCGAACAGGTTTTAAATTCTGACAGATTATAACAAACATGATAAATATTACATTTCCTGTCACACCTGGTCACAACCAGGCAGAAAATGTAATGGAGACAACGCTACTAGGGTGTGCCCTAGTAGCATTGTCTCTTTCTTCATCTATCTGATGATCGCTAATTCACTATGTTTTTCTACAAAATACTGTAGTCAGTATGTAAAGGTTGCGTTTGGTGCCGGGAGGTTAAATGACACAGTATAGTACAAGAGTACACATACAAAAAAAGAAACTACTGATTTGACATATATGTAGTTATGTATGTAGTATATATATTAGACAACGTATGCACTAGTTAAAACAGTTACATTTCTTCAAAAACCTTTTGTAGGTCACGTTCCATCTATTCTGTTGTTACAAGCCTGTGGCGTATTCATCTTACATAATGACATACAGAATACGCAGATCCCTACAGTTTTGTGTGTAAACACTGTGATTCATCAAGATGAATCACAGTCAACTGTATCACTGTACCAAGGTACAATGATACATTTGACTCCACAGTCAAATGTTATGAAATTTTTGTTAGCAGATATCTGAAGGCCACGTGTATAAAAACTATAACATGTATGTATGGATACCATAACACTCTATTAGTATTATAATTGCTATATTTAATATTCTCAAAGTAACTCACTTTTAGATTTTTAGATGATAAGCTTTCTGATGTTGTATCCGGCTATTGTATTTCTGACACTGAGGTGTAAGGTAAACTTTAATCAAAACACATTAAAAGTTTGATAGTCTTTCCTCACTCGTTTTAGGGAATAGACTTCAGAAATATTTAGAAAACTGCGGGAGTGGTTAAGACTCTTACTCGTGACAGATTCTCATGAAGGATTTCTTTAAGGATCACGATCACAGTAGGTATCTAAATAAATTACACCTTACAGTTAATCGCGATCAATTTTATCTAGTGTCTTCAATTCTTTAGCGTAGTGCTGTGTTTCTTTCTGTGTATAGAAGAGGTTCGCAAGGTTAAAGTGAACGCTTACCACCAGGCTTGAAGTGCTTGTTTGTTAACTAAGTTGTAAAACAATATCTCTGCGTAATAACGTAGAGAAGTGTATTTTTATGTGACCGTTTTAAAAGAAAGTAAACACTTCTTTTATACGCATATGTGAGTTGTCAACTGCTATGTACGGCAACCTGTAGACCGGAACATGGCAGGATATTTTAACCAAACGAATCACCTAATACATGGCAATAACTTGTTAACCAACCTTCTCACTTTCAAACGCATATCATTAATTAAATTACTGCATAATCTCAACACTGATTTAGTGTTGTGTAATCGATTAAATTCTTATCTTGAAGAATCAATCAATCAATGAACAGATAAATGTTTTATACGTTATTATACGTAGTGAGTGAAAGTTAAAATAAATTCTCCAATTCATCATCATTATGTCCACGAACTCAGTTGAGAACAATACAAAATTCTTTTAATTTAGCTATTTTAACGAGAAACATAAAGTGTTCACACGCTAGGCAATTATACGACCTTACGTACACAACAAATACCACTTCCACATGAGTAAAGAAACCACTACACCAGTTGTGTTGCTTAGCGTCGGTTTTATTGTAAGGTGGAGCTACTTCCGCAGTCGGGCATCTGACACGCATTGCGCCCTACTTACTTTGACCAGCATCTCTGTTCATGTGACTTTAAAGCTGAAGGTAAGCATTGAGAGGAAGTCAGCAAACCTGAATGTCCTTTAGAATGTTCTCATAGGCTTATATGTATAAAGATGTACTAATCCATTCAAGGGCACCGTCATGGATAATCGCCGAACTCCTGGGCGCAGAGGGACGACTTACGAACAGCACCGATATCGACAAATTATGTATACCCATGCATAGTAATGACACCCAGGGTAACAGACGGAAAGCATAACAGTTACTGGGAAGTACTATACATACGTGACGACATCTGACCAAAACTCGTAAAAAAATAAAATAATTTATAAATATTTATCATCACCACCAGCCAATATACATAATCGTGCTTATAATACAAGCATTAAGTGCTAATAACCCAGCTAACTGATTTCAATGTTTTTTTAGCAATTACTTCGGTAATCTGCGTTCTCACGCAATATGAGGAAACATTCGAGCTTCTCTATTGAGGAAATATGGTCAGCAAATAAATTGACTAAAACATACAGATTAAAAAAATTCATCTTTTTTTACTTGTACATTTTTTTGGTTAAAATTGATATCACAATAATTAAACAGAACATTTTACTGAAAAAAAATCAATAAATACCACATAGGGTCAAAAACTGCAATGTAATCAATCAAACAAGTCGTTTCAAGGTTAATGTGTGCGATATTATAATAAAATCCCAGATCATATTCAAATGTTGAGTCTAAACAAGTTTAAGTCCACAGTAAAACGACAGCTATGCCTTAAGGGCTATTATATACTCAGTAGTAGATTATATGCAGGATAAAAACGCTTGGGATGGAATTATATTGGATTCACAGGCTATTTCATGTACTTAATAGAAATGTAATGTGAGCTAATATGTTTCTTATTTTCCATCTCTTATGTTTTTCTTTTCTTCTTTTTAATTTTTTCCTTAATTTTCAGTTTCCTTATTGTCATATTCTTTTTTTTTTGTTTATTTACTTTTAATTTTAAAAACATAATAGCACACCACAAAATGATGTGATCTGTACTAAATATTGTTAAAACTGTCTGGTTTTTTTTTTAAAGAGTGGCCGTGAGTTTGTTTGCCCGATTTCTTCTCACAAGGCTTATAGATCGAAACAGCCAGATGTGATATTATGTTATCCATTTTTTTTTCTTTAATAATTTTACATTTGACGAAGCAAACTATTGTTGCGGTGACTGTGTGTGTTGATCTATAATTTTTAATTATAATAATTATTTATTAAATCGACGATTTCTAATAATTGATGGTCAATTTTATGAAGTAAAGATATTGAATTTGAATTTGAATTTGAACAACATTTAAACATTTTATGCAATCAGCTGATCTTGAAGGCGCCGAACGTTTAAGGTCATTCACCGTATCGCACAAAAATAATACCTACGAATGTTAAGCTTACATTGCGTAGCGCCAAATGAAACTAATGACTATAAATCCTTAATCTCGCATTTTTATGATAAACTGACTTTTATATTATGATAGGTAGGTAACCATAGAAAGAAGTTTTTGTAAGTTTTTCGCGTAGCTCAAACTTACACGCTGTATACTGGACTCCTATATCTTTATATAGCCGTTTCTACACATTTTTTACCTTATAGCACATATGGTTTAAACATTTTAGCTTTTTGCACTAATTCTACATTAACCTTTAAGAATTTATTCCAAATTTCACATTCCTGTCTGTGCGTGTTTGCTTAAAAATGTGTTTAATTCTTCGCAAAGATTTCTTCTCGCGTACTAGTATATAGATAATAATAATTGACCACTTGAAACATCTCACACACGACCGTCTGACCCAAAGCCGAGCCTGTACAAGGTAACCAGACTGCCGCTAAACATACTTATATTTTACTAAATACTTACATATTATAGATAAATTATACCCAGACACAGAACAAAATGGTCGTGCTCATCACACAACTATTTGTCCCGGGTGGGAATCGTACCCACGACCTCTAGCTCAGCTAAACTACCCACTAGGTTTTATAATAATTACCACTCTTACTTTTATTGCATTTCTCGATGAAAGTTGTTCGTAACACGTTCTTTGAGTATGATGTGAATACCGATAATTAGTAAAAATAATGGTTTGCCTTCGGTTTTAGAACCAATAATTTATTGTAAGCTTAGCAACAATGCAAGAGATATTATTCTAAGTCTTTAAACAGTTGTTTAGGGAATAAAAGACAAAACATTAAAATTATTGCTTTATGAAAGTTGCCAGTGTGCATGGGTGATAAAACAAAATACTACGCAAGTAGTGTTTCGGTACTTTCTCGTAAACAAAGATTTTATGCTACAAACAAGCTATTTTAGAGTTTTAGAAACCCTGCTCACGAGCATACGAGCGGTCCTTGTTAGTCAGGACTACTAAAGCTCTGTCTAACTAGGGTCTACTGTCACACCGGTCGGGTGGCTAAAATTCGAACAGAAATCTGATGTGCCCTACCTTACTGTACATTGCTCTGTGTACAAGTGCCATCACTGGTGGTGCGTGTGTTGAGGGGTACTAGTGACCGCTTACCATCAGGCGGACCTGGTCCTTGTACACCAACTCAGTTATTTTAGGAATTCAACATAATTTATTCTTTGCAGTCGGTTAAGAAACGTGATATCATGATACATTATAAAGATTATTCATATTAGCATATTAAAACAATTATTACTGAATACAGACAGATATGTACATAACTTAATACAATACGGGCCTTATCATTAAAAGCAATCTTTTCCTGGCTTCTACATTAGATTTGAATTCAAGTGTACATGTGTTTTTAAGACAACTCCCGCATTCAGCGAGCAGCAGGGAGGCTTCGCAAAATTTAAACAACGACAACTATTTGTGAATCACACAAATTTTTATTCCGTGTGGGGTTTGAACCCACAACACACGGCGCGGCGTAGTGGCGAGGTGACCACTTAAGCCATTGCGCCATCCGTGCAATCAAATTCAAGTAATACTCATTTAAGACTTTTTATACACCTAGTAATCTTAATTCCGCGTTGAATATAGAACATTGACTGAATCCAGGTATACCAGGTACATTTTTTTTTATGATATAGGGGGCGAGCCGACGTGTCACCTGATGGTAAAGGACTACGGCGGCCCTTGGGCACCTGCAACTCAAGAGTCATAAGTGCGGTGCCGACCTTTAAGGTGGGAGTAGGGGAAGAGGGGGAGAGGGGGGAGGGAAGGGTTAAGGCCTCCGGTAACCTCACTCACTCGGCGAAAAGCAAATCCATTGCTTCACTGCCGGTTTTCTGTGAGGCCGTGGTATCACTCCGGTCGAGCCGGCCCATACGTGCCGAAGCATGGCTCTCCCGCAAATAAGCTTCATTAACCACAGACTCGTTATCCTAGTATGTCTGTTCATTAATACCAATTTGAGTAATTACTAGTAATTTGTGATGTAAGCTTCGTTAAAAGAGCTGAGTATATCTAAAAACTGCATAATGTCTTAACTCTAAGAGAAATACTTCTCATGTTTGTTCATCGCTGTTTCTCGTCGTCATTAGCTTAGACATGAGATAATAATAACACACCAGACTTCAGACACCTCACACATGGCCGTCTGATCCCAAATGGGGCAGAGCCTGTACTATGGTGACCAGACTGCTGATAAACATACTTATTTATTACTAAATAACATATTATAGATAAATTACACCGCGACACAGAACAAATTATCATCATCACACAATTATTTGTCCTGGGTGGGAATCAAACTTACGACCTCTAGCTCAGCAGTAAGGGTCACTAACCACTAGACCAACAGGCCTTTTCATATTTTACTACAGATCGCGTGGTGGTTTAATTTCGATCATGGTTTTTTCATTGGCCAGTATAACTTGAGCTGTCATTGTATAGACTTACTTACCATGAGAGGTAGTCATATACACTGGAACTTAAACCGTTTTTACGTAATTTTTAAAGTTGTAAGACATATTGTTTATAAAATTTAGGTTTCTGCACTTCTTCTATATATAAACTGTAAATATTCCAAAATTTACGTTACTGTGTTCGCGAAATTGTCTTAAAAAGGGGTACAAAGAATTCTCTTCATGTATTAATATAGTGATATTTATTGATGAACATTCGCTTTGCCAAAAAAATCCATAACGAGCGGTCTTTCACCTGTGTAGCTCCCCTTAACCGAACTTTGCAAATCTACATACATTTAATAATTAACTAAAATAACTAATCCTGCCTTTTTCTTTTGAACTTGATAAGCCTCATCCCGTAGCTTGTTGAAACTTATTACCTAGAATTGTGAGCCCCGGTAAAGTACCCCTTCTAATGGACAAATTGACCGTATGTCTGACCGTAAGCGACCATGTGTTTCCATTGCACTCTTTCTCTTTACTCATCAATTTTTCTATTAGCCTTAAAGTCTGAATAATAATTACAGTACGTAGTCAATCAAATCGTCAATCTCTCGGTAAAAATAATCTAGACACATCAAGAACAATAAAAATGTGACTGAAGTTAGCGCCAGATCCAATTTGTCGAGTTTACAGGAACAAGAACTATAAAAATTCGGAGTCACTTTTTTTTAATTCCGATTAAGTTTCAATGGCAATTATATAGTCTATTGATAGAGTTTTCTTTATTTACTCAACTTCTTAAAAATGTCGTAACGGTGTATTACTAGCAGGGTAGAAAGCTAGAAGCTTGAAGTCATCGTTTGTCATAATCGAAAAGATTATTTCGAAAAGATTCGAGAAATTTCGAGACTAGTAGAAAAAAAAAACTGTAAAAGTTTCTAAATTTGTAGTGGGTAATGCAGCGTTAGGCCTTAACGTTAGCTTACTGAAAAGATCTTTGTTGGTGGTCAGCATTCTAAGACTAGAAGTTGAGGCGTCGCTTTTACATGGTGAATAGCCTAACGACTGTGAATGGTTCGTGTATTATGCACATCATAGTGAATGGTATGACCTTTGCAACTGTACAATTGACGTAGAACGTGCACCTGCATACTAATGGTGTTTAGATGGACACACTTTACTTGCATCATCTAAACTCGGTTTAATATTGCTTTACGTAAGAAATTCGATTAGAAGAATATTTTCTTCAAAAACTTTTATATTTTACCAACCACCTAAGTTGCATATTTAACTTATTTGTTTAAGTACATAATATTTCTTGGACAAAATAACTGTAAAACGGCGGAGTTAATACTGTTTACTTAAACATATTTGTATATGTTACATCATCGTGGAAGAGCTATGCTTCTGCACGCATGGGCCGGCTCGATCGGAATGATACCACCGCACCACATTTTTTGTTATGCTATGTTGTGTTTCGCCGTGTGAAAAAAAGATTACTAGTAACGTGGGTCACACATTACTAGTAATCTCGTTAACCCCTCCAGCTAAGCTTAACGCTTGTGTTACTGTTTACCACTGAGTGGAGTTCAAACCGGCAACCACTTGATCGCAAGTCCGACGCCTTAGCCATTACGCTACCGCCGCTTGTGTTGTCTAAATGTTTTCTAAACTAATTGTATTAAGAAAGTTAATGTTGGAAATCATGAGGTTAGTATAAGAGCTAAATCATTAGACTTGGGATCAGGCGGTTCGAACTCCATAAAGTATCTGTAAACCCACCACTAACATCACTATCATCAACATTTATGATTGAGACACACAAAATATGTACCTACCCGCGCTTATATTTCAGGGAAGCCTGACTGACTAGTTGGTTTTCTTCGGTAAACACACAAATGTACAACCGTATATATTTAATAAACTATGTTTTTTAATAATTATGAATACCACTCACGTTTGGTAATTATTTTTATATACAGATAATATAGCAACTGAAATTATAAATAATGCTAGACTACACATAGTAACTTGTACTTCTATCTGAAAGAAGTGAATGTGGTTACACGTCATTATTGTTGTTACAATTTAGCTTACAAGTTATATGTTTGTTTTTAGTATAACAAAATTCTGAATAGGCCTTCTATAATTTTGGCACTGTCAGCATCAATTTGTCCCTTTGCTCAGCCAGCACAAGTTGATCTCCCTATGTACTATCTAAGCTTGTTGTCACCTTAATGCTGTAGAAAATAACGTTTAACCTTCGATCATTATGATCAGCGTGGTTATGGTTGGCTCAAATAATAAATACAGTAAAGTGCATTACTTTAATTCCAAAAATAACATCGTTTGTAAAGTAAGTTTAACACCTGCCTTTAAGAAACGGCAATACTCCCTTTGTAGTTTGTTAATGAAACTGAAAACATTTATTCAAAATAAGAATCTGAATGAATCGCTAATTAAAACCAAACGTAACGAACGAGGAAATATCTGCTGCGCTTTCCATATTCATGATGAAAGCAGGGATTAAACACAAGTGATTTTTATTTTTAACATTTGCTTAAAATAGTTTGTATCTCAATCTATAATCAAAATATTTTTTAATACAAATTACACAGCAAGGCGTGGCCGGGTAGCTAGAATTAATAAAGTAATAACAAACACATATATTTTTTTTCTTATTTAAACATTATATATATGCCTGATAGGGAGATTAGGGAGATCTATGTTAAAAGTCATTATTATACTTGTTTTATTTAATTTATTGTAAAATAACAAGAAACAAGATATTAACGTAAATGTTAATTTACAACAACGAAACAAAGAAAGTTAAGTTAACAATCTGTTTCTTTTCATCCCGATTCTGATTGTCTTACTACACTACGCAAAACATTAAAAGTTTAATTGTTGTCTTAGGCCCTAATATTATTGCCCCCCAATCAAAAGTGATTCCCCCACCCATCGTTTATAAGATAAAATACATTTATTTGTCTTTAACCTTATTGGTTCTCCGTAATGTAGTATTCTCACAGTCGGCAGGTGTGTTACTTATATCTTGGTTGTCGGAACCGTGTTTATCTTTGTGTTTTTGTATTATTTCTTGCGATACCTCTCTTTTCTCAGTCACCCAGCCTAGCTTCTCCGCTAGGTGAATTAGCTTAGTGGTAAAATCCAATGTGTGAGACCATTCAGCGCCCCTGTAATCGAAGGGGAAGGAATGATGGAAGTTGTGCCAGCCTTCGCCACCGGTCAATGCTGAAATGTAGACGTTCTCCGTTGGGTTGATGCTTCTGTTGGAGAGAAAATTTTTTTTTTATTGAAAATACGTCAAGGTTTCCTTTTGCATAGTATAGGACTTGGCCATTATGAATGTGAATAACTGTTACAATATGCTAAAGGTATTTGACAATTAGGGTTCTTTATTTATCTTCAAAATATATGTCGATCCGATCTATTTACAGACACTGTGCACCATAAAAGACTGCATAGTCTTGCAAAATGCTTATAAATTAAGTAAATATATAAATTTGAATGATTTAACAAATTAAAATACACACGAAACGACATTCCTTATGCTCAAACATTTTAGACACAAGAAAGCTATTGTGAGAATTTGTTTTAGTGTCCGAAATGGATGTCATTATTTTCTTTGAACTGATATGTGATCAAATTAAACATTACATAACATGTATCGCATTTAACTGTGAGTGAATTAATAAAAATAAATAAATATTTAAGTTCCCTAACTTCCAATCAGCGGCGTAACTATACCATCTGAGGCCTGTGGCTAATTCATCGGACGGGGCATAAGTTCATTCTTGGTGCCTTGGTGCATAGGCCAAGGCCCTAAGTATAGGCTTAGGGCCTTGGCGTCGGGGCCGGGACCCCCTAGGGCCATGGGCCCGTGGCATTTTGCCCGCTCTGCTACCCTATTGTTACGCCACTGCTTCCAATGATCCTAACTTAGAGAAATGAATGATCAACATTACAATTATTTGTAAGCAGAATGTATCTATCTGTATTAGTTAAGAATACTAAGCTGTCCATTGTAAAAGCTTGGAATACACTTTCACTAGGATTCTACAATGTATAACAAGAGTACCTGACTTAGATGATCGTATAACATTATCAGCACAGAATCTCTCGATTGGAAAGTCTCGCATTTCAAAACAAACTTAAGGGAAACTTCATACATATGGTCTGATATACAATCTTGATAACCTACTTGTCATAAGGCTTATAGCCCAGGGTGTGGCCAAGGCTATTAACCGTGAGCTCGCTGTGGTACACGAAGAGGAACCGGATGCAGCATTGCCACGCTATAGCCGCGCGCCAGTTCTCATTCCACAGAAGGATTCCGACTAACGTGGGCAAGACGAACCCCACCAAAGGGTTGATTATATCGACGTATCTAGAAAGTAATAAATGCGTTTGCGTTTAAATCTATACTAATATATAAAGCTGAAGAGTTTGTTTGTTTGTTTGCTTGAACGCGCTAATCTAAAGAACTACTGGTCCGATTTGAAAAATTATTTCAGTGTTAGATAGCCCATTTATCGAGGAATGCTATAGGCTATATATCATCACGCTACGACCAATAGGAGCGGAGCAGTGACCATAAACGCAGGTGAAACTGCGGGGACGGCTAGTATGGTATATTATTGAACTTTGTATAAAGTAGGTAAGAGATCAACTAACATCGAGAAAATTGAGATTTAAATACCGAGGTTTCGAATTAATAACAGCAATTTTGCTCGTAACGTCTCTACATAGTAGTGGACTTTATGTACTGACAGTAACAAAAGTCTCGTAGATCATAATTATTTTACAAAAAAAATACCTAAAGTGAGTTATGAACTAGTGACATTCATTGATGACCATTTGCTGTGTTTTAATGGACAAGTAATAAAATTGCAGATTATTGATGATAAAAATAAACTGTAATTAATTAATGACATGAATAAAAGTAGCTATACAAAATATTCAGTCATATCGACTTTAATTAATGTACACAGACGCTAACACCTAATTAATGGCATATTATATATACATATTAATTAATAATAAATCGCTATAATATTATTTCGCTGTTACTTCAATTGGAATAAGTACGACGTATTTACGTTTAGCGCTTTGTCGTGTTGACGATCAGATTTTTTTTAAACAAGAAGCGGTAGTCTTGTTTTGTACTTTATTCTGGTGAGTGATTTAGTTGGTTTGTAAACTAGTGTATGTATTTGTTTATGGACTTTTCATGCTGACTATACCTTGTGATGTATACATACACGGAATAATGTTTAATTCGGTGTTTAATTCAAATTTTTACTTGCACATATATGCTGAATAGTTAGTAATTGGTTATGCATATATTAAAGTCCACTCAATGGAGATTATAAAGTAAAAAAAAATTACACATCACACTACACTAACTTTTTCTGCCACATGACTAGTGCATCACTTTCGACGTCGCTCATGTCAATCTCATTGAATTTGCTGGTTACTTCTTTGTTCTTCTTCATCAGAAGCCAACCGATATGTGAGAAGAACAACCCGCGTTCCCGATTATGTGGGTCCGCCTCTGTATCACTGTATTTATGGTGTACACGATGGTTGCGAATCCATTGGTGTAAGGTGTTCTGAGGAATTTAAATAAAATGAAGCTGGTACAACGTAGTGAAAAAAATAAATAAATAATATACAAAACTTAATAAAAAGATTATTAACGTTAAAAGAAAAAGAAAGTAAATTACTGAAATCTTCCTTTCTTTTCTTTCCATCCTTTTTAATCCAATCCTTTTTATCAACATTCAAGTTTTAGGATCTCTTCTGCTAAACATGCGCTTTAAAATTTACTTTTAAATGAGAGTACCTCTACCCATTATCCATGATTTATCAAAATTCACAAAATGAAGTTTTGAAAAAAAGAAGATACCTAAGAGACGGACTTATTGTTTTTTTTTTTGCAAATTTGTAAAAGTTTTATAAAAATACTTTTTACAGTTTTGGAGTGGCCTGCCATAAATATATAGTAATAATAACAATTATTATTGTTAATTGTACACATTTTTATGAATGTTGGTTTTCTTTTAATTTAATAATTTATTTATTGAGTTTAGAAGCAATTATAACATAAAAAATCAAAACGACTCAAATGATGCCACTGCAAGCTTCACTCGGTACTTCTCTACACGTAGAACTTAAATTGTTTTTATTTTCCCGTTTTTTATGCAACGAATTTTGAAAGAACGTACACATGCGGACCAATAGTAAGGTTACCATCGCCTTCGAGATCTCATGACTTACTCACCAGTTGAAAAAATAGCACTACGTTTGAAGTTCTATCTAACCGCGGTCTTTTGTATGACAGAGGTACCTCACATGTTATGACAGACCACAGCCCAATTGGGTTTTCAACTCCTCATTTTTAAAATACGATTTTTTTATACACGAAAAAAATAGAGTAAAATCTGCATAAATAACTACTTTACGTGGACACAACAACTATATCTTGTGAGCGTAATAGCCAAAGGCTGTCTAGACTAGCTCGGTCTGTATTTTACGATGCAGCAGCCTTGCTTTAAATTGCCTATTGACGCAGGAATGGTGCATAAAGTATATAATTACCTGTCCAGCTGAAGCAAATCCAAATAACATAATAAGTCGCAGTGGAGTGGTCGCTTTAAATGCACGGTGCGCCCAATATCTATGCGCACCACCGGTTATTCCAAATCCGCTAAATATCAACATCATGTACGCTGAAAAAAAAACCAAATTATGTTAAACTAGCATTTGCTCGCGACTTCGTTCGCGTAGATATTTTTTTTGGAATCACATTTCAGACGCTCGGGACTGCGGCGGCTAGACGGAAAAAGTGTTGACGCAGCAAAAAATACTGGCCGGGTTGATTTATTTTATTTGTGCCATCTATGGATTCTGCGCGATACTACTGTAATTTGATGTTGTTTGCATACTAATTATCCATATTAGTTCGGTCAACTTTCTCAGATGGCACAATTTTAATGTCAGGTTTTTATAATGTTTATTATATTTTGATACAATTTATTAAATCCATTAAATATATTACACCGATATAGCGAACCGGGTGTCCCAGATACACCTCACACGTTGGTTTACTCGAGAACATAACTTTTTTCGCGATTAAAGTTTAGTCAAACGTAAAAATAGATAATTCAAATTTAAAAAATAGGCAGTCATGGGACTGCCGACAGAAGTGAAAACTTAACGAAACGACGAACTTAAAACGTCACATTAACAGGTTGGTGACAAAAATTAATAAAGAGCTCTAGTGGATCTATATATGTATTATTAGCGTGACGGTCACGAGTTCAGTTCTCTCTCTCTCACTCTGTCCCTCCCTCCATAAGAAACTGGCTTCCGTCTTACGAATTTTCGATCTCGTCATAAAAATATTTTTTTAAATATATGACACTCAGACATATTTTCGATACATTTTCGATCAGGGTCATGTGTCCTGACGCGAGTTTAACATTTTGTACCCATCCCAAAAAGTGCTCAACGCCGCCAAAGAAGTTATCATTTTAAAAAAAAATCTACCAAAAAAATTGTACAGGTGGGTGGTCACTAAGTCAAATTCAAACGTAAAAAAATATTAAATGCGGCGAAGTAGGAAGTTCCGATAGAGCGGTTATGGACACTTAGCACACATGGAGTGCATTGTGTCTAAAAACTTTGAGTTGTTGAGACAACCTTGTGATGCAAATTACTCAAGATTTTTGTACTCAGTGATATCAAAACGAAAAACAGGTTTCTCATAATTTTCATCAAAGATTCTAATGTGTGAATTTGAATGGTGATAAGTGATAACAGACACACGATATATAAGCCAAGGCTTTAAAAAATTCAGTATTTTAAGACTGCAATGAAAAGAATATTATTAGCAAGCGGAAGGAAGAAAGGAACCATAAACCTAACAATTTCATGATAATTTAAACTTGGTACCTCCTCACGTTAAGAAACCTTTTAGCCGAAAGACATGTAAACAGATAGACGGACAATGACGTGATCCTATAAGGATTCCGTTTTTATTTTAAAGGTACGCAACCCGAAAAGTGATTTAATTAAACAACAACAACTTGCTTAAATTAGGTTCAAATAAGGCTTAAAAGTTACGCTAAAAGTCGATGCTATTAGATATATAGAAGGGGATGAAATGAACGGGTATGACGTCAACGTTGTATAACGTTGTAGTGGGAGGTGGTATTGATTTACATCTGGAACCAGAATGGCCAACTTTTATGCAAATGTAGGTAAATCAATCACGTCTTTTTGCGCAGATGTGTGTAACTGCCACGACGCCACGTTTCGTCACCTTTTGTTAGGTTATTATATTATCTGTAATAAATGCGAATTCAATCTCAAACTTCGGCACGATTAACTTTAATTTCCTCTCCGCTGGGGGTTGACCACAAAAGAATTCGACATTGAAATTGTAATAGAATACCCAATCGTATATAAGCATACCTAAAAATTGTTTATAGAATGCAGTATCTTTACGTACTTCAACAACGACCAATTAATACGAACTTTAAACTTACTGAATACCAAAGACTGCCATTTCACAGGGAATGCGTAATTATAGCACCAGTAGACTGACATCAGATGAAAGCCAAAAACGTAAAACGTTGTCATCCACTTCACTTCAGTCTCCAGCGCAAACCATTTCTCTATTTCCCTTAGTTTTGATAACAAAAAGAACTCCTGTTTCTTTTGAGTTTTAATCATTTTTTTTTCAAATTCAACCCACTAGTCAGTCTCAACTGTTACCATTTGATAAGGCTTTGTTCTATTTATAAGCAGTTTATACTGATTGATTATTTATGAATATTGGGGTAAGACCTTTTCACATTAGGTCAAGTTATTTCTATGTTAAAACTGTATATGTAAAAGGACCTTGCAATTACATAATTTAATTAATTAATAACGTTAATTATAAAATCATTTAGAAATCGAACAATCATCACCGCTATAGTATTTATATGTACATTTCCTATTTCTATGTTAATTAATTGGATTCCTGTAGAACTCATCGAATCAACCTTAATGATAGAACTGTTTAAAAAAGAAATTTTGGTTAATTTTTAGGTCAAGACCAAAGAAAAACGTTTATTTTGGAATATGCGTTGCGGTCGTGTTGATCACATTATATTTAAACATTTTCTTTTTCTGATATATATATCATATATCTTCTTAAAAGCGAATTTCCATAATCAGTTAATCGGTTCCAGGTGTCTGAGGGTCAAGTGTTAATTGTAATCTATACTAATGTGAGAAAATCTGTACCCTTCCCTACCCTACAATATAGGGTATATTGTAGGGTAGGGAAGGGTATATGGTAAATAAATGTCGTTAATTCTTAGGTAGACTGAGTGATCATAGCCGTAAAGATGAAGTGTACCTCCAGTGCGTCCGACTTGTTAGTATGATCTATGCATAAAACTTGTAACAGATAAAGAAAGTTACCAATGCCAGTGGCAATGGACTGGCCTCAAGCTGTTGCTTTTTAAGTCCTAGAATGGCCTAGATCTTTGCGGCAATATTCAATAAAGCTGGAATAGATTGGTTGTGAATTGAAAGCCTCAGTATTGTTTAGTTCGTGAAGACATTTGCTTTGATGGCGGCATAAAAAGGATAGGAAAGACATCCACCCTTACAAGTGGGAGTCGAAAACTAAACTCGAAATTTCAATAGTTTGTCATAGGTATTTATGTTAATGTTATAGAGTGAAATCAGATCAGTCTAGTAATCTGTCTGGCAAATATATCGTTTTTATTTTCATGATAAAATTAATGTTATAAAAACAGTTATCTAATAATTGAATAAATATATTAAAATACGGAATTACAAAATCCAACTATTGTGTATTGTTATTGCAACTGTTTAATTAACTCGATAAATATTTATTAGGTACTACTGGTACTGTATTTACAAATATATACCTAGATATTTATTTTGAAATTAATTTTAAATAAAAGCAAATTAATGATTCCTAATAGACGCGCCTGCGAAAAGTAATTAGTAAAATCGCCTGATAGACGAGTAGACAATAAAGACATAAAGATATACTTAACTTATTTAATTAAAAACACATGGTTTAACATTAAATCATCCATTTATTTTTCTTCTAAAGCAAATTACTATTGCCAAGCATGTACTTTCATCTTTTCAAAGGCCGCAGGTGTTCCGCCTTTATCCTCTTATTAAACGGCATGCACACGAAACAATTTTACTACCTGATCACATTTGTGATTGAATTGGCTTACGAACATATATCGCGTCTACACATAATAACTAAATCGCCAATTTTCATTTGATTTTATTTTCTGTGCTGGACGTAATATTTTTTTGTTTTTGAAGAAATGCTATCGGTATTGATCTTATAATATAAATCATCTTATAAATATAATCACCGAACTGAAAAATGCCTTAATAACGCGTTAATACACACATCCTTTAAAATAAATTCAGATCACATCTACACACACATCTACTCAGTATGGCGCCTGCAGGCAGACTAAATGTAGGCTTGTGTAGTTCACGAACCAAGTACTATTAGGAATTCATTCCTGACATGGAACTAGAAGGAACTATTCCGTAAGCTTATAGGACTTCGTCATTCAGTACATTAGTACTGTCAAGAAACATGGAACGACTGAACCGTCGACTAAAAGGTCGTACGTCACGTCCCCGCGCGACACGGCGGTGAACGAACGAATAAGACGGAGATGCATGCTGTATTAAATTTTAGATAATTCGTACTCATTAGTTTCCATTTTGAATTTAGTACATTGTTAGATTAGCAAACAAACATCGAAACCAAAACAACAACAGCATTTTCGTGTTATTATTTTTATTCGGTGTTTGTTTGCTTATGCATTGACTTCCTAATTATATTATTATGTAATATATTTTTGTTATATAAATGTAAATAAATTAGTATGGTGATTTTACGAGAATAAGAATGACAGTCTTAAGCTATATGATCTTATGCATGCAAAGTATGAAGAAGATCCAAATATTCATTCAATGCAGTTACAATTCTATTCTATTAGTTCAATAGTACTACTGAACTAATAGAACTAGAAATCCTAACTAGTACATGCGAGTGACTGCACTAGATAGAAGCGCTCTTTTCAGTGACCGAGTAAGAACAAGTCTAACTAAATGATAGTATTGGCACACGAACCAATTTGATTTGACATGATCAAGTCAGGCGGTTCTGACCACCCAATGACTATTTGCGTCCACACGATACGATTCGATTGAAAATTGTGTTGTTGATTGTGTGGACGCCGTTTTAAACCACAATTTAACATCACTATTTACTTAATGTTGATTTTTTGTTCTTGAGTAGGGTCGCCAGAGCATAATGATTCCATGTCTTTATAGTTGTACGAAAATAATAATATTAATATGAAATTAATCCCTATTTAATCAAAAAGTGACAACCAGTGTACATAGATTACTACCATATCATTTGGGTTATGCTTATTTTTAACCGTAGTCGAAACCATGCCAGTGAATCTCGAGCTAGGAATAAACCTGTGTTACGAGTAGCAGGACCTTGTCATGGAGGCGCACTCCTGGTTGAACCAGATATGTTTACAGTAGCATTATGTCACTGCTGGGTCCTTAAGCTAGGGAAGCCTGTATTTGTTACATATCGGTATGTTATATTGTAGTTTAGAGAAAATTTTCTGTGTCCGAATAGTTCAGGGTACGTAGTCATGGCTTAAGAGTTCGGTGAAGAATTTTTTTATTCTGTTATATAGAAAATTGCTTATGACCTTGTTGTGACGTTTTGCCAGAGTTGTATTGCGACGGACTCCGAGCCATACTTTGTCTGAACGACGTTTATTTGTGTGAAAGCTAGGGTCATACATTAAAACTGAATGTTTTTTGCTAACAGTTTGTTGCACAAAAAGCTATCTCACTGTCAGGACTGGTATGCCTTTAAATAAGTTTTGTGGTTGGGTACCGATAAGGCTTCTTGAACATGACCTTGAGAACAGCCCTTTGTCAACACTAGGAGATGGATGAATAGATCACTAGGAGACGTATGATTCTTTTGGCGGCGGCAATCCAGGGGGTAATGTAGTAGACAATTATTGATTGACACAGCACCTAGTAGGTCATGATGAGGGTTTAAAGATCTGCTGCGTTAATGGTTACTTAGTTAATTTTTGTAGTTATTGATGAAATGTCTATGTCTTAGACACTATATTTTTTGGGTCCCTTTTGAGCTTTATGCATTCGGTCACGATTACGGATACAGCTTATTAAGCCTGGAGTGATCCATGGCTTAATATTTCTTAAGTAAGTTAATAAGTGACGCTGACCTGCAACACACTTGCCGTTGAGTGTAATTATGTTGCATTTTCTTGTTACGCCAACCAGTTGCTACCATGCAGCGGATTCGCATAGCGCTCTTTTCCCTGCTATTGAGCATTGTCGCAAGAGTTCTATGGGGGCGATATATAGTGATATAAGCATCGGTAACAGTTTACCATCGGTACAGCCGTATATTTGTTTGCCAACTTATTTGTAGAAATAAACATTATCCTAGCTTTAAGCGGCATTTTAAGAATGTCCAACGTTATATCCAGTAGGATACAGTAGTCCAACACAGTGATATTATATTACGTAAAGTACGTAAGCCTATCAAAGCCGGTCTATTTCATATAAAGTATTTACAGCCAATTTACAGCCAATGGGTTAGTTTATACAAAGGTATTAACCGAGTAAGTAAACTGTATAGTTATTAACTTGATCGTCGATTGCAGTGAAGCACTTAGGGTCTTGTAATGTCGATATTAACCTCACTGGGAAGAATCTACAGGGCACTCGTTAAACACGATCAGTGTATTACAGCTATGAATGCAGAACCGTTATGTGGACGGTTAGATGAAGAACGAGGGTGTAAGGGCTCATACGCAATGGTTCAACATAATTAGTAGTTAATTTTTGATATCTAATATGTCTTTATAAACTTCTCAATCTTGACGAAATTTGCTTTTCTATCCGCTTCCAATTTCTGGTGTCGTCCCGTTCTCTTGAATGTATGGTTAATAGTAATTGTATGGCTAATGAAGTTTGCAATAGTTTATACACACGTTTATACGTGTGTGTAAGTTAGTATATTTGTTGGTATTACATACTGAAACGGCAAAACGGGTATGATTAAAATTTGGCACATATGTATTGCATCCTGTATAACATAGAAAAATTAAAGTAAAATAAAAAAATTACGAAATACACATCAGACCAATACCTATTTATTAGAGTACAAAAGTAAAGTACCTATACATTGTTTGCAAAGTTTTAATCGCCGGCATTTTGCCAAATGCATTATAAACTTGGCAGCTAGGTATTTCCTTTTTTCTTCTAGAAATTCGTGACTGGAAAAAAATTTGAAGGCAATATTTTTGATGTTATCATATAATGTATTTTTTTCATGAGGAGCAAACGAACAAAATTTACGAGACATAGATGCGTATTATTTCCTGGTCGAATCGAGTGATCGACTGATTTTTCCACCAGGTCATCTAGGTGTTTTTAACAGGAATATATTACTTGGATATATGTTTTTTTATTTCTCAAAAAACTCTCATTTGTTTAATAAGAAATTAATGTAAATGTAATAATGCTCTGTCACGTCGACTATTAGGCACTTATATTCTTTTTCGAATGAGAAGTTGGATTAAAATGAGTGGATGACACACTGAAGAGAATCTTTTGTATTCCTTACCCCTTTAAGAAGCCGGATCAGGCTTTTTTGTCAAGCTTCAAGAACAAAAGCCTGGTTTCGATTGTAGAGCATGAATGATGTGAAGTGCGCTCTCGTCTCAATAACTTTACAATGTCACCGAGAGAGAGTTACTGCCTTGTGTCTTGTGAGATCGATACATATTATACGATGTATGACCTCATTGAGAAAAGACTCGCCCTGAATTTCACATACTTTCTTTACATCATTATTTACCTTTAAATTTCGAATATGTGAAGTAAAGAAAAGATTAGGACTCGCGCTCTAAAATATCTGAACACACTCCGTTATAATGGATAATCCATAGATCCAGACTGATAGGCAGTGGCGTAGCGTGCCTTGGAGGGGCCCTATATCAAAATTAGTTGGGGGGCCCAAATGAAGAGTAAAGATTTTTCACAAAAGAAACAAAAATGCTTTAAACGGGGGAATCCCGCAATAACCGATGTAGGATGTTGCCAACTTTTGGGCACATGCTTAACCCGGGAAAAAAAGAGATTGCTTTTTTGACTTTTGTCATTTCTGAAGTGAAAACTCTATAGGCACGTATGACAGTTTTTTTTAAATCTTTTTTTCCCGGGAAGCAGGAGATTAAGTGACATTATGGATAACATTTTACTAAGCCTCAGATCCAACATAGCTGTTATTTAGGAACACATCTTGTTAAGTGTGTCTGAATGCATCACTTACTACCAACACGACGGAATGGTATATATAATATACCCGTAAAAAATTCTAATCAAACACTGAACACCTCTGTCATTTTGTTACAATATTCTAAATATTGAAACGTATAGTTAAATCGTGTACAGGAAATATTGTAATGCATCGCTTCCATAACGGTGTACAAGATGCGCGTGCGCGTGAGCAGGAAGCAAACGAACAACGGACAGGCGTCCACTTGCGGCTGGCTTGTGGTCACTATTCAATTGCGAATATCACGAGTCTATAACTACTACCTTATATGTCTTAATTAAAGATGTACGCCATTTGCGGCTTAGTTTGAGTGCTTGATTTATAATTCCATTTATTAGGGGAAAAGGGCAGAATTACAACATAGACTTTTGAAAGGAATGGCTCAAAGGAAGGAACGTGCTTAGTTCACATGCTTAGTTCTTTAGCTTAGTTTTTAGAGTAACACTAAAATGCTACAGGTATCAGACCTTTGCGAGCTGTTCTTATCAGATTTACGACATGCTCATTATTGCCAACGTATTATCGAAAGCAAGTGCTGCCCATGTTTTGAGTGTGAAAACGTTTGAAATAATAACGAAAGTTCTAATGATCATATGACCTAATTTCATTTAATATACTTTTTTCTAATATAACAATCAGATGATATAATAAATAATTGATATAATTTCGTTTTACCTTATTTTATATTAAGTGTTATCATCTACTTAAAATGTTTAAACCAAATTATAATAAACTATAACTAAACAAATTCAAGTACAATACAATACAATAGTCACAAAGTGAAGTAAAATTTCAGATTACGAGGAAAATACTGGAGAACAAAGTTGTCTTTTAATAATTCGTTTATACGTTTGTTTTATCGATTAGGAATGATTTTACTGCAACTAGTAGTTTGTTGCAGATGGTAATTACCGTGTTCGTGTGAGCAAGAAATCTTTTTAAACCTTCCGTTCATAGAAGTTGGAAAAATACTTACTAATACAATAGTGACTGGCCTGTTGGCCTAGTTAGTTAGTGACCCTGACTGCTATGAGATAGATCGTGGGTTCGATTCCCACCAGAGTCTGGGTGTTCTTTGTGTTCGTTGTTTGTATGTTTGTAAAGTTCCCCGCGACACAGGAGTTATTTCTAATGCGGGAGTTGTTAAAAAAAATGTACTTAGTATATATACTTCACATGATACTGGTATAAATTTTATAATACTATGGCGCAGTCGTTAAAGCGGTCATCTCGATAACAACCACTGCATCGAGTGCTGTGAGTTTGATATCTGCATGAAATTTTTGTGTTATTCACAGATGATTTATTATACTTTAGGATTTGTAAACATATCCAAGAAAAAAAAATTACTGCAAGTTGCAAATGGAATATACTTATAACGCAAATTTACCTTTGAGTTCTTGACGTTTCCATCAACTTGCACCGACCATACAAATCATACAATCACATGGATTTCGAAACACAAAACGAACAATATCTTTACAGGTACATGTTTAAATATATGACTGGCCTGTTGGCCTAGTGGTTAGTGACCCTGACTGCTATGCCATAGGTCGTGGGTTCGATTCCCACCCGAGTCTGGGTGTTCTTTGTGTCCGTTGTTTGTATGTTTGTAAAGTCCCCCGCGACACAGGAGCAATTCCTAAAAAAATAAAAAATATATGTATATCATTGTGATGACTATAGTATTTGCTTATGAAATCATAAAATTTAATCTATTTATTTACCACAAATATTCGAGATTGGTCAAGTTCAATAGTGTCGTCGCCCCATCAAAAACTCTTATTTATTTTATTAAAAATAATGACAAACTATAATAGATGATAACACAGTTCACTATTTAATAAGAATAAGTTAATAGACATTATTTTGACTGGTTATACCGGTAACGCAATGGTATTGGTCGATTGATAAATATTAATGAATAGTGGGATTATAAAAGGGTAGAAATAAGTTCAGAACGTGGTCTTGAGTGCGAACAGTGGTACGAACAACTTGGCAGTTACTGTTAGTTCGTGATTTTTATATTTTATATCAGTGGTTGTGAGACTGTTTTCTTACAATAGGTACATTTTACAGATGTGCCTAGTATAATGCCAAACTGCTACCTTCTCTTGCTGTAACATTTTTTTTAAGATACTGATAAATGCTTACAGGTCTATCCCATAGGTCATACGTAGGTTTAATACCTCAGTGGGTAATATGTGCAAAACAAAATAACATAAATAACAATTGAGCATCTCATTCAAATCGTTATATGTTAAGAAATATGGTAACTTTCTCTGTATGCAGCCCAGGGACCGGTTTTTAAGGGTTTGACTACATTAGGTCAATATACCATGTGGGTGCCGTATTACAATAGGTAGTTATGTAGAACACAATAAAACAACTATTGTTAAAGCTCTTTTGTTAAAACTTTCCCTGATATCATTGTTTGTTTTTGTGAAGCGATTTGTGATTCCACTTACCTTTCCTAGGCCATATAGCTTCTGTTGCAGTTCGGTGTTACTTTAGATTTTTAGAAATAAAAAGCACAACATCCATACATCCATACAAATAAATAAAATTGAAGTGTCTGTTTGTAATATCAAAATAATAGGTTTTTTTAAGCTCATACAGTTATTTCCACGATACCTATGAGTAAAAATTAGTTTTTTCAATTGTCTGTCTGTCTGTTTGTTTCGGCTAATCTCCGGAACGGGCGGAACGATTTCCACGGGACTTTCACAGGCAGATAGCTGGTGTTATAAGAAGTAACTTAGGCTACTTTTATTTTGGAAAAAATAATTTTAACGCAACACTACCATTTTTAATGTTACGACTAGTGTTTGTATACTTTGATTACGACCATTTGATAAAAATGACATTACCTATATCAGTCCTGATAATTTATTATGAAAATTTGATTCCGAACCATCGATAAATCGTGACTATTGTAGAAACTGAGACCTATCGTGTAATGGGGGCTTTATGATGGACATTTAAGTTTGTTAGCTGAGCTTCAGTCTAAATGATCAGAATCCGGTTATACCTTGTCATACATCATTTTGTAAAGCCATTGTACGAGGAGCTTGAATGGTACTAATACCTCGCATTTGATATTATTCAAAGTGTACTTTTACTGCTCCATTTTATGAGATACGTTTCCATTGTGTGGAATTCAATGTGATTGTAATTCAGAGAGTCTCATAGCATCCATTCGTTCACATCGATTCTGTTTGTACTATCACAAAAGGTGGGAATTCTTTTATAGATTTCGAAATTCACTGATGCTATCATACAAGTTCTTGAGAAATTTTATTGAATATAATTATTACTACAACTACTAATACAAAGCATGATTGAGAAATCTAACACTATTTATTTTTATTTAAAAGCATTACGTAAAGCCCTTCTTCTATTTTACCCACTTCCAGATTTATCCAGAGCTAATGTTAGCCAGTTTTTGCCGTCAAGCACACTATGTTTCCGGTGCTTACAGGGATTTTGCACTATCCTTGGTGTCACTTGTTACGTTACCAACCCCATCACTATATGCAGGTCTGACAACCCAACTCACCAGTATAAATGTACCACTACCCTAGTAGTCCTAGTTAAACGCTGTCTTCTGGAGGTTTTGCTGAATCTCCTCTACATGAGAATGTTGGGCTCGATCCCTAAATGAGATAACAATTGATCCGAATCACAAACAACTGCCTCGAACCTTTGTTAATAAGTCTTCTGCCACCCATCGACAACTATTATTGAGAAATTGTGTAAATATATATATTGGTTATTTAACGGCCCTGGGAAAATATACAAACGTTTCGATACAAACAGTTGCTTAACACATCCAAAACAGTCAATATGGTGCAACACATGTTTCAATACAGTCATAATGTTGTTCATACGTTGTGAATTAAAACCACATGAATGTAATCCTAATTCTTTTACCCAATGAAAGTGTAAGTGTGAGTTCAAGCTTAAACAATAGAGACCTTGAGCGATAGAAAACCGCCCCACACACACAATACGGGCACGTAATTTTGTGTGCTACCAAAACTTGCTTTACTTGGGTAACATAAGTAATGAGTATACATATAAAAGTGGAACAGGTCAGATTTGCGGGAGTGTGAGCAACACTATGTTGTCTCATCTCATCTCAATCTCATTCCCGAAGAGCCACCGTTTCCGAGCGATGCATGTCAGAATGAACGGTTGACACTCTGTGCCAGACCGTGTACAGCAATCCGAGAAACCCCAGAAACGAGGAAGATTCGCAAAAAAAGGTTCCCAATCATTTCACATTTACAATGTTTACCAGCTCTGTAGTAATTAGTTACACAATTAGGTTGTTTGCTTTATAATCTTGATTTACGGATTATAATGAAACTATGTTACAAATCTTATTTCTCAACAGCCGTAGTCATAAACTTTAATGCATAAAAGGTCGGGTCTTTGTTTTATGTGTAGAGCTGGCTATACCTACTCATAGCCCGGCTCTAAGGTACAGTGAGAGGAGCGGTCCCTCTTGGCGCCTGGTGGCAAAGAGCGCCATAAATCCTAATGCGAAAAACTATTTCCAGCGAAAAATAAAATGTTGATGGCGCCTTTTGAGAGGCGCAGGGTGACGCGGCTAGCTTTTAAATAGTTATTACAATATCTGCAATGCAGCCATTCTGCATTAATCACACATTTAATCCCTACTAATATAATACATGCGAAAGTAACTCGTCTGTCTGTCTGTTACGCTTTCACGTCTAAACCAGTGAACCGATTGGATGAAATTTTGTACAGACATACTAAATCTTGGGAAAGGACATAGGTTACCTTTTATGGCAAAAAAAGGCTTGAAGAGGTTGAAATAGGGGATGAAAGTTTGCCATTGTCGACGACAAAACTATGAAACTTTGTATTTAGGCACTTTATAAGAAATAAATTCATATTTGTTCAAGCGTTTTAAAAATTTCGGCCTGTGTGGGGATGAAAGTTCGTATGGAAGTTCATCATTGTCGATAACAAAACCATGAAACTTTGTATTTAGGCACTTGGTAAGAAATAAATAAATATTTGTTCTAGCGTTTTTGAAATTTCATAAGAGATGAATGTTCGAAATATGTATACGATTAGTAAAAATGCCGACTTAATACATAAACGTCGCGCGAGCGCGTTACTCGCCAAGCACCATACGCAATGAATGATGCGCCGGCGATAGCACGGCGAGGCGCAGTGGGGGAAATATCGACAAGTGTGGCTACCCAAACGGGCAGACAGGTGAGGGCAGCCGACTGTGTCGGACGTATACGAATCTGGAGATGTCTTAGGTCGAGTTTACACGGTCCATGTCAGTAATATGGAATGTTTTTGTTTGAGAATGCTTTTGCACCATGTGCGTGGGCCAACCCTTTTTCAAAGATTTCAACAAGCTCAATAATCAACCAGGAATTTTCGACATTTCGAGAGGCATGTGAGACAAGAGGGTTATTACGGAAAGAGAATCAGTGGGATATAACTGTGAAAGAGGCGGTGCATTGTGCACAATGCAGATCTGCGCCCAAGGTGAGAGAGTTTTTCGCTATATTAATAGCAACATGTGGACTTTCAAACCCTCAATAATTGTGGAAAAAGCATAAAAATGATATGGCGGTTGATATTTTACACAGATTACAAGAACAGAATCCGAATGAATGGTTAATACAATGATTTAATTTACAATGACGCGCTAACAAAGGTTGAATACCAAGTGATAACTATCACTAGAAAAGATTTATCTGATTTTGGGATGAGCAGGCCACAAAGAATTGTGGAAGTTAGTATTGATTTAATGCGAGAATTAGATTGTGATTCTGTTTCTTTAAAGCGACAAATAAAGAACAATGATTAGTCTTTGACAAAGTCATTCAAAAAGTTGCCAGTGGCGAGGGTGGTTTGTTCTTTTTGGATGCTCCAGGAGACACCAGCAAAACCTTTCTTTTAAACTTTTTAATACCTCAAATCCAGAAAGATAAAGGAGTTGCTATTGCAGTAGCTTCCTCTGGAATAGCTGCTATGATATTTAGTGAGGGACGAACAGCGCACTCAGTTCTTAAACTGCCATTGAACTTAGCTCATGAGGAAATGCCAGTTTGTAACATTAGCAAAAGTGGTGAGGGTGGAAGAATGTTGCAACGCAGTTGCGCGTTGCAGTGTAAGCTGTTGGTTTGGGATGAATGTACGATGTCCCACTAAAGACCAATGAAGCATTAGATCGCACAATGAAAGATATCAAGAGCAACCAGGGTATCATGGGAGGGATGATGGTACTTTTAGCTGGTGACTTTAGGCAGACCCTGCCGGTTATTACTAGGGTTACACAGATGAAATAAATGTCTGTTTCAAAGCGTCTATGTTATGGGTGGGTACACGTAAAAAAGTTTTGTCTGACTACAAAAATGCGAGCACAAATACACAATGATTCTCAAGTAGCGCAATATGCGGCTGCACATCTAAAAAATGGAGAAGATTGTATGCCAACAGACAGTAACGACATGATTATATTAAGACGTGTATTATGTCAAAATGTCGATAAGATTATTTAAAAATATGTCTATCCTGATCTACAAATAAATATGGGTAATCTAGAATGGTTGTGTGAAAGGGCAATTTTGACGCCGACAAATGAGACAGTAGGCCAGGTAAACGAACAAATTATTTCAGACGTGGAGGAGGTACTTCTCAGTAGACAATGTTATGGACACTGAACATGTGACATCGTACCCTTTTTTTTTTTTTAGTTTCTCAACTCTTTACAATTATCAAGAGTGCCTTCCCACAACTTGAGGCTGAAAGTTAGTGCTGTTAGTGTTCCAGTCTTGTTAATGAGAAATCTTGACACACCAAGGCTATGTAATGGTACACGGCTACAAATTACTCATCTGGGACGCAACATTATAAAAGCTATAATCATGACTAAACGAGAAAATGTTTTAATTCCTCGTATTCCGATAATTCCGACCGATTTGCCATATCAGTTTAAAGAGTGCAGTTACCCCTGAAAGCATCATTTGCATAAACAACGCTCAAGGACAGACGCTTAAAGTTGCAGGTGTACATTTAGAAAAAAAATGTTTTTTTCCCATGGGCAACTGTATGTGGCGTGCTCACGAGTATTAAACCCACAAAATCTTTATGTTTTAGCAAAGGATGGAAAAAGAACTTAGTTTATAAAAATCTATTAAAATAAACTATTTACAGTAAACCACAGCAGTTTGTATGTGTATTATTTGCAAAATAAGTGTGTCAAAAAATTAAAAATGCTCCCCAAAGTAGATAACTATTCCACGCGGACGAAGTCGCGGGCAAAGCTAGTAGTTTATATATGATATATATTTAGTGACTGATTGAGATTAACCCCAGATACTAATTTATTTATACAGCGATAAGAGTTCTCTTTTTTATTTTTTATTTCTAACATTGTCTTTACAGGTTAAAATACCCAATACAACAATGTCGGCATAAAAAAATGAAAACAATACCCCTTTTATCGAATGAATAAAAGAGATAAAAATACAAAGAAACAATTAATTCTAAAGAAGCAGGAGTGTATTAATTAGAGCTGTTTAATAGAGCTAGGGATCGCCTGGTGGAATTCATAAATTTTTTACCTATTCATTTCTAGTATAAGTTGGACTATCATTGTTAGACTTACCTTACTGTGACAGGTCAAAATATATACTGGATGACTGCATTGTAATGTAGCAGGTTTTAAAGAATTGTTAAATTTGTAACACATTGTTTAGTAAGTATTCGTTATTTTTATTACAGTAATCTCTAGGTGTCATTCATTGGAGCTATACTAAATGCAACGACTGGCGTGTTGCTGTAGTGGTTAGTGACCCTGACCGCAATGCTTATGCTTGGGTTCGATGCCCACCTGAGTCTGGGTGTTTTTTGTGTCCGTTGTTTCTATGTTTGTAAAGTCCCTCGCGACACAAGAGTAATTCCTAATTAAAAAAAAAAAATTATAATAAAAAAAAAGTGTGTGTCAGCTCCGACGCACGACTGGCTGGAGTTTACAATTTCATGGAGTCTCTCTCAAAGTACGAACAAGTAACTAACTGAAACCTGTCAAAAGAGGACTTACTCACTTGCCAAGTCACATGGTTGACTACTAAGCTACAGAAAATTATGCTATTCCAACACTACAGAGCCCCAGGCTACCAACTAAAGGTACTCTTGCTTTCTTTATAGAAGAAGTAGAGTACACAATAAGAATTGCAATTTTGTACCATGGCAAACAGCAGTAGCTGCATACTTTTATGGTTACGAAGGTAAGTAAGGTATCCAGCAAACAGTACCTCTATCAAGCACATCCTCAATCTAGCAAATGATTGTACTACACAAATGGAAGATCACAGGCAAACAACGCTTGCACATGCTTGCATTAGGTGACGGGTCAATAGCACTAACACCACGCGGGCTGTAAAGTTATTTAATACTAGGAAATTATTGACTATTCTTAAGTATATTTTCAAAGTCGTAAATCAGCCGAAAAATTGATTTAATTTTTTTACACAACATTTCGAACATAGCCGTAGCAATATTTTATAGGTGTTGATTTAATACGTGGTAGAAGATAATATTCTTTTGTTATAGTCAGCCAACCGTTAAATTGCATTTGGCTGCATTCAAAGGGTTTTAAACGGTAGGAACGGTGTTTTAAAAGCTTGTTAAATACTTTTTTTTTTTAATACAATGTGTAAGTGACACCGTACCGAATCCTGAAATAGTGTATCCAGACCATAATTCTGAGTGGAAAATCATTGGAAGTTTCTGCCGCAAAATTCATATATATATATGTATTTTTTTTGCTTCAAAGTGATATCACAATGAGTAAACAGAACATTTTACCGAAAAAAAAATCAGTAAATTCCTCATTCGGCCAAAAATTGCAATGTAAAACATTTATGCAATCAGCTGCTTCGAGGGCTCTAAAGGTCATTCAGCGTACCGCACAGTACGCATATTGCGTTACACTGCGTAGTTCAAAATCGAACTATTGACTGTAAATCCTTATTCTCGCATTTTTATGATGAACTTGATGAGATGAGTTTGGCATTGTGGTATGTATCCAAAGAAATACATTTTGGTAAGTTATTCCCGACGGTGATACTTACAGATACTTACACGCTGTATAAATTAGGTACTGGTAAATGTTTGCCACATTGGCACTTCATGACTGCAGTTTGAGGCTTGCTTGCTTTTTTAAACTGATATCATTTAGGTATCTTCTCCACACTTAAAGCAGTCATTTTGATCCATTCAAACCATTCTTTAAGTCTCCCTTGAATCCTTTTCAAAACTTTCGTGATCCTTTTGAACCAAATTCATAGACATTATAGTAATCCTGAACAAACTAATAAAAATATTTAGCCATTTTGAAGCTGGTAATAATCGGAGGTGATATTGGGCGACAAAGATGGTTCCTGTGTTTATAAATTCTATTCTATCACCGTCATCACCAACAGATAGAGAACGTCTACTTCTTTTATAAAGTGAAAATCTTTTACGACAAGATTTCTAACACAACACTCCTACATTTTATTAATTTGTTTATGAAGTCTTTATTAAAAAGTATACTTAATGATAATTTAAGGAAGTTATATATACTAAATAGTGAAAGTTACTTATATATGCATTTAGCAGTTTTGTCTGCCATAGACATACCCATTACCCAAGTTTAGTAATGCTTCCGTGATAACTATCACACTTTTTTTCGAAAATTATTTAATAAAATTTGGTAACTGCATCCGTGTTTGTTACCGAATACATCACTATCTCACTTTAACATCAGATAAGGTGGCTGTTGTTAGAATTATAGAATATTAAATAATATAATATTATGTTTATTCTAAAATATTTACATATGAAATTGTTAAGCAATCTTGCAGTTTTATTTGTATTTGATTATAATCTTTAAATATACTTGCGATGTATTTTTAGTTTTAAACCAGTTAAAACTATTACAACTACGATTATTTACCCTCACTTAAAGTTATTCAGTATCTTGGTGTTAGCTTTCACCGCAAATTCAGTGCTTTGCGCCTAAGGATCGCAGCGTATGTAATGTAAATAGGCTTACTCAAAAATTGGTCCAGCGAATGTAAAAATATTTTTACAAACCAGACTGGTATTTGTATAGTTAAATAAAATGATTATGAAAAAAACTCTTCGGCTTTATAATTAGAATAGATATCAACAAAATTCGACTATATCCAAAACAACGCAAAGATAAGTAGAGGTCGAAACATAACATCATATTTTACAATCACAACACTCCTATGTGGGAAATTTGATATCATTTACATTGAATCGGTTTTTTTATAATATCTACATATATGTACAGGTGTATGTTTATGGGAAGCACAGTGTTATTATCTTGATTTGTTCTGACATGTATCTGTTTGTGACGAAACCATTTGTATGGAATTGATACAACTGATTTGTTAGGACGCGAATACACAGAGGAGGCGAAACGAAGTTTATTGTAACTAAATGCAAATACAACATTTGTTTAATAGAACACTTTTCATTCTTAATTTTAATAAATATAAAAGCTTTTCATACCAACTTATTGTCGGAACTTGCCAGTAAGTTGGTTTAAAACCAAAAGGATTTCCTTTTTGTCCTTTCTAACTTACTAGCTCTAAATTTGTTTGTATTTGTCGTACTATAAAGTTAATCAGTTGAAAGCAGTGCCTTTAAATAATGCAATACCTACCAGAAGTATTACCTTGTCATTGTTAAATCTATTCCCCTTCAAAAGAAGCTCTTCGGCACGTCAAGAAGTAATGTGTGGGCTGATCAACTTGAATATTATTAATACATGAAAGATTAACCAACCAACTTATTAATAATCAATTTTTTACTGTTAAAATCTCGCTCTATCTCTCCCATTGTAGTTTTCAGATAAAACAAGGATAATTCTGTTTTTTTTAGAGGACTGCCTACAAAATATAAACAATATAACTCTTCATTTTGTCTCTTGTTCAGTTCTTATGGCGTAGCTACGTAAAAAAAAGAAAACTGTCATAAGAAACAACTCGTCTGCTCGTGGGTACTAAGCCTTTACAGTCAAATCGACTTCGAGATGATGTCAGTTAACTGGTTCTAGTGAGTCAGTGTTCGTAGTTCAGATGGTGGAATGATTTAAATTATTATGTAACGTAATACTCGGACATTATTTTCTTATTTTACTATTTGATGCATGAGTATAATTTATTGACAGTGCGCTTTTGCTGTTGAAGTTATTTTTTATTTAGATTTAATATTTTTTGCTCAGATTTACTGATAAACGCTAATATTTTTAGTGTTAAGGTAGACCAGCTTTTGCCCGCGTCTTCGCTCGGGTTACTCTTGGTTTTGACAATAAATTCAGGTATACTTTCTTGTGGATAAAGGTCAATGTCATATCACTGGCACCGATGGCACCGAAACTTTTCTGGATACTGGTTACAACTTGGCAAAACGTTTGATATCATTCTACTGTAATTTTAAAGACTACTTTACCGAATCTGCATTTTACGTATCTGTATCCATCTCCTCAAATTAGTAATTTAGGATATTATTAGCACTGATGAACAGTGTCCTTCTGAGATACTACTAGGAAGAGGAACTATATGGCTAAGAATAGCCTAAAATAAACACCATTTTAGTGGAGACACCCAAGTTTTATATTAATAATGTACATTTATGAAACCACTTGTGTAAATTTATTAAGCTTACTTTGAAATTAAAAAAAATTGTATTTGAAAAAAAAAATAATAATTTTCCGTTGTCCTGGCAACATTCGCATTTATATTTTTAGTTAGGATAGCTTTATAGAATTAACTCAGTGTCACAGAGGACTTTACAAACGTACAATTAATGGACACTAAACTCTCTGTAAATTATACAAATAATTGTCCCTCGGGGGAACACACCCATAACACTCTTCACGCTTACTTTGGTCGATAGTACCATTTCAACTCAGAAGAACAGAGTGACAAGCGGTCAGGCATAAAAAATGTCTAGATCCAGTTACATACCTTAAATCATTTTCCAATCCAATTTTTTACTTTGTTTTTTGAAAAAGACGTTAAACAAATGAACATCGGTGTAGAACATATCCGCAATTTAAAAAAGAAAGATTAGAAGGAAGATGTCAACGTCTTGCGTGTCACGACCTTTTTTTTTTTACTAAAAGCAAATCAATCGGACGGAACATTTGTTGGGGCCTTTCTATATGAACTGTGTACGTAATTTGAAAGAATATTATAGAACAGAGCATTAGTTAAACTTCGTGCTCACGCATATAGTGGCGTCCGTAATGTCACATTCCATGCAATTCTATTTATATAATGTTTTGGACCCTTAAAGCGTAAGCTACTTAGGTTAAATAAATGCTGAACGTTTGTTAAGATAGTGACGTTCGTATGTATGTACAACAGAATATTTATAATTGTATGTTTTTCTAAGCTTCGCAGCAATCAATGTTTTTAATGTTATAATCGTATGGCATTCTTACACATCTATAATGTTTATATCGTTTTCTTCATCCAACCTTCGTTCCCATAATGCACTTTCCGCTCCGTGGTAAAATATTCTAATTGTAATTTCAAGAAATCTAAACGCTCACCACTATAATTTCATTTTACTTACTATATCTTGCACTGCTTATTATTTCTGGACTACATAGTGGTATTTTTTCAGATGATTCGATGATGAGTTTATTCAAACTGATGTAACTATCAACGTCACGATCTAAAGCGATAGAATGAGGTTTTCCTTTTATTTAACAACACATTTTATTAGAAGTAGCTCTACCCCAAAAAGGAAAAAAAATAAAAGATCTTTGAACGAAATTTAGTATTCTACAGACGCTATTTTTGGGTCTTAAATTCACGTGGATAACGGAATATACTATAAAATCGTGATGTTACAAGAATTTGTTACTAATCTGCATTTTATTGATTAATTAATATGCGAAACATAAGTTTGTGGGACGTCAATATTAAAAAGGTATTCTGCAGATTCTCACAGCAATGTTATGTGCGATTTTATTCAAATATAAATTTATATAGATACTAGCAGCGCCCCGCGGTTTCACCCGCATAAGTCCCGATCCCGTGGGAATATCGGGATAAAAAGAAGCCTATGCGTTAATCCAGGTCTCCAGCTATCTACATACCAAGTTTCATCGCAATCGGTTCAGTGGTTTTTGCGTGAAAGAGTAACAAACATCCATCCATCCATCCATCCAAACTTTCATATTTATAATATTATAGTGGGATAACCATACACCAGAAAATCAAAGTGATGTTTAAAAGGTCAATCGAAAGCAAGAGATGACCGTGAGAGTATATTGATATATGTGAAAACTAATACCCGGTTCCTATAATCAATCGATTCGTTTTGCTTACGGACGGTAAAATTTTCGTTGAAAATTCGAGGAGACAGTTGCGCTGAGCTTTTGTCTTTATTCCACCTTTATGAAAAAATCAATATATGATTAATGGATGATTTAAAACGTGTCTTCATAGATATTTATTCAATTAAATCATTATAATCGAGTCAATATTTTTATCACATTCATAATCGTAAACCAAATGTTTAATGTTCTCAACAATTAGAATTAATTCTATATAATATGATAAGCAATTCACAAGTTTAAAGAATTTTTATGTTTTCAAAGCTATATGAAATACCTACGTATAATAGCAACATCCTTTAAGCGAGAAACGGCCGTCACGATAATCATCTGAGGTGTATTATGCGTTTTCATGAGTTGTTATTGTTGTTCTTTTTCGGGAACTTTGGTAGCAAGTCAAAAAACACGAAGAAGATTCTCCTGGCTAACGCAGGAACAAGAAAATGGCGGAAACTCTATTGCCTCTTCTGCCAACGTTTTTTACCGAGTGGCAAGTGCCAAGAAACACACTATCTCGAATCTCTCGTTAAAATAATATGCTGTTTCTTTCACTGGAAATAATATCAGCTATTGACTGTTAGAATATTTTTGATACTATCTGGAATCATATTTACAATTATTTTCTCCGCCATGAATTGCCGAACTTACTTGCCTAATTAATGGAAAAAAATAATGAATAAGTTTTATTTTTGTGGTGAAAATTGATTCTTTCTTCAAAATAAATGAAAATGTTTAGATTGTACAATCGATATTTTTAATTCGATTTTATCATCTCTAGTAACTTCAAACAGTTATAAACGTCACAAAATTACTCATGCTATGTGAAAATGGTATAGTAAGTATGTGTGCTATAAAAAACTTACAAATGTATATGTAAGCATGAGCAAACGAACTCGGTATTCTAAGTATTACGTAACCTTATGGTATATGTAAATGAAGACCTCAAAAATATCTTGACATCGCATTCGTCATCCGAGGCTATTGTAATGCAACTGTAACCTTGAATACCTAGACAACATTGTTTAACATTTATTATCCTTACTAATATTATAAATGCGAAAGTAACTCTATCTGTCTGTCGCCCTTTCACGCCAAAACTACTGAACCGATTTAAATGAAATTTGGTACACAGATAGTCTAGAGCCTAAAAAAGGGCATAGGCTACATTTTAATGCGAAAAAGGGGTGTAAAGGGTTGAAAGGTGGGGATGAAAAGTTGTATGGAAGTATCGTCATATTTAGAGCTAAAAGCTTGAAACTAATTTTTTAGGCTATTGATTCGATATAGATACACTATTCCACGCGGACAAAGTCGTGGGCACAGCTAGTATTTAATAATTTTAAACTTCTGTTAATAGAATCAGTTTACAGATGCAGAAGTTTGAATACCTTATTTTAAAAGCTAGATAAATAATGGGGACGTCCATTAATCACGCAATGTTTTTAGCAACTTTTAACTCCTCCCTCACCCGTACAGGACTGTAGTGAGGTTTTAGATTAATCCCACTCCCCTCGAAATCACGTATATTTTTGTGGTACGAAGTATCTTAAAAAATTTCAGAACATTATCTTTAAATACAGATATAATCTAATGCTGGAAAATTAAGCACCGTGATAAAAATTACCAGACAGACATTAAGGTTGCAGGTTGTTTCTGGTTGTAATAAAAATAATAAAGGAAAGGTGTAGGTAATCATGTGAAAATCACAGACCTACCAGAATTTAAAAAATGCATGTTCAACGAATAAACAAATACAACTACACTCTTCCTCCTCCTTGTGATATTTCGTGCTTTTTTCCGAACCTTTCGAGCCTCACGTGATTAATGGAAGATACCTCAACTCTACACCAAAGGATCAAATGAATACAAGTATACATATTAGGTTCTTATTTACTAAACCCCTAGTATAAACTATCCAGTGGTTTAAAGTTGACCCAAAAATAGTACAGTTTCTTTATGCTCGGCTCACAACAAAAAACGTCCTTCGCTGAAATTAAAACGTTCATCGTACAATGCGAATTCATGTTTCTTACGATTCTTTATTTTCAAAGTCCTTCAGCTACTGACACTGAAGGAGGTTATTATTAAACACGATCTCTTTAAAAGAAAAGTCGTTTACCTAGTAAGCTTTAAAAAAACCTTGTTTAATAATTTCGTTTTAGATGTCTAGCTAAATTTCAATTCTATCTTTTTACATGTATTTAGATACAGATCGAATTTTTATATCGTTGTACATCTCATGTTTGGTGTATTGTCTGTTTTTTTTAACTTCTAGATTGTCAGGGATGTGTCCTGTTCAGTAGATTATTTTCATCATACATTTGTATCCTCATATGCGAGAAAAGGTTGCTTAAAGTTTCATTTACATAATAAGACGGTCTTGTCGAAAAAGATGGTGGCTAATAATGCCCAGGTCGTTATGTGCCTCAAAGTCATGATAATATTCAAATGCACACCATAATGGTTAATCATTTACATTAAATTAAAATCACTGTGTAATGTTATAAGCAACTTAGGTACCTACCTATTATGCATTAATTATTTCATGGTAATGTTTATTATGCAAATGTCAATGTCATTTTATAAAAGGTCAACATTATTGTTATATAGACACTTCTTTTGAACCAGAATCTATAACGAGTCTTTAAAAAATAAAATCGTATTCGACGTTCCGCGAACTAGTTATGTATGGAATTGGGGATCGAACTGATTTTGTCACGCTGCGGTGACAGTGGTGATTAATACTGCACTTAATATTTATTATACACTAACAGCGCCCCGCGGTTTCACCCGCGTAAGTCCGGATCCCTTTGGAATGTCGGGATAAAAAGTCTATATGTTTATCCAGGTCTCCAGCTATTTACATACAAAGTTTCATTGCAATCGGTTCAGTGGTTTTTGCGTGAAAGAGTAACAAACATCCATCCATCCATCCATCCATCTATCCAAACTTTCACATTTATAATATTAGTGGGATAAAGTTGAAGACTATATATTTGTACAATTATTTGAAGTGGTAGCGTAATGGCTAAGGCGTCGGACTTGCGATCAAGGGGTTGCGGGTTCGAACCCCACTCAGTGCACTACCGTCGTGGACCCACTCCTAACACAAGCGTTAAGCTTAGCTGGAGGGGTTAACGAGATTACTAGTAATGTGTGACCGACGTTACTAGTAAGTAATCTTTTATTTAAAAAAAAAAAAAAAATATTGAATGATGATAAACTTTGATTTGTTGATTGTTTCATTTGATATTTATTTCTCGCTTTTGAGTTCGTGGGTTTGTAATTTATCCAAGTAACAATAGCCTAATGTCAACTGCTCATCACCTTTTACAAAATATTGCTTTTCCTGATGCAATGACGTAAATTACTAAGATGTTAAGGAGTTCAGGTCGTCACAACGCGTATGAAGTACCCCGGGTACTTGATGAATTGCTTGATAACCACATTAAAGTAATCGAATCGCTACCCTTGAAATACTTATTATTAAATAGGTAGTCCCGATGGCTATCTGTGGTTTTTATCTACAGTCCCACTTCACTTACTATAAAAAATACCCAAACTGCTATGGATGTGCTTATAATACGTATTTAAAGAGTGCCCTCGATTTCTCCAGGATCCAATCAGTTCCTGACTTGATGACAAAAGGATCAACTTACCCTTTCAATAAATGTATACCTTTTCAAACAAAAATCAATTTCTAAATCGGTCTAGCCATCTTCAAGCAATCAAAAACAACGAACTGAGAACCTGCTCCTTTTTTTCATGTCGGCTAAAAACTGCTTACTTTTAAAAGTACCTATTGTAGTTTAGGGAATTTGTAACCCCGTATTCCATGTACTATGAAACTGGGTCATATTTGTCATGTGCATTTTTGTACATCATACAATATTAATACATTAGACATTTAAAAAAGCATTTTACATAAATCTTTGTTTCTTTGTCTTCAGGGTCACTCTGAGTCAAAAGGGGCTAAGAAGCGAGACAAGAGCGCAGGGGGTAATGGTAACGGCAAGCCTAGTAGGGGAGTGGCCACATCATTCGGCTTTCGAAGACGTCCGGCTTCGACTTCCAGGGCGGACGACAACTCGCGCCGTAAGCAGAAGGCACAGGACAAAAATGGGAATGGAGGTAAGGAACTTGAAAACTAGAAAATTAACAAAAACCCTGAAAAGATCATTTTTACACACAATAGACCTCACACACGCAAACACATACACACAAACATACACACAAAAAATGATTAAAAGGGCCCGGTTGAAAACCAGCGTCAGGCACCCTGGCACCCACCTGTGTCCGGCACATAGCTGAACTGGGCTCCCATTTTGTCTCTCCTCGTCTTGTAAATTTAAGTTTTATCTCCTAAAACCCTGCTGTATGTTTAAAATTAGTTAATTAAGTGTATCATTCTGTTAGCGTCTCGTTTAGTTGTGCCAGAATAAACATATTTTCTTTTCTTCCTTTCAAAAGTTATGAAGTTAACAAAATCTAATAAATATAACGAAGGGTCAGCCCTTTATTCGTATGAACATGCCTTCGGAAACTTTATGGTTGATATTTTACGGTTTAATACTTTTGCCTATTGTAGTTGGGAGTTCACTGTGGAATGGTATGACACCTTACTTATATTTTCACTAGCAGCGCGCCGCAGTTTCCCCTGTGGGAATATCAGGATAAAAAGTATCCTGTGCGTTAATCCAGGTCTCCAGCTATCTACATACCAAGTTTCAACGCAATCGGTTCAGTGGTTTTTGCGTGAAAGAGTAACAAACATCCATCCATCCATCCAAACTTTCACATTTATAATATTAGTGGGATAAATAGTTATTTAATCATACTTGGAAATCCTCTCGTTCTTAACCTTGAAGTAGATAGACAGTCCAGTTGTTGTTTTGGTTTAGCAATTTCTTTGTACGTTTTCAATAGTTCAACAATTGACCGTACCGTTGAACGAATATTCCTTTAAAGCACAAAGTAAATTCGTACTTAAAATGTTGAGAATAATGTATATTACCAACTGAAATAACAAAGCATTGGGTTGTTTATAAGACTTTTTACTTTTAACTTTATAAACAAACTTCAATTGTTTTAACAAGCTTCAGGAAGAACTAATTACAATGTTCTTAATTACTTTTAGATTGGTTTAGGCTCTTTACTTTACTCTTTATTTTTAGGGTTCCGTTCCTCAAAAGGAAAAAAGGAACCTTTATAGGATCACTTTGTTGTCCGTCTGTCCGTCTGTCAAGGCCTTTTTTTCTTTATTTAACACTAGCTGTTCTCCGCGCATTCACCTGCGCTGCTGCGCTACATAGCCTATAACCTTCCTCAGTAAATACTCTATCTATCCAATACAAAAATAATTATTCAAATCTAAATAATAGTTCCAAAGATAGCATTTTTAAACTTCCAAAAACCTCCTTAGCTTTATTATAGTCGTATAATTATTTAGAACGTCTCATAGTTGTTCTAATGTTGACGTGGAATCACTACATATTATAAAACAAAGTCCCCCGCCACGTCTGTCTGTCTGTTCGCGATAAACTCAAAAACTACTGATCGGAGTTTCATGCCGTTCACCAATAGATAGAGCGATTAATAAGGAAGGTTTAGTATATAATTTGTTAAGGTTTTGTGTAAATTGGTTGAAATATGATGATGATTGTTAAAGATGTCTCTGCTACCCGTGCGAAGCCGGGGCGGGTTGCTAGTATCAAATAAACTAACTGAAATAAAAACTGAAATAAACTAATCAACCCTATTGCTGGATCGTTTATCGTTAAGTAGATACGTCTTAAGCTTTTGTAGTTAAATTTTAGACGAGTCCTTAGTAGTAATTACTTAATTACAGAGTCTTTAAAACATTGAGCTAGATTAAATTTTTCTCTTAATTTTTCTTACTACGTACCAGTAAGTATTTCCAACGCTATCCATTTCATTTATAATTTTGAAGAATTCCTTGTTGTAACTTCGAAATGTAAGTTCCAATACCATTAAAATTTAAATAGAACTGCCATCCGAAATGAAGCTATACCTGCGCATTTTATGAATTACTAGCAGTGCCCCGCGGTTTCACCCGCGTAAGTCCCGATCCTGTGGTAATATCGGGATAAAAAGTAGCCTATGCGTTAATCCAGGTATCCAGCTATCTACATACCAAGTTTCATCGCAATCGGTTCAGTGGTTTTTGCGTGAAAGAGTAACAAACATCCATCCATCCATCCATCCAAACTTTCACATTTATAATATAGTGGGATATCTGTATTTTAACCGACGAAAACATGTTTCTAACATAGAGCTTTTTGTTGTTATGTATGACCCCACATAACTTTCGATTAGGTTATTAGGTATTAGATTAGGTTTCGATAATTATATTTTATTGGATAGGGTTTTTATTGACAGAAATTGTTAGCAATCCGTAAAAAACCCTACTCAATATTACTATTAACATGTGAAACAACAACGGATCGATTGCACTGCACAGCAATAGTCTCTAAGCTTTAAAGTTGAAACACATTTGGCTTTGGCACCATGCCAGCGAACTTGTTGGTAAAAAGTAAAAACTAATGTATGGCTATATTTCTAAGTAAGTACTTATTACACATAGACATACCTACATTATATAGAACTCGTTTCCTATTTGCGTAATATTTTAATATTAAACAGCTTTTATTTCCTGACATTATGGTCGTTTTGCAGACTCGGTCAGGGTCTGTAGTTATAGGAACTTGTTAGACTCCGGACTTTATTTACAGTTCGTTTAGTTAAAAGAGACTAGCAACCCTCCTCGGCTTCGCACGGGTAGCAGATCATATATTGATTTTTTCCGACATCTTCAACAATCATCGTCATATTTTAGCTATTTTACACAAGTCCCTAACAAAATTGTACAGCTAAACCTTCCTCATGAATCACTTCGTCTATTGGTAAAAACTGCTTTGAAATTCGTTGCGTAGTTTATAAGATCTAAGCGTACAGAGGGACAGACGGCGGGAAGTTACTTTGTTTTATACTATGTAGAGACAAGTTAAAGTACATTAGTCAAGTGTAAAGGAAGGTAGATTACTTTTTAAAAATCAAATGTAAAAAAACAATTATAGGCACTTACTTCTTGTACTACTATACTTAATTAGTATAAGTAATACGTATGTAGTTACCTACAGCCTTAAAAGATGTTTCTTGTGCTACAACTGTGTCAGCAGAGGGTTGACTATTCAATAAATTGTCTAAACTACAATAAAATTATGTCTTTGTCAAAGAATTATAGCCGGAACAAACAGATAGACAGACAGCAGGATAGACAGACTGACAAAAATTTTAAAAATTGTTTTTTGGCGTAGGTATCGTGCAAATAAATGTATGAGCTTAAAAAAAAACTATTATTTTGACATTACAAACAGACACTTCTATTTTATATTGATAACTTGAATTTACTTTTATAAACTTATCGCTTTATAACATGCCATATATATGTTTTAATTAAATTTTAGAATCACAATATACTGTTGTTTCTTGTTTAGGATCACTTGAAATTGTAAAATGCCATCATGTAACTCCAGAAAGTTTTCTAACAATTTAAGACATTCCTAGCAACGTACAGATGTTACGACTCATGCATTAACTTAAATACTAAATGAAAAAATAGGCAGTCATGGGACTGCCGACAGAAGTGAAAACTTAACCGAAACGACGAACTTAAAACGTCACATTAGCAGGTTGGTGACATTAATTAATAAGGAGTTGACAGAACTCAATCTTTAGATTAGCGCCCTCTATTGGATCTATACATGTACTTTAGCGGGACGGTCACGAATTCAGTGATTTTTTCCCATAGCAAGTGCACAATCGTGCCTAAAGAAGTTTTGACTTCAAAAACCCATACCAACTATTATGTATTCTGTGCCCATACATAACCGAAAGACGAAAACAATTCAATGTTTAGACAGATGACATGGCCCATCTCGATTTAATCTTTGATTGCATGTGTCAACTCAAAAGACATAAATCGCTATTATAAAGGTAAACGAACTTCTCCAATAAGCAACACTATCAAGATTTTACGATCGAATCGAGTGTCAAGATAATCGATGCAATTTAAAGCCCATGAAATGAAAGTCGCAACACCACACCAGCATTTATGGCGAGACAGGCATGACATAACAGCTTAAGTGCTTTCATAACATGTGAGTCGTATATACTGAATATTCAACACTTCCGAACAGGTTCGTCAGAAGACTTGCGACCTGAGGAGGTATTATCCGGTCGGTCCACACCTCTGGCCAGACCACGTAAGGAAACTGCTGGACAACCTTTACGGTCAAACAGGTACTTCACTCGCATTCTTATTGCTTTTAAAAATAGAAAGTAGATATTTTTTCATTGAAAATAGAACAGGGGTAATACGGATAACATTTAAAATTCATCCTATTAATTTTTTTTTTAGATAATGTCTTCTTTTGACTTTGGGTCTTTAAAACAACTATTAGAGACTTTCATTATATAAAAATACATTAATTTATTATAATTATGCATAATAATTCCGTAATCATTATTTGCATATGAACCATTAATATTTAAATTTACAATTAAAACTTTAGCGCCTGTGATTTTACTTATTTTATTTACTCAATTTCGTTTTAGTTTATTGACGGGCTTGATGGTTTCGGGTTCTTATCAACAAAGTAATCTGATTTAGTTTCGTCTTAAGATTTAATCATTGTAGATCAGTTTTTTGCAGATTAAAATAATATAAGTACTAAAATATTTGTAATTAAGTCCAACATGGATTTTAATCTTTAATTAAATTATTGTTATCATTTTGGGCAGATTACTGCCAGGTATATGGTATCTATACTTAAAATTATTGTTTAAACAGAACATTGCTGCGAAATTATCGATCATACGGAAAGTGATTTGCTATTTAATTTTTGTAGGCGTTTGTATGATAAGACCAAATAGTTCGTAGTAGCTAAATAACGCGACGGAGTAGTTGCTAGGGATATTCAACCACGGGATATATCAATAATCTTATCCAGTTAGCAAAAATACCTTGATAGAAACGGCGCATGATTGCCGATTATGGAAGTCTTTTGGTGGGTCCTACATTCAGCAGAGATTATGATAAAGATGATAATGTTTATAAACCAAACTGCTAAGAAGTACATCTAACTAATCTAATAAAGGTTAAGTAACAACAAACTGAAGTCGGATAAAAAAGGAGTAAAGTCTAACATCTTATATCCACTTCAAGTACCTATTAGTAGTAAGTTAAAGATACCCAAAGAAGTATTTATTAGAAAATAATTTATTTCTTTTCTCTTTGCACTGATATGTACAATTAGGCCTGCCATCACTTAAATTGCCGAGGCCGGACAAAAACTTAAAAAAATCCGGACACATGGGTGAAATCGAGATTCTTTCCCGGACACCTTAAAAAAACACCGATTCCATTTAAATTTTTAGCTAGTTAACGATTCATCTAACAATTATAAGTGCCCATTTGCACAGAGTGTTCGGGTTTTACCCGGACAATTTTTAAAAACCCCGCCCGGACGCTCTCCGGACGCCGGACGGATGGCAGCCCTACGTACAATACTGTGAACTTTTAAGTTTGTCAAATGAATAAAACCTCACTTTATTTATAATAAAATGTGCTTTAAAAATAGATGTCTTACTAAATACTGTCAATAATATTACATCTATGTATCATCTCATTCGGTAGGTTCGGTTTCAGGCAACAGCACGCGAAGACGGCCAAGGTGTCGGACGTGAGCGTGGTCGCAGAGCCGGCCTTCGGCGCCACGCATAAGGATAAAGAAACCGCCATCAATAACAATGCATTAGGTATGTACATATACGCACACACACATACCAGGTACGGTACGACTGCCATTTTGTTCCAAGAGTTGTGTATGGTACTCGCAGCAACACTCACTTACTACCAACCTACCAAGGACATCTGGCAACCATAATCACCAGAGGAAATACGGCTTGTGTGTTCAACACTACAATAAAATTTGTTTTATATTTTTCTTTAGAAACTAAACCTTATATAAATGGCCGATCTACGGAATTTAAAACGTTTAGGCTGCGTTTCCATCAGAGATGTGCGAGGTAGCTGAGCGGTACGAGGATGTGTTGCGTATATATTTTTCACACACAGCACACATCCCTCGCACACATCTCTCGCACATATCCATTTCACACATCCCTCGCACACATCTCTCGCACACATCCCTCGCACCCATCCCTCGCTTGTTTTGTCCTCGCTCCGCTAAGCCGTTTCCACAGGAGCTGCGCTGAGCGAGGCTAGGTAAATCAAGGGATTCTATTGGTTCTTAACAAACACATCCCTCGCTACGCATCCTCACACATCTCTGGTGGAAAGGCAGCCTTGAAAAGCCAATGCGAGTGTAGTGATCAAATAATAAAAACTAGAGATCGCCTGGTAATCGAATTTCAATCATTATACATTACCACCACATTACCATTACCAAATAAATCCATTTCATCGCTAGGTGGCTCTTGGTATTTATCGCGTTGCTAGCGGCATCTAGCGCATTTGTAGGCTAAAAATCGGAGCCCGCAGAATTGCTCGAGTTAGGAGGGTCGCGCCTTTCGTTGTATGGGATGAGGTATCTGTACTAGTATAGTATTATATTATCTGTGCCATTACATTTATAAGACACTAGCGGTCCCGCGCAACTTCGTCTGCGTTTGTAAATTTTCCCCGTTTTTGGAATATTTTTCATTGATGCTCCGCTCCTATTAGTTGTAGCGTGATGTTATATAGCCTATAGCCTTCCTCGATAAATGGGCTATCCAACACTAAATTTTTCAATTCAAACTAATAGTTCCTGAGATTAGCGCGTTCAACCAAACAAACAAACAAACTTTTCAGCTTTATTAATATTTTAAGTACCTATTGTTAAAAAATTTGGTTAAATAATTATTGATTAATAAGTTAGCTTTCTATACTTCCTCTCCGTATAAACTTTATTTCTGTATTCCACATTTTATATTCGTCCGTGCGTGTTATTTTAATATCATAAAATACCATAGAATTCTCATTGCATGTTAATACATCATATAGATACATTATAATTAATTCAAAAATCTTTTTACGATTCTTCGAAAGACGAGTAATAAGGTACCTACATATTTTCAGAAATTTTGCGTTCATTGAATACGGCGACCGTATAATTTTTCTTCACCTTATTACAAATTAGAGGAAAATCGAAAAAAAACTGTTCAAATGAAATCATACATCGTACAATCAGTACAATAGTATTGTATGTAGCTACGACATTAGTCGTAGCTACAGTCGTAGGTACACCCGCTGTGTTCCCTATTGTGTACTTGTGTACAAGTATAGCGTTCTCTGATAGATATGTACGAAAGATAAGTTAAGGGCACGTGACTTGCTTCGTAATGAACTCTATTCGTGGTGGTTAATGTAAATGTATGTGTATCTATAAACTTACGGCCAAACTACGGGTAAAACGTCTCCCTTATGCACCTGCATTTGTACGAGCTAAGCCCAGCCAATTTAGCACAACAACTTTTTGCAGTAGAATAACAGCGTTACGATGTGCGAGACTTGGGTTTTTTACATGGTTTTTTTATGGGAAATGTATTTACGTAATAAAATGCATCTTTTTTTTATGTTAGACGGAGCAAACGAGCAGACCTGATGGTAAATTACTACCACCGCCCATGGGCACCTGCAACTCAAAAGTCACAAGTGCGTTACCGGCCTTTAATGTGGGAAGGTAGTAGGGGAAGGGGGGAAGAGGGGGAGAGGGAAGGGTTAGGGCCTTTTTGGAACGAAGTTCCTTATGGGGCGTTGCGGAGATACGGTACCCTGTAGCCGGTAAAAAACGTCCGTAACCTAAGATTTTTGAAGTGAAAACTTCTTTAGCAGCGTTGTGTAAAAATATTAAAATCCTCATTCACCAACGAGTCACAAACGAGTCACAAACGAATCACAAACTAGTCTCAAACCAGTCACAAACCAGTCACAAACCAGTCACAACCCAGCCATAAACGAGTCATAAACGAGTCATACACGAGTCATAAACGAGTCACAAACGAGGCGCAAACGAATCACAACCCAGTCACAAATCAGTCATAAACCAGTCAAAAACCAGTCGCAAACCAGTCAGAAACCAGTTACAAATCATTGTAAATAAAATTAAGGTGTTAAGATAATTTTGTAAAATAGTTTCTTAGATTTTTATTGATAATCATAATAAAAAATGTATACCCCAATAATTATTTTCTTTATACCTCGAATGGAACTTGAAATTAACCTTGAAATTAAAAACAAACCAGTCACAAACAGGTCACAAACCAGTAGTAAATGAGTCATAAACAAGTCACAAACGAGTCACAAACGAATTACAAACCAGTCTCAAACCAGTCACAAACCAGTCAAAAACAGGTCACAAACCAGTCATAAACGAATTACCAACGAGTCACAAGCGAATCACAAACCAGTTACAGATCAGTCATAAACCAGTCACAAACCAGTCACTAACCATTCATAAACGAGTGATAAACGAGTCATAAACCAGTCACAAACCAGTTACATACCAGTCACAACCAGTTATAAATCATTATAAATAAAATAAAGGTGTTAAGATAATTTTGTAAAATAGTTTCTTAGATTTTTATTGATAAAAAAATCATAATAAAAAATGTATACCCGAATAATTATTTTCTTTATACCTCGAATGGAACTTGAAATTAAAAAACAAACCAGTCACAAACAGGTCATAAACCAGTAGTAAACGAGTCATAAACGAGTCACCAACTAGTCACAAACGATAAAAATGTCGTAAACGAATCCTAAACCAGTCTCCAACCAGTCACAAACCATTCACAAACAGGTCATAAACCAGTCATAAACCAGTCAGTCATAAACGAGTCACCAACGAGTCACAAACGAGTCACAAACGAGGCACAAACGAGGCACAAACGAATCACAAACCAGACTCAAAGCAGTCACAAACCAGTCATAAACCAGTCACAAACCAGTCACAAGCAGGTCACAAACCAGTTACAGTAGACGAGTCTTAAACCAGTCGCAAACCAGTCACAAACCAGTCACATACCGAATAATGATTTTCTTTATACCTCGAATAGAACTTGAAATTAATATTTTTATAATAAGGAACTTCGTTCCTATCTGGTTTCTCACGACACCACACAGTTTTTTTGTGCATGTGGAAACCTCCTCGGGCCGTCACCCTACCGGAATCGAACCGACTAAAACCACACTAAATAGGAGGGATCCTGGGAAGGGTTCAGGCCTCCGGTAACCTCACTCACGCAGCGAAAAGCAATGCTACCATTGCTTCACTGCTGGTTTTCTGTGAGGCCGTGGTATCACTCCGGTTGAGCCGGCCCATACGTGGGAGAGCCATGCTTCGCCACGTGCCGAAGCATGGCTCTCCCACGAACCGTTTGATCCGTGTTCTACAACCCTCAGTACAAGCTATCCTTAGTTTGGACCTAGATAGCGCTATAATGTCCAAGAATATTATATTACATCTAGGTACGTAACGCAGAAGTGCAACAAAGAAACCATATATACAAACTACTACTTAAACGTGTTTGTGGTCATAATTGTGACCCATTGAAGCATATCTGACACGATACATGTTATACTCGATGACGTAGTTACACGTAATCCGATTAAAACAAGCGTTCGTTTGAACGGCCGACACCAACAAACAAAGTGTCCGTTCGACCGTTTCGTCGGAGTGAAAACATTACATGCATGTAATTACTTGTAATTATATTTAGGATTAAATTTGTAGATAAGCAGGTTATGTTTAATTTAATACTTTATGCACAATATGTACAAAGATAGACTTAATGCCAACTAACGACATATGCTTAACACAAATACACAAAGTAGATATGTACTCGTATAATAAGCGGCCTTATCGCTAAGAGTGATCTCTTACAGGCAACCTTTGGATGGAACAAATCTATATATATTATATAAAAATTAATCCCTATTTCCCTTGGTCACGGCATCACGTGTGAACGGCTGGACCGATTTCGCTAATTCAGGAGTGAGTCACGAGAATGTTCTTATGAAAGAAAAAAATTATAAATCTGCACGGAAAATTAGAAAACTTAACGAGGGTCTTACGCGGATGAAACCGCGAGGCGCAGCTAATCAATAATAGATAAAAGAATAAGGGGTAGTTTTGGTGTACGATAGAAGTATCATGTTATAAAACTAGGTACTCATCCCCCGCGCCTTTTTCCAAACTAAGTTGGGGTCGGCTTTCAGTCTAACCACGATACGGCCGAACTTCGGTATTTTACGTCAAGCGACTGCCATCAGACCTCCACAACCCAAGTACTAGGCGATATCGAAGTTCTGCAGTTAGACTAGATTGTCGGATTTTTAGGGGTCCAGCTACCCGTAATGAAATGCCACAGATGTTCGTATATACCTATAAATATTTACAGTTAAAAAAAGAATTAGATAAGTACATACACACATACAAACAATATGTAGATACATAATAATTATATATTTCTACTCAGTGGCGTAACTATACCATCTATATAATAAATAAAATGAAAGAAGTCTTGACACATGCTGAAGATTGGAGGAGGAACAGAGATTTCTGTTATAATTAGAGCAAAGATATGTATGCACTTTTGGTGTCACTTGACAAAATTGACAAACCATCATATGACCCGCCTCGTGGTCAACGGTTACCGGTGCCTATTTACTGCTCAATTATAAATTCTAAAAATATTTCGATGATGTTGTGAAGATCACGTATTGGCAAGTGACATAATAATCTATTTCGTTAGCCAAAAAAAACTGTCGTTACTGTTCATTGAACGCGATTCAGCGTGATCGCGATTGATTATGTTGTGTTGAAACACGAACGACCTGTACATAGTAATTCTTTTTTTTTTCCATGCTTCAAACACTCGGTAACTCAAGCAGTATTACTTACACGCTGTCAACCCTATTACTCCCCTTTGCCCCATGGTACTTCATTCCTTGTATCGTGTTTCTAGTTGTGAATTTGAGTATCACTGTCCTTTTTATATCCTGCCAAACGAGTTGAATCTTAACTTTGTAATCTTAATGGAAAGTGGACAATTTAACAAACCCCTCGTGTTGCCGCTAAGTAGGGTAAATATAGTCAATATTTACTATCTAGAGGCCTAAGGTCGCTACTTATTTATATACAGCGTGTAAGTTTGAGCTACGCGAAAAATTTACAATAACCTTTTTTCTGTTTATATTAAACACAATACAAAAGTCAGTTCATCATAAAAATGTGAGATTAAGGATTTATAGTCATTAGTTTCATTTGGCGCTACGCAATGTATGCAACATGCATAGGTATTCTTTTTGTGCGGTACGGTGAATGACCTTAAACGTTCGGCGCCGTCTGGACCAGCTGATTGCATAAAATGTTTAAATGTTGTTTGATTGATTACATTGCAGTTTTTGACCGTATGCGGTATTTATTACATTTTTTTCGAAAAAAGAAATATATTTATATATAATTTTCCGGCCGAAAATTTCAATGATTTTCGACTCAGAATGGTCTCAACACACTATTTCAGGATTCGATTCGGTGTCTCTGACACCCTGTACATACTATAGAAACTAGCAATTTACAGACAGTTATATTACTAAATAGACACTCAAACTTCTGGCAAAAGAGAATTGTAGTCCCCGGGATCAAGTAAATTCAAAAGTAATATTAATCTGTTCGTATTTCAGATAAGAAATCTTCAAATACGGGGTACAACCAGCTCCCACTTCTTGCGACGCAGGTGTCGTCAACAGGACTAACCACCATCGTTGGAGCCGCTGGTGTGCCTAAGACCGTCACAAAGCAAACCGTCATATTGACATATCAGCCTCAACAGCTACAGGTAATATAATTATAAGTGTGTTATTCTACCATGTTATTCTACTACACTCTCTATGCTCTCTACTTACAAGAAACCTGCTGGGTTGCCCAAGATTGGGATCGTCCATTGTGAGATTAGCTGATGACTGTACCTTAGCTTCTCAAAAAAGCCATATGTATGCCCCGGATTTGCCAACTAAACTAATTGCTTTTCTTATCGTGCAATTACCTACCATAGCACAGATAAGATAATAGTGACCATAGTAGCGGGTCAGTAGCAGTCAGCTTTCGACAATAAGAATCTGAACCTTAGGTTCTGTTATATAATTATAGAGATGTTATAATTATGATGTTAAAAAGAAGAATAAAAAAAAAAACTGTCAGTCGTAGGACTGCACGTCAGAAGTGAAATCACATATGGTGTGCGTCCGATATACACTGTAAGGTTTGACGTCAATTCAGTATACTGCGAAGCCGTTCCTTTATAGTTAGCTATACTGGTTACTGTTTATAACGGAACGCAGTCCAGTATACTGTCAGTTGTCAATTCAAGTCAATTGTCAAATCGCATAATAAAAGTGACAGTGTGACAGCACTGAGAGCACCTTACCTCGAAAACTCCAATGCTCAGAGTACAAAAATGGCGACGACTATGACGTCATATATTTCCCTACGATACTGTACTGCGGCAGTATACTGTCAGTCTATAATGGAACGAATTTCTCCCCAGTACGAGCACTGAACAGTGCTCTCAGTGTATTTAGTTCACAAGTTTATTAAAGATCCACAGACAAATCTGTATGTTTTTTCACTTTAATTGAACTAATTCTATTTTTAAAGATTAATTAATAAGGAGCTGACAAAACTCAAGTTTAGATTAGCGCCCTCTAGTTTATATATGTATGTATTATTACCGTGACGGTCACGAGTTCAGTGCTTTTTCCCCATGTCAAAAGTGCACAAACGTGCCTAAAGAAGTTTTCACTTCAACAAAAATTGAATACCAAACTACAAGTGGATATATCGGGAGCCGTCTTAGTTTCAAACCATTACATTGGGTTGATAAAACAATCATGACATTGTGAACGAAGTAGGATGATACACACTAGTAACTAAGCACTTTTTTACTGCACCGCACATTTACTCAACAATCTGTACTCTTGAGTTAACTCAAACTATTCACGACAGAATGCTGAGTTGTTGAGTAAATGTTTCCAAACATCATGTAATAATAAATTGGCTTAAGGCAGCACTAAATCGTATTATCTCAGTAAAATAAATAAACAACGTAATGCCTCTTTGTTAGTTGTTTGAATTGCACAAAATCCTTGAGACTCAAACGATCAGAATAAAACGAAATTCTGGGACCGGACCCGTGCTTCACCTAGGTTCTCCACCTAGGTGAAGCACGGGGTCTATAGGGTCCCGTGCTCCAACTGATGACGTTTTTGTACAGTGGTGCAGTAAATTATTTTCCCTATATGATTCAAAAGATCTAAAAAAATATTTAATAAGGGTGAATTTATATGTACAACAAAGTGTACAATGAGAGAATTAATTTACTCTGCAACTCAGACCAAAAAAAAATAGAACAAAAAAAACCTTATTAACAAAATTGAATCATCAAAACTGTCCTAGTTGACATAATACCTAATTACCCGGATTTTCTTTGACATTTATGGTCACTGTTCCGCTTTGGTGAATCGCAGCATGATGTTTTATAGTTCTCAATAATTTTTCAAATGGGGTTGATGATTACTAAGGTTACCGTTCAACGCGTGTAAACATTAGCAAAGTCTTAGGTCTTCAGCTTTGAAACAGCTTTACACACACAATTTTCTATACTGGAAAGAAAATGCCCACGATACTATACTTTCGACATGATAACAGCCGTATTCGGTTTTTGAAGAGTTCCAACAGATTTATTAGGTGGCGTAAAACGCGCGATTTAGAATTAGAAATTAGAAGAGAAGATGGCGTGAGTGGTTCACGCTATGGTTTCGGTATGACAAGTTATGTAAAAACATAACCAATTTCTGGGATGAACATGCTGGGGCAACGATTTTAGTCTATGTATAGATTATTATATCAATGCTATATGTAGTAGTAAAAGAAGGCGACATGAACATAAATAATAATATAGACAAAATATTTACGTAAAAATCGAGTTCAGAAAATACTTTACAGTTATTTTGACATCATAAACGTTTGTGCAATTTTGCCAGCATTTTCATGATTCTTAACTGTTTCTTCTACTTCTAAGACATGCCCGAATTCGAAGAGTTTTGGCCTTTTAACATACTCTGGCCACGCTGACGATCACATGTAATCGGCAGAAACCCATATTTCATAATTTTAATCATAATAATAATAACGATTTAAATAAATAATTTAAACCTTGACGGCAGCACGAGAACAGATCTAAAAAAAATATATTTTTAACCACACTGTGGCTCTCATGTCAATTTGTGCTGCCACCTATAGTTTATGCACGTTCCCTACCTATTTCAATACTTCATCTATCTTAAATACGAGCACACGATTTTGTTTTACTGCTTCAAGTAGATAGTCGATATTTACGCCAATGATCACCATTTCTGCGGAGCCTTTCTTTTATGCCTATCAGCGAAATAAATTCACTATTATAATTTAGTATACTGTAGTGTACTGTATACATACTGTATTTCATTAAACTCCCAGTTTCCTGATTAGCAAATTTAAGATTTCCGTTTTGTTTGTAACGTCACGGAAAGTACTCGTTATGATTAAAAAACTTCCTTCTAAAATATTGTTCTACATGTTAATTTTAACGAGCATAACAATAGAGTTATGATAGCATTAGTAGACAGTGGAATAATTAGAGCACGAAACGTAGAGAAATGTCTTGCTTCTGTTTAAGCAATCAAAACTATTACGTTATTTATATTTTTATTATGCGTACTTAGTTAATGTATATCCATGTGCATATAATTCAAATTCGGAAGCGCTAGACAGTCGGCGATCCACTTTTAGTTTACAAAAGATGCAGTAAACTTTTACTTCTTATGGTACGAAATGACAGTAAATAAATATTTATTAGTTTTACTTCTGCAATAAGTTGTCAGATTTCTTCATATTATATTATTTATTTATGTAGTCACTAGCTTTTGTCCTCCTAAGTTATTTTTCTTTCAACTTTTTTTTCTCGGTTGAAACGTCAAGGAGTCAAGCGAAATCTATCCTTTTCTGTAGCCCCGACAACGTCATCCGACCATAATGATTGGTTGAGTAGTTAGGCGTGAAAATGTAACAAACAAACAAACTTACATTCGCATTTATAACATTAGTTAGGATTGTTTTCGGCAGGCAAAACAGCAAATTTAAAACTAGTGCTAGGGGTACTGAAAAGTCTCCTGAAATAGTTTCTTGCTTCGTTACATTTTATCACGTGATTAAAGTTTTTTAATCCTCGTCATTTGCTCTTTGTATCAGGCCTCATATAAAAAACTGTTAGTCGTAGGACTACACGTCAGAAGTGAAAACATAATATAAATATAGGTACTCACACGCACACACACACACACACACACACAGACACACACACACACACAGTGAGCGCACAAGAGAGCGCGGTGTGACGGTCACGGCTTTTTCCTCAAACCAAAAGTGCCTAAAGAAGTTTTTACTTCAAAAATCCTCTACCTGCATTCGGTACCGAATTTCTCAAGGGATCTCCAGATATCCGATTACGGGCTTTCATTCGGCCGTAATGTAAGCACTTACTTATGTCAACAACTTTCTCTCAGGATGGTCGGCAAAAGAACGTGCGAATTGACCAAGGGCCTGCTCGGGGAATATCCGTGCCCCGTGTTCAGCCTGAGGTTACAAGACCCCCTGGGAAATACACCTTCCAGACCACACAACTCCCGAGACCGCAGTACCCTGCCGTCAAAAATATTGACGCTAAGACCACTAAACAGGTAACTTAGTTATTATATTTTTATGTAGTGTGGCGAATTATATATTCATTAAAAAGTTTCTTCAACGACATCTAGCGAACACAAGCTGAACTATATAGCAACTACTGATTCTGTATCACGCATTACATGCGCGTTCTCGGCCAGATTAGTAAATTATATTATACAACTTCCCATTCCCAACATCAACCGTCGTCAGGCCGCGCTCCGACAGGCATGATCATCTCCCACGGCTGGGAGGATTCGGGATTGGAGGATTCTCCCTTTGTGTTGGAGGGATATAACACCTGTTCTTCCACTGTGCTATCTATATTCGTACCCGTTTTTTTAAAGACTCTTTATTTTTGACTACCTGCGCCCCGCGGTAGTTCACCGCCCCGTTCACCCGCGTAGGTCCCTCGTCAAGTTTTCTTGAATTTTCAAATTTTCCGAGCAACTTTCTTATTTTTTTCTTTCATTAGAACCTTCTCCTGACAATAACAAACACAAAAAAAAAGAACTTACGAAATCGATCTAGCCGTTCACGCGTGATGCCGTGGACCAAGGGAAATAGGGATTCATTTTCATATATATAGATTATTTGTACATAAGTTACTATTGCCCTTGTATAAAGCATTCGACAGAAATCAAAATACAAACCTAAAAAAAAATAAGACAGATAATTCACCACTTAACATTTTTCGCAACCTTGTGAATATCCACTTCTAATTTTAAACAAGGTTTAATAAATGTAGAGTGTTCATAGAGTATCTACGTCATTTAGTAATATGATTATTTATCGTACTCGTGGTTAAAAACAGTTAAAACTTACTTCTTTGCAAGGAATAATAATAACAAAAATACAACAAATCCTACTGTATTATTAAAACAGGATCATAATGACCTGAAACCTGTCATAGACATAATAGAAGGACATTATATTGAACTTTACGTATAATAAAAAAATATTGCCATTCCTGAATTATTAGACATAAATAACCGATGCGGCCGAAGCTCGGTTTAAAAGCTTGAGTTAATAAGATGTAATGTTCTAAAAACTCACTATTAATAATCACCTAATATCAGATTCTAAACAAAAAGACAAGTGGCCGATATTTCTTCATTTAACATTTTTAATAGCTGTACTAAAGTATTCCGTAAATTACGTAAGAGTGTTAACAAGCAACAAAGAACTCTAAGTGGTTTAATATAAGACATATTTTCACTTGTTGAAGGAAATAGGTCACAAGTTGACTATTTCAGCCTTGTCGTATAGGATACCGGTCGTCGTATGCTTAAAATATAACCGTTGCACTGTGCACCTAGCGTAAAGAGATATACATGAGATTAGAAATTTAGAAAACCGTGGAAATGAATGTTTTAAAAACATGAGTGATATGCAACAATTCTGTTTCAGTAATGTGTATTTCTGATTTTTTAGACAGCCGTAATCTTAGTATGGACTTGAACACTTGTTTCATCCCACTAATATTATAAATGTAAAAGTTTGGATGGATGGTTGGATGGATGTTTGTTACCTTTTCACGCAAAAACCACTGAACCGATTGCGATGAAACTTGGTATGTAGATAGCTGGAGACCTGGATTAGCGCATAGGCTACTTTTTATCCTGATATTCCCACGGGATCGGGCCTTACGCGGGTGAAACCGCAGGGCGCTGCTAGTTTATTATATATCAACATGCAAACTTATGCAAAAATATTTATAACCATGCAAAATTTGTTATCTAAAATCATTGGACTGCTACCTGCTGTACGATATTGGTGTCGATTCTATTGTCAGACTCACTTAACTAAAACCTAACTTAATTTCTTCATATGAAATGAACCTTGTCTTCTTCGCAACAAGGTCTATTTATTACTGGCATCAATTTCTCAGCGCCAATAAATTTCACTAAAACCGGTCGACGTATACTCAATTTTATTTCCACGCAGCGAGAGTCCCCATTTATTCAAATGCCGTATAATTGCCGTATAAAAACTTGTTCAAAACGAACTAAGATGAAGTTATTTTAATCGCCACCTACGAAGACGCTTACTAAAAACACAAAGCAAAAGAGATGGCATTCAACGGATAGCAGCTCTCGCTACGTGGTTTTAAAGTTTATTTAAGCGTGTCAGACTTTAGTCGACAAATAAATTGCTTATTTCGATAGCGACGTATGTTACCTACTTGTTTATATTTGAAATAAGACCTTGTTTCGAAGGAAACAAGGTTTACATCTTGTATGAAGAAAATTTAGTCAATTATAGTTAAGAGAGAAATACAAGAGAATTGACACCACACCACAGACAAGAATGTTAACTTTTTAGACTACCTAGTCAGTTCGCAAACAAGTATGTATACCCTTGTGATGGTAAATAAAATATAAACCCCCAGTTAGAAGATATGACTAGAATGGACAAGGCTTATAAATATAAAAATTAAAGTAAGCAAGTCACATTGATGTTTATTTTCTGTTTTAAAATTGAACTTTTAAACTAATCGCTTCGCAATCAGTAACAGGTACAGCAAACAAGTTACTATGTACTTTCATTACTACCCTTTGTATGAATTTTTGTACCTTTCGTTCACGAGTTTAAGATCAACTCAGAAAGTGAGAATCAGTGCTCGAACAAGTTCTTTGTCGCCACTTACCTACACCTAGCGTATTACGTAGGTACGTAGGCTCGAGCCGTCGCAAATAATAACGCAGATATAACGGCGTACGATTTTCAGCTCTATTTTAATCGAATAAAGTTTATATTTAATTCACATTTTAAAAGTGTTCGTGGATTTTGTCCTCCCCTACATACTCCCTCTAGGTACTTTCAGTTTTTTACAGAAACTACATCCTAAAAAACCATTTTACGGTCGTATGATCTTTAGTAATCTTTATATTCCAAAGTTCCAACGACAATATAATTTAATTACATAAACGTCAATCTAAAAAATATTTACATTACTTGCATAATTGCTCAAAGTTAACACAGATATTCGCGCATACATACATAATGTAGGTATTTTGCAATATTGCATTTTAATACCAAACTAATTATACGAACATTTTCCCCTCGTTTTAGACCGTGACAAGACGTGTGCTTCAGACATTTTATTATTCCTATTATAATTTAAAGTAAGAAGTAAAATAATTAAATTTAATGTGTAGCTTGTTTGAAGAAAGTTAGTAAAATATCGTAAGATTTGTTTCGTCTGGTTTTACCTCTCGTGTGTGCTGTATAGTATATTTTTAAAGTGTTCCGAGATCGTGAATACAGGCCATTTCGACATCTGTTACAGTAACATAGGGATCGGTCATTCACAGATATGCACTTCGTATAGGAAGACATGGTCAATAATTTTGTTTTTGTGTGTGGTGTTAAAGTGAAGTGACAGTGATGAGTAAACCTAATATGTTTTATTGGCAGGTGGTGAACAGTACTAGGAAATCGGGTGTGTCCGATGGATGGAGGGAAGGTAAGACTTTTTTTGCTATTTGTAGATTAGCAAATAACTTTGCAAGTTAAGTTAAATAAACACACTGTTTTCGAAAGGTTAGATAAACACAAGTCGTGTAAGTATCGGATAATTCAGGGTAATAGTGTTGTTTTGGAAGACTTTATGAACACACATTTAACGGACTGAAAGACTACTGAAGAACACACAAATATCGCCCCATGGCGTGGAAATGAAACCACAACACTTGATTCGATAACCGTTAAACCGCTGCGCCATACATTCAGATATATAGAATGTCAATGAGATAAGATCAATAACATAATTCAAAAATAAAAGTATATTAAACTTACTCACTACTTATTTAAATGTTACAAAACACAATGCCTCAAATTTATATTTGGTTTCTTTGTGATGATGATTTTTTATGATTATTCATGCTAGAGGTCGCTTGGTGGTCTAAATTTAAATGTTTTGTTTTATATAAACTGACCGGGTATAACTTGAACTGTCATTGTATAGATTTTCTGTACCACGTCACGTCAACATTGGACCCCTGTACAGTACCCTCTAAACTTATTGCCCGGCCTGAAGTTGGCGCAACCACCATCTCGCGCATCGCACTTCAAAGTCATGTTGTGTCGAGTGGCTAATTACTAGTAATTATCCACTTGACACAGCATGACTTTGATGTTAATATAGTATTAGATTAAAATTCCTAAATAGATTTTAATTTTGATACCTTAATTTTACATTCTACGCACCGGCTCGCGGCTAACTTCAGCACGGCCAATAAGTTTGGGGATTGCTGACCTGTAGCTTCTTGTAACTGTTTTCGCATATCTTTTGAACTTATAATACATACTGATAAAAAAGTTTTAACTTCTCAGTTTTTAAGTATTCCAAATTTCCTATTCCTAAGTGGGCGAAATAAAAAAAGAGAACAAAGAAATCGCTTCACGTATTAATACGCGTCTAAACACACATGGACATATTTAGAGGAACGCCAAAAAAAAGGTTAGATTACGAAAAAAAAGTTTTGTTTATGTTTGAAACTCGGAAATAAAAGACGATTAAAATCTTTCATTTTTCAAGTTACATATGCTGATATAGGTGGCCAGTACGTAAGGAGAACATGATATACATAATCGAACCCTTATTTTGCGTTCCTCTAAATATGTCCATGTGTGTAGATTGTAAAACACGACAGTACCTAGCATAAGCGCTAAAGTATAATTTTTATTCTTAAGTAAGCATCAAAAGGAATACACCGAAAACAGGAGTAAATAGCCGATGATGTACCTACCACCACTCCTTACGTTTTTCTTTTGGCAATAAGTACTATTCATATCAGTTTTCTTTTCAAAAATATTAAAATTGTTTTACTAAAAATTAATAATCCTGACCAAATATATACTATTTACAGCACTTCAAAATTTCAAACTTGTAAATGGTCGTTTGTGTATAGACAGTGAATACTTACCCCAAATTTTTGACCTTTAAGTATTATTAAAACCGAACTGTGTTAGCGAGTAGATACGGTGTATACCTGCCCTAAATTTTTGACCATACAGGTACGTACTACGTATTATTAAAACCGAATTGTATGTAATTAGAATCTTAGTCCCAATTTTATTCTTTAAATACATCTGAAGGCGAGCACAGCAGGCATTCCAAACTCTTTTTCAAAGTAGCAATTATAGGCTTTCCTATAATTGCCAAGGCTTTTCAATAACAACAGCTATACGATCTCTGATGTGTATGTTTAATATATAAAAGGGGTGCTTGGAGTGGCGTGCTTATTTATTTCTATTATTTCTAGCTTCAAAGTCAAAACAACTTAATATTTATTCCTTTATTCACAAGCAACTCGATTATTAATTACTGCATATTACGTACATAAGCTTTTGTTTTGTGTCTCCACCTTGAATTAAACAAACTCAAATCGTTCTTGCGTATCGAACAAACGTGTTTTGTTTCACCAAAGTAGTGTAAATCGACAAAGCATTTGGTCTACGTCACAAAAATATACCTATTATGAAAATATATTAAATCATTTAGTATTTTTAGCAAAATAATAATAAATATTTAAAAATATAACAACCTTCATTCATTCCAAGCCAGGGGCGTAGCTACCGCCGTTTTAGCCGTATCAATGATACGGGGCCCCCGGGCTATAGAGGCCCCTAACGTGTGTAAGCAAAAATTAGTAAAATGTTATACACAATGTCACTTAATCTCCGTAAAAACATATAAAAAAACTGTCATACGTGCCTATAGAGTTTTCAGAAATGCCAAAAGTCAAAAAGCAATCTCTTTTTTCCCGGGTTAAGCGTGCGCCCAAAAGTTGGCAACACCCAACAGCGGTTATTGCGGGATTCCCCCGTTTAAAGCATTTTTGTTTCTTTTGTGAGAAATCTTTATCCTTCATTTGGGCCCCCCAACTAATTTTGATACAGGGCCCTCCAAGGCACGCTACGCCACTGTTCCAAGCTGTAAAATTTTATCAAAGTATTTGATAGAGATATTTTAATGGTATGTAAACTATAATGTGTGAAACAACTTTCATTACTAGCTGAGCATTATTTAAAATAAGTTAAGAATGAGAACTCATGACCATATTCATTTAATACCTTCATTTTAAAAAAGAAAAGTATTCCAAAAAAAATCTATTTATTTTTACAAAAGCTCGTAAAAAACAAAACAAAGAAGTTGGTTAATGACCAAAACAGTTATATGTAAATACTTAGTTATAGCGCTGCAAGTAAAGTTTTATCTCAATTTAAAAGTTTACTTGCAGCGAGCGGAGCAATATCAGGCGCAACACAAATTTTGTAAAACATCAAACTTGCCGTATGTAATACATTTCAAATATATATTTTAAATCAGACCAATACGCTATCTTCATACAGTGATCACTGCCTGCATAAAAAAATAATTTTAACTGGGTGGATATCACACACAGAGAGATCTATACTTTTGTAAAGAAACCAACATGCATATTTATTATGAAACGTCAGAATGTACTTTCATCCTAAACATTCTTATAATAGAGCTCAGGTTAAGATCGTACAAGTTCGGATCTTGAAGGCATCTAACATATTAAACTTTCTGTTTAATTACAGGTGCGGCGTCAGCAGTTTCCACAGACTCCGGTGTGTGGACCGGTGGTGAAGGCGGAGCGGGAGAAGGCTCTCCCCGTGCGCGTCGGCGTCCACGCAACTTGGAAATGGTCATGCGCACCGCGCACAGTTTCCATCTTAGAGAGCTCCAAGTTGCTGATCTAGATATTATGGGTACGATTCATACTATACTAATGAATACTAATATTTTAAAGTTTAAGGCAGCCCAAGTACGCAAACTAACGGAGCACATGGTTTTATATATTACTTTAACTTTAACCGTTCTTGCAAGTCACTAATATTACATAAATGGGATCTAAGTATCTAACTCTGCAAACGCCGATAAATCACGTCACTTGTATTATGGTGACATAAGCTAAATGTAATTATATTATTTGCATCTAATGTAAATAGGAATAATAACAAATAATAATAAAATACTCACCTCGCATCATGATCATATAAAACAATAGATACCTAGGATAAGATCATGTATGATGTAAAAACAAACATTGATAACAGAGATAGACCCACGTCTTTATCTGTTAATGCGAGGGGGAGGACTCAGTGCTAATCCCTCGCTATACCTGGATACGTAATATTCCTGAAGAAACTAATAAGTATATTTTATTCAATGACTTTGTTTTGTAACCTACAGATGAAGCTGTAGTGACTGGTCATACAGTGATTCCTCTACCAAAGCTACCAAGTTCTTTCGACGATGAGCTAAGTCCTGAGTATGAGGTGACACCGGTGCCCACTTACAAACCACCATCACCCATATTGTCGAAACCGTCGCCAGTGACTGAGTCGCAGCGACAAGCCTCTCCTATGTCGACGTTGGAGAGGTACAGGAACAGGAACCGACCTACGTTGATACAGACGAACTTGGATGAGGAGAAGTTTGTGCTGGATAGGGCACAACCCGAAAAACTTAACAAACAGGTGTGTTTGAGGTATCTTTTATTGAGGTACCTCTTTTATTTTGAAACGCCAGTAAGGACTAGACATTGAGCGAGAAACCGTTCATTATCATCAGAATCAGTTCTCTCCGTTTGCTATAAACCCTCATACGTTATTCTATCATCAGAACCATAGGTAGTTTACTTCTATACATAAGCTTTTACAGAGATACAATCTTTCACTATCAAAAGTACCACAAGGTCAAAATAATAAAGAACCAATCAATCAAAGATGAAGTTCAAAACAGAACAATTGCCATCTGCTACCATGTCAAATATTAACTTGACATGGTAGCCAATGGCGAGTGACCACTTAAACTATTGCGGCATCCATATATGTTAGCAAATTTTGAGATTAACAAGATGCATTTCGTTAATCAATTCAGGTATCGCTCGCGGTTTCGCTTGCATATAAGTTATTTTTTGCTTCTCCCCCAGGAACAGTTTTTGCTCAACAACGTGTATACTCATGCACAAACTCACTTTCATATTTTTTGTTTGATTGTTACGTTTTATCGCCTTAATTACACAACCGATTTGCAATATAGGGTACCTTTCATTTTGAAAAAAGTACTATTCCCGAGGAAGAAACAAAAACATAACGTTTACGCGAGCAAAGCTGCGGAAAAAAGCTGCATTATAATTTTCTCTATGTTTAAAAAAAAAAGACAACTCCCTCATTAGGAACACCCCTGTGTCGCGGGGGGTTTCACAAACATTCAAACAACGGACACAAAAACACCCAGACTCGGGACAACTATTTGTGAATCACACAAATTTTTGTCCCGTGTGGGATTTGAACCCACAACACTCGGCGCGGCGTAGTGGCGAGGTGACTACTTAAACCATTGCGCCATACGTGCAGTCACTTTTATTTAGGTTATACTTGCCCTTTACCTTTAGGATAGGATATAATTATAATATATTCAAAACTTGCAGAACTCTTTCGTGAAGTCATCAAGCGGAGTAGTGTCACCAACTACTTTGAACTCGAGCAAGGAGTCCAGTCCATCGTGCAAGAGCGAGAGCCATTTTGGCAACAGCAGTGCTTGGCAAAGTCACGCCGCGGGAGAAGCTATGGCTACGAGGTATGTGGGGTGATTTTCATACGAACACGTACGAACTACGTAGCAACTACTGATTCTAATAAAATTTCAACATGGGTTCTTCAATATAAAGTTTCAAAGAATCGGCATCGAGTTATTACGGCACGGCACGCGTTAAAGCTGTATGAAAATTATCAGGCGTTCTAAACAATATTAAACTGCACTTGAGGACAGGCACTGCAAGTAATCAGTTTCATTAAAAATAACATTATAGATCCTTCTACTTACCTATCTATTACTTAACTGAAAAAGGAATACTTAAAAGAAGAGAAGTGTATCTGGTTACAAAATTGGTTCTGTAAGAGATTGCAGACTGCGATAAGACCGTCCATTGCACTGCTACTTAATATTGTATTTTTAGTATGTACTACTCTGTCAAGAAAGTACCGGGAAAAGGTCAATAAAACACAAAATGTTAACTATTCTTCCAAATTTATTATATCACCTTCAAAGTAGGCCTTCAGAAATAAAACACTTACGCCAACGAATAATCCAGTTATCAAAACATTTTTAAATGCATTTTCCGGAATCGACTTCAGTTCTCGCCGCGAATTCTCTTTGATATCTTCTATCGACTGAAAACGTGTATCTCGAAGTAGTAATTTAAGTTTTAGTTAGAGAAAGTCGGCCGGAGCCATATCCGGTGAATACGGTGGTTGTTGGATGGTATCTGTTGAGTTTTTAGTCAAAAGTAATTTGGCAAGAATTCCGAGTGAAAAAAAAACAGTCAACATGACCTTGACTTTTGATCGACTTTGTCGTAGTTTTTTCGATTTCGGTTCAGTTGGAAGTCGCCATTCCGAAGCTTTTTGACTAGTTTGCATGTCAACCTCGTAAACCCATGTCTCATCACCAATAACGATGCTTTTTACGAATGTAGGGTCGGAATTGACTCGTTCTAGCATGTCTTCAGCGAATTTTACGCGATTGAGTTTTTGAAGAAAATTCAGATCTTTCAGGACTAGTCGAGCGGCGACGTGTTACACGCCCAAGCGATCGTTTAAAATGGTACGAATCGATTCGTGAGACACAGAAAGTTCAGCGGTTATCTCTCTCAAACTTGAATAAGGATTTTCAGTCACAATTTCCTTCACTTTAGCGATGTCAACTTCAGTTGAAGACGTTGAGGGCCAACCAGAGCGAGGTGCTTCCAACAAATCTCGACTGTACCACTCATATGCACGGGTTTTTGATAAAGTCGATTCACCGTATGCTTTCTGTAACATTTTCAGTGACTCTGAACATGAAATTCCATTTGCAATGCAAAATTTGAGACAAATTCTTTGTTCGATGTTTTTATCCATTATAAAAATCGTAAAATACTCTTGAGATGAGCTTACAAAATCGAGTACTGAAAACAAACTAAATGACAGATATTGCTGAAACTTCATGTCATTACATAAACTTAATATACTAACGTTGTCAATATACAAAACAGTTGTGCCAACTTAACCACAAAAAAGAATTATTTGAATTGAATTTGGAATTAGAATTAAATTATCAATTCCCGATACTTTTTTGATAGAATGTTTCCTATTTTTTGGTGTGCAATAAAGTATACTCTATCTATCTATCTAAGAAATAGTTCTAATAAAGGTTCCGTTTCTTTAAAATACACTTTTTTCACATTGGAATAGGTACCATTGCTTAACCATCAAACTCTTTACTAACCCTTGGCATAGTAGTAAAACAAAAATAAAAAATAAAAATAGCCGCATTAAACAGTAACCATACTTCCACAGGTCTCAAGACGATGTGTCCTTAGCACTCAGCGTATCCAGCTGCGAGGATGAGAAATCCAAACTAGTAGAGAACAAGGAACCACTGAATGTAATGGAACCGAAGATACCGCAGAAGACTATTGTGATCGTAGACGAGCCTCCTGTGCCTCATCCACTGCTCATGAAGTCGCTTACCTTGAGTCAACATGACTCTCTACGTGGGACTATGATGAGTAAGCAGAAGAAAATGTATTTTATACTTTAGACTAACCATCTAGTTCTCGGACTCCAAATCGCCATCCCACTAATATTATAAATGTGAAAGTTTAGATGGATGGATGGATGTTTGTTACTCTTTCACGCAAAAACCACTGAACCGATTGCGATGAAACTTGGTATGTAGATAGCTCTGATTAACGCATAGGCTACTTTTTATCCCGATATTCTTACGGGATCGGGACATACGCGGGTGAAACCGCGGAGCACTGCTAGTTATATATAAATTTATTTTAAAAGCAGTTCGTATTATGCGAAATCGGGCATAAAAAAACCCGTGTTCAAAAAGATCGTAATGTCTACTTTATAATGAGTGCCGAATTACGATAAGTTAGTAAAACTAATCAATATATACATAAACCTCAATTACTTGTCCTAATTTTATAATTTAGCTTCACATTTATTGACCGAGCGAGGGATACATCACCATTTTAAGTCTGTCTCACTGATTTGGCTTTCTTGAAAAACTTGGTATTCAAATTTCTTGTTTTATTTTAGCATGTTTTATGTTGTTAATCGAGGGCGTTTTGTTCTGAATCTTGTCAGAGAGGCAAGGTCTTGTGGATAAAGGTTTTTACGGAAAAGGAAACTGATTTAATAGCTTTTATTTGTTTAGTGACTGCGTTAATTATAATGTTAACGTTAACCTTTTACTTTGAAAGATTTCATACAGTTCGATATTTCCTATATTCGACATTCAGCCATATACCTCGTTTGATATTCGATATTTAACAGATATACTTTTAGCCATCATCAGACATTAAGTTTCCTAATCTAAATTCGTTATTATTTTCCAAAACAAGTTTGATAACGATTGTCTGACATACAGCTTACAATACCTTATTTTAAAACAATGAGTAATTCTTAGTAATCTTTGTTCGATAACGATCGCATTATTACTTATCATACATATTATCTGTTGTTTGAAGGGAATGTCATTTATAACTATATCCTAAATAAATTTAGGCAAGAGTCTTCAAAACAATTATAGATATTACTGAAATTTTACTCAAACAAGCATATAAGAGGCCTTGTCAGATAGTTCCATAGAGTAAGGTTTTCATACTTTCTCGTCCTATACTAAAGTTCAGAAACGAATTTATAAATAATTTAATTTATGAACAAATCTTAAAAGACAAATTATTTGTTTATTTCATAATTCCTAAATGTTGAAATTTAGAAAGAAATAAAGAAATGTTTATTTTTTGGCAACACCAAAAAAATATAAACAATTTTGCAGCTATATCTACCGTTAGTCCCAAAATTTAAAAGTTAATTGCTTGATTGATTGATTCAGTCTGCGATTTTGTAGCTAAATTTTAAGCCGTCCAGTGCGAATTCATAATATGAAAGAAAGAAAGAAAAAAAATATTCCTAGACACTTAGGACACACAATGATTATAGTAATAACAAACTTATATCTAAAAACAATAAACAGCGCTTAAGACATATGTACCTCACCTGCCTAACGAATAGGATCAGGTTCAGCATTTGCAAGAGCTGTGCTTAACGCTGGTTTTCCACCAGACCCTTTATACCCCATGAATATCAATTAGCAAAACAAAAAAATATATGTAAGGTACATATGAATTTGTACCCTACAAAATATCGCAGTCGAAGGTAGAACCGTTTTTGAACGATTTGCCTATATTTCTTTCTAAATTCTAACTTAAAAGTATTCTTCCGTTACGGATAATTTGTTAATTACTAGCTTTCAAAGGCCATGCTAAATTATTTACAACTAGCAACCTGCCCCGGCTTCGCACGGGTAGCAGAGACATTTTCAACAATCACCATCGTATTTCAACCAATTTACACAAAACCCTAACAAATTATATATCTAAACCTTCCTCATGAATCGCTCTATCTATTGGTGAAAACCGCATAAAAATCCATTCCGTAGTTTTTGAGTTTATTAATTTTTGTTTTATAATATGTATTGATTAGGCAAACTGTTTGCAACATGTAACATCTTAGCAAAATTTCACCTCTACAAAAAAATATTTTACATTTTTTATTTCAATAACTCTTTTTATTTCCTTTAAATTAAGAAAACAAGCGAAGTTTGTTTGATTACGTCAGAAATGTTTTATAAATCAGCTGTCTATTTCATAGGTTCAATGACAAGTTCAAACTACAGCACCACAAGTACCTGCACAAACCAGAGCGGAGACCATCACAACTTAACACTCACGCTTGAAGAATCAAAGTTCGACATGTCCGCTCTGGAAACTTCTACACAAAGTATGTTGGATGATGAGACATCGCCAGCCGACAGCTTAATATCATCCACTAGTACTAGTGATTCGAACAATGAATTGCAAGTTGAAAGGGACGTACCATCGATAAGCTCGGCCTATCAAACGGCGAATACCAAAACCAGGTCACCGGAACCAGTGATTGAAGAGAACGATGTTGTTGATAGCGAGGCTTTTCAACCTCTTATGGAAATCATGTAAGTATTTTTATCTGGATCTAAGGTTAGGTCGTTCTTTATTTGTTGGTTTAAAAGCAGTAAACCCATTTTCTTACGCATGAATACCCTGAAAACGGCTCATGTCACCTTTGGAAGTTTGCATCCACAAGCACAAGGTGATAATCTCAGAATTTCAATTACTACAAACCCAAAGTATGCCTGCGGCTATAGGCGAAGGGCAGTGCTGGTGTTCCATGAAATTTCCCATCACTACACTTGGTTTATTACAGAAAAATATAATTTCGTCTTTTTTTGCATAATTTTATTAAATGCGTGGTTAGTATTTTCTTTCTCAACTTTTTCATCACTGCCTGTATTAGTATAGTCAACAAGTTCAAAAACGTGAAAAATAGAGATAAGGGTCCTAAAAATATGAGCGATAGCTCATTGGATTCGGAATCACCTCTAGAAAAATGTTTTTAAAGGATTTTCATGCGGCGGCGCGCGCATGCCATAACAGCCCTATTTTCAACGTCAAATTAAAATTATAAATAATGGAGATAGATTTCCGGGAGTTGGGATTTTTATCGGAAATTTCCTCTTCTTTAACGAGCTTTTTACAAAATTGCTTAAATATTAGTATTTTTCGATTTATTAACCAAAAATTAAATACCATTTTTTTTTCATCTTATGTTGTTAATAACAATTGCAATTTTTTACCTGCACCAAAATCCTTCAAAAACATTTACTAGAGGTGATTCCGAATCCAATGAGCTATCGCTCATATTTTTTAGGACCTTTATCTCTATTTTTCATGTTTTTGAACTTGTTGATTGATTGATTGATTTCAGTGATTTTATGTGTTCCGTGAAACTTAACTTATACAATTTTGGCATAAAGAGATTTTAGTATACTAGAGACAAGAACAGAAGCTGTAACTGTGTTTAGGAACTTAATCATCTTACACTTCCAAAATCGAAATCAAAAGTGTCAAACTCTTGTTGATCGTACACAAATGGTAAATAATTTTATCTCCATAGGACATCACCAAGAATTGGCGAGAAGGATAGTAAAAATCCTAGTCCAGAATCTCCTGGTACTCCAACACATGCATCTGGCTCCCTCTCATTATCTGATGGACGAGACTTCTTTGACGACGAGATAGCTGACCAGCCAGCACTGTTGTTCAGAAGTAAGTTATCTATACGTTTTACTATAGAAAAAGCTGAAAGTGCGTTGTATGTCATATCATGTTTTTGATTACAACTGGCCACAGTACCTACATTATATTCGATTCATACAGCCCGGTTTCTACACACTTTATATCAGCTTGACCTGTATCTATGAAACGAAGACCTGTATCTATTTAACGAAATCTTTTAAAATTATCGTATTTTTTTTAAACTACATATAATTTATTTTTATTTATTGATTAGTTTAGCAATCATTGTTCACTATGCAGATCCTAGTACACATTAGCAGACTTCAAAAGAAAATGCTTCACAACTCAATTACTATTTATAGAATGACAACATAGATTGTTGCTTATTTAGCATAAAAAATATTATTACTCATTGTAGAAAACACAGATGGCAGCCCATCCAGTAAAGTAGAGTCAGAAGCAAGCAAGCACCTGCGCCGATCAAAAGAACGAATAACGTCCAGCCCTCTCGTTCAAAGGAATCGTAAATGTAAGTTATTGTTTCTACCATCGTGTAAGATATTGTGCAATTATATAATTTTATACAGTTCCTTAACTGTAAAAGAAAAAGCTATTTAGCCAAAGTAAAAAAATAATTAAAAAAATAATTTGATTATCGAACAGAAGGCCGTTCGATAACGAAAAATAAAATAGACATTTAAATTTAAAGAGGTCTTTAGTGCCGTAGCCGATCTATATGGTCGCTATGAATATAATGGCCGAAAATATTTTAGTTAACTATCATTCCAATTTCAAATCTTTTTTTTTTTATTAAATACTTCCCGCTAATTCAAGTTTCCAAGTGCTTTGTGTGTCTAAGAATTTCTATGGTTATGTCGTATTTTGTTTTCTTTTAGTGTGCAGTTTGCGAAATGGTGGCACTGAGCGGACGCATTCACTGGATACGCTCTCCAGCTTGGCGTCAGATGATCTCATGATGGACAATGATCTAGGACAATCTATCACTAGTCTTCAAAGTGTCGATGATTATATTGAGAGGTAAAATTCAAACTTTTAAGTCTTATGGTAGAAACGACCAAGAATTTATACAAAAAGGTAAATCAATTGTTAATAAATAAAAAAAAAAAAATTGTATGTACCTAGTTAATCATGGCAGAGTGAATCACTCTAAAAGATTATCTGTGAATCGTAATTATCAAAGTAAACAATTAAATGTAATGAATGAAGCAAATAATTCCCTAGCATTTTATCCATCTTGAAGATTGAAGACAGAGATGATAAGAATGTGTAATATTATGCGACCTTAGCTTTCACCCAGGCTGGACTACCTCCAATATTTTTTAAGGTGCCAAACAATTCCTTTCTGTCATAACTGTAAATTATCTATATAACACAAGTACTTCATCCGCGATTGCTGGAACCTCAGGCATCGTGCATTTTTTCCATATAACAACATACACTACGCGCTCAATACACTATTTCCTGGCAAAACTACTGCAATCGATTGTTGTGTGACGGTAGGGCAAAATAGAAAAACGCCATCACGTCACATTATTAGTAAAGAAGTAAGGATGTATACCAACACCAAAATGAAAATATCTTAAATTAAATTTACTTATTTTCTTAGGTTGGATAGCTCCCTCCGTAGTGGCCTCAACTCTCTAGATGAGAGGCAGCTTCGCCAGGAACTATCCTCTTCCAAGAATGCAGTGAGACAATGGAGCCAGCTGTTAGAACAAAACAACATGCTGGACCGTCAACTTGCGGCCATGGCGCAAGGGAAACAAGACTCGCTTTCAGCCAGCAATAATAGTCTTTCTAACATCGGGTAAGTAGTAGATTTATCATATCGCACACCTACATCTAAAGGGAGCTAACTATGCACACCGTCGAATACCTTATTTTAATACCTACCGACCAATAAAACAGATTCAAAAATAACAACACTGCTAGACGCTAAATTCCCCAACACGGGATCAACTCACAAATATACATATATTGTTTAGCAGTAGGGAAATAACTACAAAAATCCAATTTCCAGCCCCTAACATGATTAAAACAAGAGATTGCCACAATATCTTTCTTCTAGCTGCATATCTGCTACGTGGGAGAGCCATGCTTCGGCACGTATGGGCCGGCTCGACTCCACTCGATACCACGGCCTCACAGAAAACCGGCAGTGAAGTAATGCTTGCATTGCATTTCGCCATTAAAGGGCGGCAACGCACATGTTACTCTCGAGTTACATGTGTTCATGGGCGGCGGTAGTCATTTACCATCAGGTGACCCGTCTGCTCGTTTGCCCTCTATACCATAAAAAAAAATAATAATAATAATAATAAGCATGAGAGCTATACAGATCAGTAACTAGTTTTTCGCCTTTTCTGAAAAAAAGTGCCTTTTTGAGTTAATATCTGTTTAGACCTAGATGTGCGATATTATACTATAAGATGTCTATGCTCTGCAGTAAAGACTGTTTTTCTGAGGCTACTACTTTACTGTTACGGTTCTCTTATGTCACTCTCTCACTGAAGATGGTGACAAGTAGGATTTGGAGTTTTGGAGATACAGTAAGTTAGCAACATACTTGTTAAACTTTAAGGGGTTTAACTTGACCTCCTAGATATTTTTATTTTAATGACATAATATAAAGGAATGGTTTTAATTCTGGTAATGTAATACAGAGAGATCGTCAAATCATATTACAAATGTGTAAATAATGATATCATTTTTTTTGGATAATGATGGATTTCTGGATATAGTAATGTAATCTGACATCTGAGTGATTGATGACAGCACGTCTAAAATGCAACGCCTCTTGTGTTTGTCCAGTTTTGAGGATGTTCGAATTACAAACAAAAATTTTACATCTATAATGAAAACGACTTCCTTTATATAAATATTTTTGAAATAAAATATCACTAATATTAGCTGGTAAACACGTTAATAATATTGTACCTAATCCAAAATATCCAACGCGAAGTATACAACTGTTTGTGCGTATTCGTTACAAAACGTTAAAGGGGCCAATAATGAACGTTCATCTTTAGAAAAAGAAATGTGATCATAGATATCTATAAACGCTTACTATCGTGTGAGCTATTTGTTACATTAGTAATATGGAAACGCTGTCTAAAATTAAAAGTTGTGTTATTTCTAAATAAATTATAACATAGTAATAATAATGTATGTAAGTGGAAAGGTTACATTCTCAGCGTGTAATTTACTACCTAACTATCGTGTTCACTTACATTTATATTTTCACTATGTCATCATCGCTGTATATGATACAGCGAGTACGTAAACTATAACTGACATTACAGCACGCTTTATTAATTATCTAGCTAAGTAAATTAAACTGCATAGCCAAACCAAACAACTTTGTACGTAACTGTGGATTCGCGATTATTGTGTGCTTCAGTTTGTTGTGTTATCTTTTTAGAAATGGCCAGTTTCGGCCGTGGGTAAGAAGAGTAGCACAATTTTCAATATTAAATTTATTGCAGACTAGCTGAAGCCCGCGACTTCGTCTGCTGTGAGAAAGTGTGAAAGTCTCACACAAAGTGTGTGTTTGAAAACTATTAAGTATAAACTTGTATTTACAATTTTTTCAGAAAAATACAGACGTGACTTAAATGATTAGGTGTACGCAATGATGTTAGAAACATCACTTACCTGTGAACATGCTACATTATAGGCAGCGGCGAATTTATACATTTGTCGCCAGTAGGCTATTAAAATTTTGTAGCCCCTACCGGTCGGTCTAATTCGATACCCCAGGACAAGACATAAAAAATAACGTAGGCCCCAAATCTGCCCCCCTAGGCTTCAGCCTACTCAGCCTACTGGTAAATCCGCCACTGATTATAAGAATTTCAGGTCTTGAGATTTACATAATGTATTGTAATTGAGAATTTAACAGCTATGGGAATTTCCAGTCCAGTGTTATGAGTATTCTAGGGATAAAAACCGTTTCGCCTTTACCACAACCTACCAACCTATTATTATAGTCGCAGTTATATTTTTTGGAATGAAATTTGTTTTAGAGTAGATTTAAATTACGAAATAACATAATAGAGACTTTAACTTTTAGCTTCATTTAGTGAGGCGGACCATGAGCAGTGATACTATTTAAAATCTCCAGTGCGTAAATTTGGAGTGAAAGTGCGTAATCCTAACTACCTCTACTAACTAACACTAAATTATTTTGGTAAGCTTATTGAACAAATCTAACTAAAAACCAAGTTAAACAGAAGAAATTATAAGTACTCAGCTTCAATGAAAAATTACTAAACTGACAAAAAAATTACGAAATATATCTATACATATAAAATGCTTTGTCCTGAATGACTGACTGACGGATCAACGCACAGCCTAAACCGCTGATCGTAGAGACCTGAAACTTGGAAGGTGTGTTCTTTGTATGACGTAGGCATCCGATAAGAAACGATTTTCCAAAATTCTACCCCTAAGGGGGTGAAAAAGGGGGGCAAAGTTTGTATGGGACAACGTGATTCCTTGGCGCAATGGGAGGCAATGTTGAGTGTGTCAAGTTGACAATAAAAGTCAAGACGTCAATCATGCCACAATAAAACGAAAATATAACATTTGAATACAAGTGAGGTGCATGGGTTTAAAATACAAGACTATGATAATAGATGGCGTTCTAATGAACTTAACGTATTATAAAAATATAAATTTCACCAGAATTTTGTGAAAAAATAAATCAAAATACTCAAAAATAATAATAAAACCTATTATTGTATAGTATAATAAATATTTAAATATTTAAAATACAATAAACGAAAAAAGAAATCATATTTATTCTTACACAAAGTTGCAAAGGTTTTAAATTATAAATATAAGTGAGGTACAATATCAAACTATATAGATGGCCTTATGATAAATGATTTAAATGTTTGAGAAATTTTTATTATTTTTTTATACTTATTCAGTTTTTCGTAAAAATAAATAAGTAAGTATTTTTTACGTTTTTTTATTAAATTCTAATTAGAATCATAAGTAACGTTTAAAACTTCTTTCTCTTCAAAATATAGTCTTAAGGTAGGTAGTAAATGGCGTAAGGGTACACCTAAGGCCCTCTTAATATGGACTGTGAGTCTGTGACGGAACACCGTGTGCTTTTAGTCTGTTCGAGTCCGACATACCACCCTACCGCTTAGCCCCGGTGGGGTGACGATCCGAGGGGGTTTTTTGTATATGATTGTCAGTATTCCAAACGTTAAAAAAAAGTTGTAAATGGCGTTTTTTGTATATGATTGTCAGTACAAAATTGTTCTTACGAACATGGATAAATATACACTCTACTGAAATTTATTTCCTTATAAATAATTTGGTTAACTTAGATAATTTTATTTACACTTCATACATAAATAATTCTTGACGTAGTTTTTTGATGTATCATTAATTTATAATTACAAATCACATTACGTAATTCTACGTCTACGTACCCCGGTTTGTAATATTTCAAGGAATACGATAAAGCAAAGGTTCTACGCAAATGTAGTTTAATAATTAAGTTTGAGTGTTGGGACGAGTGTACTTTGGCAGACCGTAAGGCAGTGGCGGCAGTAGACAGAATGTAAGGGATACAAGAAAGAAAGAACGGTCAATGGGTGGCATAACGGTACTAATCAGTGAATATTTTAAGCAGATGCTTCCAGTTATACCTAGAGTAAGGAGCGCAGATGAAATTGGAGCAACTCTGTGGTGCAATACATATAGTGAAAATTAAAACTGTCAACATGAATGCGCAACTATCAGGTTTCTCTGAGGCACAAGAATTTTCTGCTGCCGTTAAATCTCATCCATGTTAAAGCTCCAATCTGTAACATCTCAAAGCAGAGTTACGTTAATTGTAAAGTTTGATTGTAAAGTTATAGTTTGGGATAAAAGCACAATGGTGCATTAAGGGGGTTTCGAAGTACTAAACAGAACTCTAAAAGATATAAGATCAAACGATGACATGAGGGGTGGTATTACTGTCCTGTAGGCTGGAGACTTCCGTCAAACTCTACCCGTGGTGCCGAGGGGATCTCGCGCTGATGAAGTTAAGACTTGCATTAACACCTGAACTTTTGGCTTTTAAAAAAACTCCATCTCATGACAAACACGGGAGTACACTTGAAAGGGGACATTTGTGCCTGATGATTCTCCGATCTTCTCCTTTACCTAGGGAATGGAGAATTCTCTGAAACTGAAATTACAACCAGACAGAGATAATTCGTTAAGATTCCACTACATCTTGCTTTAGTTGTTTCGACAGATGACTCCAGTAATGCTACTAATATCTTAATCCGCCAAAACAGTGCAATGGTACCAGGTTTTGTATGAAAACCTTACATAAACGTGATAGAGACCACTATATTTATTTACTATGTAGTGATATACATATAATTATACTAGTCGTCCCCGCAGTTTCACCGGCGTTTATGGTCACTGCTCCGCGCCTATTAGTCGCAGCGTGATGTTATATAGCCCACAGCCTTCCTTGATGAATGGGCTATCCAACACTAAAATAATTTTTCAATTTGAACCAGTAGTTCCTGAGATTAGCGCGTTCAACCAAACTCTTCAGCTTTTTAATATTAATATAGATTTGGTGAGTACGAATATTTGTATACATAGAAATATATTTTTTCCCAGTGATTTGACAATTTTATTTCTAACACTCAGAAACGTAAGGTAACTAGGTAACCAACACGCATTAAAAACCTCCCTTAAGCGAATTAAAATTTCTAATACCGGGTAGATTGGAATTAGTGGAATTCTATATTTAACAAATTGAAATAATTAATTAATTAATAATATACTCATAAACGGCGATTGATCTACATATTAAAACAGAAGAATATAAAATTTAGTGTTCACCAATTAGTTGACATAGAATGGGTACATGTCATGCATATTATTAATAATTACTGGAATTAGTGGAATTCTATATTTAACAAATTGAGAGTTTTACGCCGTTTATACTCATAAACGGCGATTGATCTACATTTTAGAACAGAAGAATATAAAATTTCGTGTTCACCAATCAGTTGACATAGAATGGGTACATATCATGCATATTATTAATTAATTAATGGAATTAGTGGAATTCTATATTTAACAAATTGAGAATTTTACGCCGTTTATACTCATAAACGGCGATTGATCTACATTTTAGAACAGAAGAATATAAATTTAGTATTCACCAATTAGTTGACATAGAATCTATAGAGTCTATATTATTTCGCGGCCTTACCGCTAAGTCCCAAATCGTGCATTTACATAAAATCATTGAAAGTGTCTTTAGAAATTATAAAATGTTATTTATTTATCGGTAGACGTGGTTAACTACGTACGAGTAAAACTTACATAATATTATATTTATATGTCATCAATACAAATAAATAAATAATGTCAAAATGATAGTATTTTTTTAAGCATTTTTCATACAGTTATTTGCACGATACCTTTGCCTAAAAATCAGTTTTTAAAATGTTTATCTTTCTGTCTGTTTTTTCTGGGCTAATCTCCGGAACGGGTGGACCGATTTCCACCGAACTTTCACTGAGAGATAGCTGGTGTTATAAGGAGTAACTCAGGCTACTTTTATTTTGGAAAAGGAATTAGGGTTCCGGGCAAAATATATAAATATGTACACGTAGAAATCTATTTATTTTAGACTGATTCAACTATTTATTCCTGGCTGCTACTACTACGTTGTATACACATATATCTGTCTGTTTTGTCTCGCAACGAATACTTTATTCTGTTTACTGAGTTTCTATTCAGTATTGATTTTATTGAATGTATTGTTCCTGTTCATAATAAACAGACAATCGAATAAAGGCCGCATTGACAACTGTTGACATCGACACCGGGACAAAGGCAGTGATTTTGAGTTGAACTAACAATACGACACCGAGATATTCATATCATGTAGAATTTATTGAGTGTTCCTAATATTTTAAACATCTAAGCTCACTATATTGTTATTCTTAATCTCATTCGATAATAATGAACAATACCTGTTCCGTCTACATCAACTATGTGAGAATTTGAACGCTGTCAGACAAAAGCATATCACACACGAATATCTACAGCATAAACTTGGCATATTAATTTCGCAATATACGAGGTACGTGACTCAACATTAAGATGCTAGATTATCGAAACATGATTCTTAACGAAAATATCTAATAATATCCAATTCAAAGTAAATTCCCTAGAACAACAAAACATTTTAGAAATTCTTACGACCTGTAAAATACTTTGAGGGTATCTCAAAAATCTTTTAACATAAAACCTCGTTAAACTGACTCGTTCATCAACGTAACTGCGTCTTTTCTCTAATATATGTATGTACTTTAATAAGCACCGCCATTTACGAGCATTAACTAGTCTAAAAATACATGCATATTTGAGATACATGGGAGCAATTACTTCAAACGGGCACCTCTATAATTTAGTTAATTGCATGCCTCTATGTCTGGAACTATTGGTTCCATTTCTTTACAGTAACACTTAAAACAGTAAGGCCGGATCAATTACAAGGTATTTTATAAATTATTATGGCGATTTATTATTGCAAATATCAAGGTGTGGTTCTGCTAGATAGTTCCGCAATACCGTAGCATATTATTGTGTTATTATGTCCTCATTTTTTATCAAGATCTGTATACGAATTCCATTTTCTTTTCGATAAGTCACGTTTCTACATACGTAGGTTTTTTTGTAAACATATTTTTATTTTCTAGGTCACACTGATATTTCTTTTACAACCATATTTTTAGTTATTGCCTAGATTTCCTTTTCTAACATAATTAAGTCAGTCGGTGCATATTACAGTAAGATATTTGCGCAAGTGATCTTAAAAATTCACACAAAGCCAAAGAACCGTTCCAGTTCCAATTATCTGATTAATTGTGTGGGTATATGTTTGACCTCCATGCGCTCACGCCGCTCCACGACATAACAATAGCTATTTTATTTACGACAATGGAAAATTGTTTCCTTGCGTTGTGCAGCTGCTGGTTAGTAGCGTTCCTTTGGGACCTGTGTAGTCTATTTATTAATTCTTAAGATTCGCCGATTTAAATATATCTGCTTTATATAAACGCATTTTGTTCTAAATCAAGACGTAAACCCAATTGCTGAAAATTTCATCGTCTTTATATATCCGTAAATTAGTTAACATTGTGAAAATTCAATCTATGCTAGATGGCTATGTTTCGTAATAAATTCGCGGTACTGCCATCGATTTCAAGGTAGATTTTACGGCGAACTTTGTGTGTCGAAAGGTCCTTGCTCCATGAGGTAATCAGATAAAGTAGCATAGCAGGCGTGCAGCTGTCGGGGCTACGGAGCTTGGTTACTTCGGTTCATCTCGGCGGGTTTGCGTCGACCCGCGTGCCAGCAACCCGATCGGATGTTAGTCTGTAACTCGTCGCGCTTGCGAACGTACGTAGCCGGCACGCAGCACGACCACGACACGTGCCGGCATCATCTCGCGCACGGTGTGCATACGATCCGATCGAGATTATCATCTCCCGATATCGAACACGCGGGTCATTGAACGATCGTAATTTGTTTAATGTGCAGCTGCTTTTTAACAGCAACTTCCATGTTTACATTCGTTTTTAATTGAATTTGTGTCCATAACAATCACAGCAACGGCTTCTGAGGGTGGCATTCCTTTACGTATAGAGTGACTCTTGGTAATGCGTATAATTGAATTAAAACATTCTTAGTGACTAGCCACTACTAGCTATCTAGGCGTTAGATTGAAACTAACTATAAATTCGCGGCATACAAGTAGTTTTTGAAGTATACCATTAGGTAGCTGACATTGTGTTTAATGACAAAGGCAATGAGTTCAATCTAGTTCTCGACTCTGTAAGTAGGTACTAATATTCATGTAGTAAATGAGTACCGTCAGCTAAGAATAGTAAGAATGCATTTCCTTTGTAAAGTGTACTGATAAGACAGCTGATAAATGCACATGAATGAGTAATGTTATTAACTTGCGTTCCCTACTAGGGAATTACTAAATAATACCTAATAATTACGTTACATACAGTTGCAGGCGGATATTTTATAAGTAAATTAAGTACAAAAAATACTGATTAGTAGAATATTTTTATTTGATATTAATTTCGGGGGAATATTAATTAACACAATTATTAAGAATTGATACGCATGGATCAGAAACAACAAGCAAAAAGAAACATTTAAGTAAGTAGCTAAAGTTATAATTATCAATTCAATTTCTAGAAAAGGAATTTGTATCTGTGGGTAACAGTAACATTTAATTAATACGGTTTCGTGGGTCAATGAGCCAAAACATTTTGTTTTCTGCGCCACTTTCTGACAAATCCCTAAAACTACACACTACACTTATCCACTACACATTTATTATTACTTGAACTTTAAATTATATATAACACATTATAAATTACTTAATGCGTTTTTAATTAAAATAAATTAAAGTAAAACATAATAGCGCATACATTTATTATGAATCCGTCACAAACTTTGAACACAAATACCTAATGTCGTTTTATTATATTTCTTTCTGTAGAGTTAGAATTATTATAGAATACACTAATCATTTTTGAAAACTTCGATGATATATGTATAATACAAAATAATTAAAAATAATGGTATGTGTGGTATTTTATAAACAAAATTCCATGTGATCAGGTATTCAAAAGTTAAAAATTGCTTTCATTCACAAGTAGATCAGATTCACAAGCAAATTGACCCATGATTTCATCGAGCAATATCTTTCATACATATTATAATTCTGATGGTATAGTTACGACATTTGTGCTTGTGCTCAAGATTTGTGACAACATCTCTGTTTCTAAAGCATTTCTTAACGGGTAGTTCTTTCCTATAGAAATAAAGTTTAAAACTGGTTTCAATCTTAATACAATAACTACATATATTCAATTTAAAACATGATACAAATTTGACTTAGTCTGCGTGGGGCTACTCAAGGCCGAAAATATTATGTTAACCCTTTGCATATTTTAGTAAGATTAAAAGGGTCCTGAACTCTGTTTAATATCACATGAATTATTATTACTATTGTTGAAATTATAAACCGAGCATATTCACATTTACCCTCATTGGATGACCGATTGGTATGTGACATTATCTTATCACTGATAACTGAAGTGAGTTATTATCTATCTCTGCCAATGTAATGCATATTATTCATTCGAAATCATCAGATATTTACGGAGTATTGTGATAAACTACAGACATTTATAGCAGATTCGTATACTTTGCAATATTTTGTTTATTTATTAGCCCAGTCAAGGATCTAAAATATCTAAATTCTGGATTACCACGCATTTTTATTTTTGGATAATTAGTAAAAAACTGCGTCAGCGCAGTTTGCCCCAGACTGCGGGTATTGAAATTCTTAATCAGTTAAGAATTTCAATACCCGCAGTCTGGGGCACACACACACAAGTGGGGCGTAATTTTATTTTTCACGAAAATCGTACTGGAAACGAGATATCACACGAAATGTAAAAAAAGTCTATTTTTCGCTAAATTGTTTTAAAAAAAATGACGCCCCACTTGTCCAGAATTCTTAATCAGCGCGTTTTGTTACTAGTTACCCAAAAATAAAAATGAATTGTAATCAAAATGTCCATTTTTGATCATAAAACAGCTGGGTTGATTGGGCTCGTTAATGTACAATTATTATGTATTGTGTAGTTGGCTAGGGTTGGCCTACGGTTGCTTCCGTAAGCTTATGTGCTAATCCAGATATTCTGAATTTCATCCTGTATGATATTACATCATACATTATAATGTTAATCCAAGTCTGTCCAGTTCAGTCAAACTAACATATTTTAATGACATAAAACAAAATCGCTTTCTGCCGTCTGTCCCTCCATACGCTTAGATCTTTTAAACTACTCAATGGATTTTAATGCGGTTTTCACCAATAGACAAAGTGATTAATGAGGAAGGTTTATGTGTATAATTTTATTAAGGTTTTCGGGTTTCGGTAAAATCAATATAAAACTCTGCCCGTGCGAAGCCGGGGCGGGTTGCTAGTTTATTATACATAGGTTTCTCTTGGATAACCACTTGACATCTTTGTCTTCATCGTCACTTTCCATCACGTGAGTTGGTAGACACCTATGCCATTTCTCAATAAAAAAAATGTTTCAGATTATAAAATTTGAGGCTCTTTTCTAACGTGTTTATTGTAAGAAATTAAGATCCTGTGAATTAATACCTACCTACCGTCTACATTCTCAAGTTATAAATATAATTCATAGTTTATAACGAATAAAAGTATTACAATGTTCCTATTCACAAAGTATTGCTTCTACCGTATTATCAAATGATCGTTTAAAAATACGATAAAAAAAAGGATCGTGCTTATTGTTTGAGTAACTTATTGCTATACAGCAGTAGAAATACATAGTTCGATGTCCCCTTGTTGTCCAAGTTACGTTGCCGTGGCAACATTGAATAGCTTTGCCGACAGCTTTTAGTTCAAGCTCCCTTTACTAACCAAACGAAAAGCTTCTTTGAACACCTAGTGATTTAATATATCCTTTGTTTTTTCATGTTTGATTGTGGCAATCAAGACAATGAGTGTGGCGATTCGTGAGTGTTCTCAAAAGTTTTGTGCTTTAGCTGGAAAACATTCAAATTTCATTTTTAAAGTATCTAGTTTTTGCTTGAGTTAGTAGGTAGGTACATTAGTATATTTTATGATGTTCATCGTTGTATTATAACGTTTTTAAGTACCTACCACCTCCGTAATTAATACGAACATACATAATGGATTTTTTACTTTTTCGTACGTCATTCAAATGATGTTCGTACAAGTTGTAACTTTCTCCAAAAATAAAGTATTACATTGTACCTATTACGACTTCCTACTTCGGAATAATTTCTACTAGACATTTTTGTCAAAAAATTAACCAACCAGACAATGTTATATTATTCATAACAATAACTTTCACGTCGGACTGCCAATCATATTATACATATAAAAGTCATTCACTGCACATTAGGCACTTGGTTTTTATAAAAATTGACTTTAGTTACTTCCTTCCCATTTGCTATACAATCTTGTATGCACCGCATCAGCTTCATATGTAGTACATATTCTCTAAGATAAGGAAATGTTAATAAATTGTCTCAAACTAGGGGTTTTTACGATTAATGTTCTCGATCAATTTCCTCATTCATCACATTACGTTAGTTAGCTACCGTTTGCCAGCACTATTTGCAAGTTTATGCGCTGTTAAAAATGTTGAAACGTAAACTGTACATACTCAAACTATACGACCGCGTATTAAACCAGTCTTTATTAGTCAGGGCAGACAGTTATCTTTTAAAAACTCTAAAAGCTTTTCACACGACTAAGCTGGAAAACAATCTTAAGGTACCTAAGTAGCTAAATAAGTAGGTGAGCTACTAGGTTCAAAAAACCACATGCAACCACTATTAACTTGAATAAGGATTACAGCGTGGGAGAGTCATGCTTCGGCACGTATGGGCCGGCTCGACCGGCTTCACAGAAAACCGGCAGTGAAGCAATGCTTGCATTGCTTTTCACCGAGTGAGTGAGGTTACCGGAGGCCCTAACCCTTCTCGCCCCCCTCTCCCCCTCTTCCACCTTTCCTCTACTCCTACCTTAAAGGCCGGCGACGCACTTGTGACTCTTGAGTTGCAGGTGCTCATGGGCGGCGGTAGTCATTTTGCATCAGGTGACCCGTCTGCTCGTTTGCCCTCTATACCATAAGAAAAAAAACAAAAACAAATATATCAAATAAGAAAGGTTATTGTGTCTTACGAAAGTCAAATGACGCTTGACTACATAGGACCACTTGCACCGACATCACTTTACCTAATCTTAACTAAATGAAAGCACAATAATTGCGACAATAGTAAAAAGCAGTTGACAGTAAAATTAAATTTGTTCTGTGCCAGATTTATAGGTAAAACTTCGAGGTCATGAGAAATAGTTCATTAAAATTTTCGCAAGGCAGTCATCGGTTAGTGAAAAATCCATTAAATTTACGCAACCAATTATTTAAGCGAATCTGATGTAAAATCAGAAGGAGCTGATGGAACTTTAGCGTTGTGTAATGTCTCTTAAAGTAACTATTTGTTTGGAAATGCATAATTAAAAGTAACACTTAACTACTGCCAAAGTTAAATATTAACTCCATACCTTCGCGGTGTTAAAGTAAATCTACCGAGATTTTATCTTTGAAATCGCCAGCAAAGAGTTTTGCTGGAGACATTCAATTTAAGAATAGCTTAGGCACATAATAAAATATGTTCTAATTAATTTTTCTGTACAACGATCAAACTACATGCTTTGATTTATTTGTCCGTCCTGTATTTATTATATGTATAGTGGCCAATAAGTGGCAATTAACAAACAATAATTGTTGACATTGTAGTACATTCAGATTTTATAGAGGGCCTATATATATACATATAATCTAAGGTGCAGCTATATATTTAACTAACGGTACCAGTTACCCTATTCATCAAGAGTTAAAATCACAATAAATAGTGATTTTTTAACTAGTCTTCAACTTTTAACACCATTTAACAGTCGGTACATAGGCTGTCGAGCCTCGCTTAGAGGGTTAGGTTAGTGATTATTCTGAGTGCCATCTAACGGCGATCTCCTGTAAAGAGAAGCCACACGAGCAGTATCGAATGTGCGCTAGCTTAACTGCACACAACGGATGATGATGCCTGCAGTGATGCTCAATAGTTAAAGTGGCTGCGCGCTGGGATATCACAATCAATCAGCCTATCAAAGTCAACTGCTGGACATAGACCTCTGCCAATGCGCGCTACAGCACCCGGTCCTCTGCCTTCCGCATCCAGTCCGTCTCTGCTACCTTCTTCAAGTCGTCGATCCATCTGACTGGGAGGCGTCCTATCTTCGGGATACCACACGGGACAAAAATTTAAGTGATCCAACAAATAGTTGTCCCCAAGACCGGGTGTTTTTTGTGTCTGTTGCTTTAATGTTTAAGTTCCCGCACGACACTGGAGTCAATCCTAGTGCGGGAACTGTCATCTAAGAAAAAATACTTAAACATATTAATTCAAGTATGTGTTGCACGGTCTACTTCTAAAGCCTATGGTATAAAATATAAAATAGTATTTAAATATATACCATATAAATACTTTTGAAATGTTGCTTGTTTTTTTTAATATCAGACTATGCATCACTATTTCGTAACAAGGGTCGGGTGTGACAGGTTGGTAATTAAAAAAAAACGGTAACAGTGTCTTAATAATCCCAGTCCTCGCTTATATAATCAAATAAAACCGGTATCATATCCGTATTTATTTAGAAACAACTTATCCGTAATTATATTAATTGCTTGTGGTACTCTGAATCAATTACCTCACCGTACTCCGTAATAAACTCTGTCAACTACTTTTAATTAAGTATAAAAATATATCGAAAACGTGTGTTATGGGTTATGGGGCTAATTCTATAAAAATAAATTAAAAAATAAGGCCTTAATATTAAAGGAAGAGAAACACTCAGATCTGAAATATATAATATCTCCCAGTTTAGACTATGAACTAATTTAGGCTAAAATAAGCATGTGCTTATATAATTCTGACTTACTTTGGTCTAACTAATCGGTCCCTAGAGCGTCCCAAAATACTCTCTCGCCGTCCGTCCGTGTTCCTGTATGTGTCGATATTGAAGCGGTCAGAGCAAAATAAGCTCAAGCGCAAAATGATTTGACACATAATAGGTTGTGTGTGTTAAATTGGTTTGCTAATAGGTTTGCAGTGCGATCACACTTTATCGAATGTCTGTCGTTATACATGTTATGTAGAATATGATTTCGGTGCGTAGTAGTAATGCTGTGGTTTAAGTGTCAAACAACTATAACAACCTTACCTACACTCCTAACAATCTTGTTGTTCAAGCCGTTTCAAATAACTTAACTAGTACAAATAAATTATGTGAAAAAGTTATTATTAAAATAACAGTGTTATTTCATTATGCACTTAGAATGGAATTCAATCATTTCCAGCTCTGATAACATTTACATTAACATTAACAGAACATGTATGAATAAATAACAGTGTTAAGACAATAGTGAAATAAGAATATTGTTGTGATGACGATGGGAAAGCCAGGTGTGATGTTGGAGAAGGAAGCTCCGGTCAAAGGCATAGTGGCCCAAGTAGTCACCATGCTGAACGGCCAAGCACAAAGGTATGTATTTTCTTGATAAAACGTATCAAGACAGCATCTACTTGTTCTATAAATCTTTTAACTTAATTTTTAATTTAAATGGTTCACAACGTTGTTTTTATGGTTTATTGGTTACACATAACCAAGCGTCATGGTATTGAATGCAGATTTAAATCCGAAATAGTGAAGTCGAGCCGACTTCACTATTTGAATAACTTCTACCTTTAACCTATAACCTTTTCATTATTTCTAGACAATTCGTAGAATATTCCCTCTATGATACGTGGCTGTCTACCCGCTAGATCAGTATAGCAACATAATTATGTAAACGATACGGTACGGTGAACTTTTCTTCAAAATATAATAACTAATAATAAGATGCATGAAATTTCAGAAGGCGAGGAGTACGTTGTACTCATTTAAATTTTATTGGACGGCACCGCGTTATATGCCGAAATCAAGCTCAAACTATGACGTTTTTAGACTAAACTGAATTACCCCCGGGAGTCGATAAAATTGATTGAAGATATAATTACGGGGAATTGTTTCCTAAAATTGACATCCATTTTGTAAAGATTATATTCTCAAGATTCCTTAAAACCCTGATTTCTGAAGATGATACGATTTAATGAATTTGTTGTGTATTTTCAATTTCTTAAGGCATACTTTTCTTGCCATTTAACGGTTACTAGCAGGTTTTAAACAATATCTTATGTAAATAATTTAGAAGCAAAATAATGAATTTTGGATTTTAAACATAATGACACTTGAACATAAAAAGAACATTAAAAGTTTATATTACTGAGCTGGGATAAACTTTCACCCTTTAAAAACACAATGTTTAGTTTACTTTTATGATAAAATTGGCAAAATAAAATACTTATGTACATTTGCAGCTTCTATTGCGTAATAGTGTTCCTAATGACAATTGTTTGATTAAGTTACTTCAATAAAACAAGTATTATATAATCGGAAGTGTACCAGGATGTTCCAATTACCGTACGGAATTTTCTCTTACTTTTTAATTCAAAATATGCGCACACTGAAAGATTAATAAACCGACCCTACTCAAAGCGCGATTTCTTTTGGGTTGTTTATAGAGTACGTCCCCAGGCGTACACGCGACTATTTAAAAAGAAATCAACTTTGATCTGATGTTTTAAGAAAATAAGGCTTTTCATGCAATTTTTTACATCAAATCAGTAAATGTATTAATGTACTTTTCCGTTTTCGTATTTCGATCTCTTATTATGAGTATAATTTAATTAACACTTTCTTCACTTTTCTTTTAGGTATTCTTATTAATAGCCTTTTTATTTTCATGTACATTATGTAAATTAGAGTAAGCTCGTAGTCCAACCAGATTTACAAACGCACTCTGACCCCTACAATTGCAACCCAGAGGGATATAGAATTTTATAGTGCTGACTCCCCTTATCTAGTTGTCACAGATATAACGCTCCATTTAGGACTGGCAGCTGATCAAAGCTTATTGCTAATCAGTTAGGAGAACCTGGTTGTGATAATAGTCCTTAACAAGTTGAATCCTCAATTTTGTCAATATAAATAAACGTCAATAATAAATAACAATATCGAAATATAAAAAATGCATATGTCAACTATATTAAATACATTATACTATATGTATAAATATACATACCTACTTACCTAAAGCTACGGATTGGAACTACTCTACTATGCTGTCATAGAGACAATCCCTGAGCTTCGATTATAAGGCCGAGAGCCCTCTCTCTGTATTCCAGAACTGGACGAAGAATGAACAAATCTCAATGTAGAGAAGCATGGAAGAGGATTATCACATGCTTAGAATTAATTAGTTGCCTTATGTGGACGCTTGAAGTACCGCTGTATTTTTTTACGAAGTCACGATATTACATAAAGTCATTAAAAAGTTGAATAAGCCAATTAAATGTAACCAACAGGCATCTAATATTACATAATAAAATAAATGGTGAGATTGAGCTTACATTTTCCTAGAACAAAAGTGAGAATAAGCTATTAACCTTAAAGTTGCCTAATGACATTTGGTTAAGCCACTTGTGTCAATGAGTCGGATATTTTAAAGAATGAACTCGTCTTTCTTTTAGTGTTTACTCGTGACGTAATCCTCAGATCAAAACATACTTTCAAATGCGCATGACATAATCTTAGTAATATATTGTACACTTACTGAAAACCGGTCAAGAGCGACAAGTAAACTTGTCCGAGATACTGGTAAGGCTAGATTTCAAGTGTTCCGTTCCTATCCATAAATTATAGGCAAACTTAGTAGTAGTAGACTGCAATTAATATAATTTTGTAAAAGAGTCAGTTAAAAAGATATGTTAATAAAACTTTTTAATTTTTTTTAATATTCGAATACCAGATTTATAGATAGATAGATTACACTTTATTTGTACATCAGGGTTTTACACAGATATGAAACTGGTGATGTATCGTAACAATTATGTACAAAGGGCGGCCTTATCGCTCAAAGCAATCTCTTCCAGTATAAGCAGTAGTAGTTTCAAATGAAACTTATATGAAGAAGTATATACTTAAAATGTATTAAATAAAAATATAACCATTGAAAAATTGATGACCCGGAGACCCGACAACCGGTAAGAAAAAAAAGTTTCTCTAGGGACCGATGGTACCGACCACGGACGTACATTTTGTGCAAAATTTACAACTGACGTACAAAATGTACAATTCGTATTTTAACAAATAACGTTTACGATGATAATTGTTATTGTCCAATGTATCTATAAATTATTTTAGTTTGCAAGCTTTGTCAACAGGGACACTGTCAGCAAATGAATGGACAATTCTATGAAACAATGTAGGTAGAGGAGAACTAAAAAAAAATTGCTAGGGATACTTAAATGCGAGGCCTGAGACAGCCTCTGTTAGGTGGACCGACACCCTAATGGCAGAGCCGTTGCCTCTGTAGACATTTTTAAAAGAAGAGTACATACAGCAGTGGATAATGACCATAGAGAAATATATATTAAACCATGGTTTAGTCTAGAAAAAAAATTACGTATTCTGCTTCCGTAATATAAATAATAAAATATTCAAAAATAGAAATGATCCAAAACAACTGTAAATTAAGTCAAGGTTTTGTAGTGGGCTTCAAATTTGGTAACTACACTGATAGAAACACCCACACGGCAACAAGAGAATAAAGCACTCTTATATGGATCTGGTTTTAATAGCTTTATTCTAACTTATCGATAGAGGTTATTCTGTTTGCATTAACTGACTTTGATACTTATGTTATCATGTTCTTGTTATCATGTTCAGCTAGACTTTCAAAATCCTTTGTCTATTAAGATTTTGTAGTCAAACTGTAGATTTTTTGTAGGAAGTGTCTGTCTAGGTTAATTACGGAATCCTAAATACAGATATACCTATTTTGCGATCTTTTTTATTTCGTTTTAGTTGTTTTTGCAAGCTGTTGTGCCCATAATACAAATTAAGTATGAAGTATGTAGGACAGATCCGATTTTGCTCGAGTTGGAGCCCTTCTAAATGAAGAACTCCATCATGGACAGGTTGAAAAGCTCCATGGGATGGAACGATAGAGATTTCAATATTATCTGTAAGTACTTTCTCGGTACAATATACATAAGTGCATTGCATTCATAACTAAACGATTTATTTTAGTTTGATCTTCCGGTCCAATGTCATTTACTCGTTAATCGTTCTCTATTAAAAAACCCATATTTTAGTTTCGCTTTAGTGATGTTCTATGAACATACATTTTTCCTATTTTTTTCGTGATTTGAATTATGTCATAGTATGAATAGAGTACAGATGTTATTGACCCGAAATACTTTGTTGTCGATCATAATGTAGTGGTCACAGATGTTCTTGCAAAATACGAATAGTTAACTATTTACAGTAAAAAACTATCTCAACGTATATCGATTTTGCATTCCATTCATTGCTTGATTGACAGCTTCATTAAGCGCAAAAAGGTCACATTTCGATATGATACATGGCTGTTTACCGAACCCGTGTTAAACTTTAAAAGATATCTAAATTTCTTTTTTATATCGCTTACTAGCTTTACCAACAGCTGCAAAACCTTAGGCTTTGAAAATTTTTTTAGAGTTCATAGATTTACGTCGTAATGAACTTGCAGTAAAATGGCAAAAGCGCATCAATAATAATAACCAAATACATTAATAATTAAATGTAAACAGTTCAATAAAAAATGATTTTTCTGTACGAATCGGCAATTACATAACAAAGAACCTACATTCCATAGAGCAGGAAAAGTTTCTTGTGGCTATGGTCAAATTCAGAAAACACAATATTACCAATATATTATACTTAGGTAGCTGTTGTGTTTGGTGAATTGAGCGGCACAAAGATAATGTGTTGTCTTCATCTGAACGAAAACTTCTCAGAAGAGGCGGATAATTTAACTATGCTTAGTTAAATTACCCACCTCCACCTTTTTGAAGATACTTAAATACAAATTCATAAGTACACCAATCTCGTGGTTGTATTACAAAAATTAATTGAAGCCCCGCATAAGCTAGGATTAACTAATTACTGTTTGAGTAATTGAGTAAAGTATTTACAGTGAATTACAGTGTACTTGACTTAAGCATTTAATTTAATACAAAACCATCCTTAAACTCGAATCAAACGAAAATATGCTTGAGTAATCTCTAGATTAACAAAGGTACATTACTAAGGTAATTTAAGAATCAGTAAGCCTTATGATTTATGATACTTCAGTATTGTTTTGTAATAAGTGAATCACTTAATTCTTGATCGAAGTCTTACTACTCAAGTAAGGTTCTAAAATTCAAACCACGCCTAAAACAATTTTTAAACAGTTCTTGAGTCATGAGTAAGCTTCTGTAATACGGCCCTTACTGTCTCTTAAAGTGGTAGCCTTTTGTTTGAAGGGTATCAATTAACAATACTAACTCCAGTAGCTCCAGTCCCCTGACGTGAGAGTAGAGCGTTATATCGTTGTTTCAGCGCTCCGGTTGCGGTCGCCTCGAGGCCATAATATATTATGTTATGTATATCGCATGCCTCTGAACATCATTCATTAAGTATTTAATTAAAACTTGTAAATGTTGATATTATTGTCCGTCGCGTTTATACAAATATGATGCATATTTAACAGGATAAAAGGTCGTGAGGACATTGGTTTTGTTTTCGTGACTAACCTAACCAGACCTGTTTTTTTGCCCAATATGTATAGAACGCTTGCAACGGCTCAGAAGTAAAGAATATCTTTAATTTATCTTTCTTCCACTTTGTCTTACATACATAATTTAATAAGTACCTGTAGTGGACATCCATTAAACCCTCCAACTAGGGTAAATACTAGTGTTAGCAGTGACTTCGTGTTCCCCGGTGGACTTTCAATTGTTGGTTGAAGTTTATAAAAATAGAGGTCCGCCCGGTTTCTAAATTTAGTAGCGGTCCATGTAATTCTACTCATATTATTGCATTATAACTTCCCCTTAATTCAAACACCTTCGTTATAGAAAATTCAATTCGGAAACAGTATTTGCCCTCTTACTGGATATAATTTTTTTTTGTTTACTTGTACTAAAAGCCAGTTTAAATAATAATAATAAAATTAGTCATTTATTTCAGGCCCGTAGATAAATACCTTAATCTGAATACACAAACTATAACATTCTGAGTTAGTAAATGTAACTTAAAACTTAAAATGTAAGTTAGTAACACTTCACTTGCACTAAGTCTTTGTGCGGTCTATTGGTACTTGTCCGCGGAAGCGACGAAATACCACATCTTGCGGCCAAAAGTTTTCATCTAACACCTGGTGCTCGTAACAGTTGGGTACTCGCACCACGAACTTCTTGAACTTGACGGTATGACACCACGCAAGCAGCTGCACTTTGCCTCAATTAGTCGACAAGCGGGAAGTCATTACTTTGTTTAAACGAAGCGTAAATTTATTATTTACTTTTCCAACACTTGACCCTACACAACATATTTACCACTGTCATTCTGAAATCAAACATCTCTTAACAGGCTCGATTATTGGTGTCATAAACACACAACTCAATATATTCTAAGGTACCTAATTTATTTTTTATTGCATTTATTCTGCTGCAGTCGACATCCCTTCTATGGTGGTGGAATGATAATGTTCGTCATTTAAAAGCTTTTGCTTGCTTAGAAACGATCACATGAAACATAAGCAGCATTGTAGCCTTCTTCAAAGGATTACGTATAGAGGTAAGATAATGAATTTAAAAAACGACGGACCTTTAATTACGTTTTCTGTCTAAGGCGAATCTTACCAAAATTAATAGTAACAACCAACTTTCCCGAAATAATTTTTTAAGTAAGTATTTTTAATGAACGTCTTTGAGACTATAAAGCTGTCTGACAATTTACCTAATATTGAAGGCCGCCACTTTTGTTATTTAACTTTTAGTCTCTCGCACCCCTGAGGTGGTTATAAGCCTTCTGTGTTCTATACCGGCCTCTTTGTTATGTATCTACCTCGCTAGAGATCAAACTTTTCTTTAGAAGCTCTCAGCTGTGACTTTCTAGCTACTAGAAACAAATGTGCTTAAAAATTTGATGTAAATAAATTTACAACTAATATATTACGTAGTTAGTACTTGTACATTACTTACTATAACAGCAACACTTTGGTAAAGCCCTTACGTATCAAGTCAAACACAGGTTCAGTAAGTAAATGTTCACAGTTCATCAGTAGTCATCACCGTTCAATAACTAAAAGATTATATCAATAGATCATATTAGACAGTCAACTGCGTAACATATCCGTATGTAGCTTTAATAAAACAATAATATCCACAAACCATTAATAAATAATTATGCACATATTTATTATATTAAATTGCATATATAGGTAATTCTGAATCCTTATTGCACATTATGTTTTACGAGATTCCAAAACAACTATCGAACTATATATGTGAATTCGAAGTCAAGTTGACTTATAATTTTTCACTACTTTTTGAACTAGATTTAATACTTTAATCTTTTCTAATGAACCCCTTGTTTGTATGTTGTATCGTTCATTCATTCATTGTTGACAATGGGTTCGGGTTTATTTACCAGAAAGTCATACCGCTGTGCAATATCAACCCCAACTCATAAGTATAGCATGATCCTGCGTTTAGTGCTTGCGTAATGAAACTAATAATTAGTTTAGCATGTCTGGTCTTAGCTGGGCCGTATGGGTCGAGCGATGAGCACATTTAGCGCACTTACATCAGACAAACAATTGGTAGCAAACTATCGTTTTAAGATTTATCATGACGGTTATAGTATCTTCGGCGCTAAGCCCATTAGCGAAATTTGGAAATTTGGATATAGTATACTCTGAGTAGAGTGGAGTTAAAATATTTTCGTTGATTAATAGTCTAAATTCTGATCCAATGAATAAACATTTTGTATGTGATCTTAACTTGTAAGTGGTTTATTAAAAGAATCTTAAACGAATGGTTATTTAATTGATTAGGTACACTCCAGTGGAGTACTGGAGTGTAATCAAATAACTAACCACTCGTTTGTATAAGTAAATCCGTTAATTTAATCTTGTGTCTTAAGCCCAAACTATGTTTAATGAACGCCTTTGAGACTATAAAGCTGGTTGACAATTTACTTAACATTGAAGGCCGCTACTTTTGTTATTTAATTTATATTTATTTTAATTATATAATTTCTCACACCCCTGAGGTGCTTAAGACCCCATTTGGTTAACAGTTTCATGTTAATTGACGAATAGTTATGAGTTATGTATACCGTTTATACGCAACAGATCGGCATACAAATAGCGAATATAACGATGCAGTGCATCTCTGCATACAAATAACGTAAAATCAGTTACAGTTAGCCACAAACAATTTGCAAGGTGGATAAAGTATCTTATTTCCAAAGAACGTACGCAATTCACGCATGGTCAGACATTTTGCATTACATGGCTTCTACAGTATTGCGTTGTATTTGCATACGTTATGTGCCTGAAAGGTACTAGACTTGTACAATTTGAATTATCAATACCACACAATGCTGTAAATAAAAACTTTGCAATTTATACAATGCTTGCACAATTCGTGAAGGGCGACGTAAGGTTTTATTATGCTTTTCTATTTATATTAAGCGTATTGTATAAGATGCACTTCCATTAAAAAATACGGTAGTATGGCACCTGTAACCATTGCCATACCAATGGGTTAATTGCGCTTTGTAAGAATAGAATCAAGGTAGGGGTACAATATAGAAGAAAAAACCGGTCTAGTGCGGGTCAGGGTTCCGTAAGGAACAAACTTGTATGTAGATAGTACGTCTATCTATGGAATCAATTCTCGAATATTTTTGCCGATTGACAATCTTAACTTTGCAGTTCTAAAAATACTCTCCCATACCTACATGGGTTTACGACAAAATCAAATTTCCAGCTACTAAATATAAGTTTGTAATCACAATTTTTTTTTATGTGAAGTAACAACAAATCAACGACTTCCAGATTTTTTCCTTTACTTGTGAAAGAAGAAAGAAAATATAATTTATTGCAAAAACCTCAGCGTCCTTTTTTTTTCTATGTTACCTAGGTCTATATTTAAAATACATTGATATTATTCACCTACTTCACTGTGCTTTCAGATCTTGTTTCTTACCAAATTTCATGGTTCTAGGTCAATGGTATCCTATAGGTTTTGAATTACCAGCGAAATGTTCAAATTTGCTCAAATCTAAGGTTTAAATGGCCGTATTTTTTGATTGCGTTGACTTTGAAGCTTAATTTCTTTACAGCTTCAAGGGACCGCAGATATAAGTATTTGTTATTAATTTGAACTTGATGCGTCCACGGGTTCCTGAGTAAAAGGATCTTGATTGACAGACAGACATACAGACGGACCACAAAGTGATCTTTTAAGGGTTAGGTTTTTCCTTTTTAGGGTCATAACCCAAAAATACTAAATTTTCCTTTTTCGTAATGTTAAGATAACTCATGTTATTATAATTATGCACGTCGTGTCAAGTCCTCGTATGTATAAATTAGTATATTTATAAAAATAATATAAACTGTATTTTTTAAGGTTTTATGTAATCGCAGAAAAAAAAATAAAAATCGTATTGAAAGACCTAACAATTTTTGACCTTTGGGTGTTCTGCTCATGCATTTGTAGTCGTTTACTGTTGCGATTAAGTCTATAAGAAGTGGATGACCGCTTATCAGGTAATTTTTATAGGTGCCGTCTAACCGCAATCTTTCGTAGGATCCACTGTACTTAATTTAAGTGCCACCTGTACCATATTCCGAAAAGTTGGTTTTTATTAATGGTATGATGGTAGAGTAGTGACTTGCGAGTTGCCCACTTTATTTCTGTGCTTCAATCCTATCAAACTATATTTATACCTACGCATTTGAATCCATCAAATACAATCTCTTAGCGAACACTGAACTTTGCAATATTGAAGTATTTATAGACTACTAACGAAAGCAATAAAGGTAACAAAATACCTACTTTTATTTTAGTAGCTATTGTTTTTTAGCAATTGTACGAATTTCGTGGTACGGTAAGTCACCGTGGTTTTAAACAATTGCGTTTCGCTTGGCTGCCATCGTCGCCAGCCCAAACCGTGACCGGCACAAGCTAGATACAACGCGACGGTGACTCCCGCCCCAAGTCTAATGTAGCACATACATAGGTACATACTATAGCATAATATACGTTTCGTGTAGAATGACGTGACCCTGTGACGTCATGGATGAATTAAAGAATAGTTATTTTGTGTTTGTTAGGTTATTTTGGTAATAATTTGCAGCCTTTTAATACATAAATACAGAATTCTAAACTGTTGTCGACTACTGTATCACGCGGATAATATTAAGGTAACACAGAAAATCAGCTGTGACGTTGTGATTATTGAACGGATACACGCATGCGCAGTACCCACCGCCTTACAAGCAGATGGCATCTGGACCGGCGACCCTCTACAAAACAAACAAACCAGTCGGGACATTGACACTGACCTATAAGGCCAGTTAACTAACGTAGCTCCATCCAATTATTGCTCCGTCCATAGCTAATAGTGTGAAATTGTGGTGAATTGTTACGTGCTATAAAATGTGACCTGTTCAAAACGGAGACTATCGGTATAACGACACAAACATAATCACGTGCAAAAGAAAGTGCTCATAGTGCCGGTGCGTGGTCAGCAAGCGTGACGCTTTGACGGCTCAGACTTCAGAATCGTTTGTGCACTCTCCTCCCTTTCCGACACACTTCGCTGCGTCATTTGACATGCCCCTGTTGCCAAACTACATAGATGTCACATCCTCATCGCGACTTTTTAATTGTCACGGGCGGTTTTATAGTTAACATTAAAATGGAATCAGGCCGTGCGTGTCATGGTTCGTAAGCTTACAGGTTTAGCGATTACAATTAGAGTGTGACAAAAAGAAAACTGCGTGATGATTATGATCCGTTCGGCTTGAATGGATAGGGTCGACGCCACGAGATCTGATTTTTCCGGGCGAGCTGGTGCGGCGTCAGCGGCGGTGGCATCGCCGATAGCGCTAGGCGCGCGCGAACTTCAGTTGTCCGCGTGCGTGCGCGCTGTGAAAGTCTCCGCAACATGCGGTCAGTATCGGCCACTTCCACGGCAACTGGCGCGTCTGGAGCTGCTCAGCACCACGACATGGGTGCCAGGCGAAAGAAGACCGATCTGCACGTCGCTGAACCTGTCACCGTCCGCTCTTGCAGCCCTGCACCTAGCCTTCGAAGCCAACGAGCTAAGCAATACAGGTTTTCCATAAAAATTATTAAGAAAAAACGTTCAAATTGCTTGTGAGCAGCGTGCAAATCTTTTTTAAAGAGAAAGTGACGTTTCTATTATGATGTATGGATAGTATTTTGGTTCTGCAAGCATTTGAATCTAAAATGATAATATCTAAAACGAAAATTGTGTCGATATCGTATCTGTTAGTCGTGACATAGTGTTATCTTACTATATCAAGTGGTTTCATACGGACGAGTGTCATGTTTATAAGTTTTTACGAAATAAAAAGTGTAAGAAAATGAGCACATTAATTTAATGATATCAAATTTACAAGGATGAGTGAATTATTTCAGTATTAAAAATCTATAATGTACTTATTCTTCTTACTCATGCATACTAAAAAAAGCCTAGTAATCTAACCATAGCAACGCTGCAAGGCCAATGGAGAGGCAACATTTCGACTTACTAGTTTACTTCTGTTTGTAAGTGAAACATTAACGGATTGAGTCAGGGTTATCCTTATTTGTGGTAAACATTATTCCCAATGCCGTGCGTACAACAAAGTAACATGTTTTATTGCGGATTTCTAATGGAGGAAGGCAACTGAAACCATTTGTGTCATTTTGTGCAGCACTACCTTTCTTGTACGCTCTATTGGTTAACATTTCGTAACCGGATGTTTATTGGTTTTCTTACCCAACTAGACTAACGTCATTTCCATAATTCGTTGTACAATCTTAAATACAATATAATATAAAATGTTAACATGTTATCAATCAGTTCGCATTCCAACTATAAACTTTGTTCAACAGTTTATCTAGAAAGTAGACCTTGACACACACAAGTATCAATTACAGAAAAGCAGTCTCCTATGTAAACTAGTACATCAGACGTGCTCATAGGTACCTCTTATGAATTCTTATAAATGTTTCATTATGCGTTTACGTTTCTTCATTAGCATTGCTTTTGCTCTTTACCAAGACATTGCAATAGAAATAAAGCAAATGCCTATCTAACAGAGATGAACATGTTATAATCATAGCATATTAATAAGCATAGCAGTTACCTTTTAATTCATTGACTATTTGATTTCAGACAAATTATTTTTCGCTTGACTCGTTACTGTATGATTAAGTTTAACATTATATATAATCCATAAATTACTGGAATTCTACCATACCACTACTTTACCAAATTAATTTATATGAAAAAATTAACTATTTATAATATTATTAATTAAATTCATTAAGAAAAACAAAACAATGTGTACATAGGTACGGATGATAAAAATGTTCTTTTAATAATAATACCTTACGTTCTTAACTAAATATAAAACGCGCATCGGAAGTTGGTGACAGTCGGTCTATATGGGAACATAGCATAATGAATGTACATAGGTACCTTAGTGTCGCCCTATTTTTGCTAATTAATTTGAAAGGTGGGCCGCGTTCACGCCCATCTTCATGACCACAAAAGCCATCAGCAAACCATTACAATGCTACTAATTTTAGATTGACTCCCTTGTTATATTCTGATTTCCGATAGACATAAAGAAATATTAAAATCAACTTTACAAAAATAATAACAAAATCATAATCGAATGTGTACAAAATTCGGTCGCTTTTCAGTGAATGTTTCTAAGATTACAGCGCTCGTGAGATATTTATGTCACAATCAGATTATCTATCAGCAGTATTTGCAATACCAGGAGACAGGAGATAATAATACCCGCCGTTTCTTTTTGTTTTTGAATTATGTCTCAATCAATAATGATGACATCGTGATACGACGTTTGCAAATGTTTTAAGAACCTCAATCACAAATAATAAATGGATAAAAAATATTTACTAGCGGGACTTTGCGAATTGATTTATCGAACATAGCATGTTGTTAAGAAGGCGACTCAAGCAAATATATATTTTTAATATTTTTGTCGCAACACTGTGTTTTGTTTACAACCTTTCGTTTTAACAACACCGGGATGACATCTTGGGAGACCCGCAGAGGCCTCCTTACAGCATACATAAAGGAACTTAATAACGTAATGGAACGTAAAATCATTTCTCAACATATGAACGAAAATAATGAATGAAGCCCTTGAAAACGCCTACGAGCAAAGCTGCCGAATAAGAGAATCGAAAGGTCAAAATAAGATCAACCCTGACCAACTGCTTATAGAAATCGGTAACCTCGAGCCTCGACTATGACATACAGGGTTACACAGACGCGACGTCCTGGTGCAGAGATAACGAATTATCCATCAACGCAGACAAAACTGTGGTAATTCCATTCACAATGAAAATAAAACTAAAAAGATTGTCAAATCGAAAACTAACCATCAAAATCCTTTCTTTCTTTTGTGAGGTTAAGTACCTAGGGGTTACACTTGACCAAATATTGAGTATTGAGCTGTCGCATGGCTGGCGTCAGATGGGGATTCCAACCCAATGTTGCACTATGGCTGTACACAGCGATTGCAAGGCCAATCGTAACGTACGGAGCTGTCTGGTGCAGTAAAGTAAACCAAACGACTAGGTATCTGAAACAAATTAGGCAGCCTACAACGTACAGGTTGTATAATAGCGACTAGTGCGCTATTTTCGACACCAAGGGAAGCTCTAAACGCACTGCTAAGCCTGACTTCACTAATCATCTATGTGCAAAAAAGAAGCTACCAAAACATATACGGATATAGACACAAACGAAACCAAAGTAGCAATGGCGAATACTAAACTCACAAAAAAAGTTGGCTTTCGAAACATGTCATCGGATGACGTGCAAACAGTGATCGACTTCGTGAGGAGGTACACAGTAGACATGCCTCAGAGGGATATATGGCTGGAAGGTTTCTAATCCAACAGAAATGGTAATAACGAGTGGTACACCGATGGGCCTAAACAAGGCCTTGATGTAGGTTGTGGCATTTACGGAAAAGACAAAATTCAGATGGAGTGCCAATGTAGGAACAGAGGCCTCCGTTTTTAGGCCAAGCTCGTCACAATAAAAAGATGCATGGAGATAAGTCTAGAAACAAAAGTAAGATATCTACATCAACTCAGCCAAGCGGTGCTTTTGGCACTATACAACTTTGAAACTAATAAACTACAATTTTGTATTATCTCAAATCTAATACAAAATTGTAAAGAACACCTGTATACACTGGGACAATAAAACAAAATTACATTAATATGCATAACCAGTTATCCTATTAATATTATAAACATGAAAGTTTGTGAGGATGTATGTATGTATGAATGTTTGTTACTCTTTCCCGCCAAAACTACGGAACCAATTGCGATGAAACTTGGTATGTAGATAGCTGGAGACCTGGATTAACATATAGGCTATTTTTTATCCCGCTATTCCCACGGGAATCAATCGGGACTTACGCTGGTAAAACCGCGGGGTGCTGCTAGTAATATATAATTTTCAACCTAAAGTTGAGCGAAAGCACCACATGTAGATTTTGTCGAGAGGCAGAAGAAACTGCAATGCATATGCTCTTGTGGCCCACTATTGCGGTACTTACCCAAGTATCAACTTCCACATCATGCAAACGCAAGAAATACAATCAATGCTCATAAGATCTAAAGGTTGCTCGAGGTCATAAATCTCAACAGTGAACTATAAAGCAAGAGTGTGCTACAAAAGATCAGAAATGATTGAGGTAGCACTAGGCACTTAAAAGTAAATAATAATAATGACAACACCTTTATTCTCACCTAGGCTTTTAGGCTATATATGTATACATACTACCAAGGGTTTAATAACTACATAAACATAGCAAGATAGCACTTTTTCTTCACACAAAATAATCGTAAAGTTACCTGTAAGTTTTGGAAGTTTTCGCTATTATTTCAAAAACCGTAAAGGCATCCTTTACGGTTTTTGTACTACCAATGTAAACTTCTACAAATATTCCTGTTATAGTAGGTACTAATAGAAGCTTCATAAATGAGATAATGTACGTACATTTTTTTTGTAGATAATCTCGACCTAGCCATTGTCATTAAATGGAGTGGGAAAGTACCTCCAAAAGACTACGGTGTGTCTGAAAGTGCAAAAGGTCGTTAGTTCTTAGCAACAGGCGAAAATAAAACTAAAATATGAAATATACAAATATCGCAATCACTCATTAAATTTGAATATTGTTATAGAAATGTCTTTGGATTTCGGTAAACTTCAATGGGCATCCCCATCTCTCTATTTCAAGCAAAGATGTATTAGATGTAACTTAAAACAGCGCCTTATATTTTATTACGTTAAATCGTGCTTTTTTAACAAATCACACTCATACTTTACAAGTACAGTTCTAAAAAGTATTAGAAAAGTGTTTTACTGATAATATTATTATTACCTAGGTATCACTAGGTAAAGGAAAGAGCGTACTCCTATCTCAAAGGCCGGCAAAGCACTTGTGACCCTTGAGTTGCAGGTGTCCATGGGTGACGGTAGTCACTTACCATCAGGTGACCCGTCTGCTCGTTTGCCTAAAATATAAAAAAAGAGAACTAGGTTATTAATTCACAAGCGTCATCAAATTGTCGAAGAATTATATATTCAAATAATAACATTTTCCCCAGGGCCAGTTTGCCAGTCCGCACAGCGCGTCTTCTGCAGCGTTCGCGGACTCAGACGCCGTCGGACGCAGGCATCAGCGACGAGAGCACGTCGCCGGCGCCAGCGCCTGCTTCGCTGCTGCAAGATGTGGTCGACATTAAGACACTGCTGCTGCAACTCAAGCGAGTCTTACAGGAGGTTAGTCTGCAAAAAAAATCATGAAACTTCCTTTCTAAAAAAACTTACTAAAAATTGCGGCTTCTTAGTCTTGAGGACGAAGCGTGGAAGTTTTTGGGTTTGACCTTACAGGTTTCTAAGTAAGTATGTCAACCTTTACGCTAGGTTAATCAGCTATTTCTGTTTATTTTGTATTGGCTTTCCTAGCTAATGATTTGATGTTGCTTGTTTAATTACTGTTTGCTGATTACATATAATCTTAAATGATCTATATTTCGACACCATGCAAAATTTAAAAATAGGACCCATGGTTAATATAATATTAACCTAATCCTCTAACTTACAAATATTTCCTATTTGCCTACTAACATTATAACTAACATAAATTTCGTGCCTAGTTACCCAGTCAAATAACAGTTAGGCATGTCCCAGTTGCTACAATAGACATTAAATACAATTTGGGCCCAAATGATACAAGTGACGTTTTCATTCATTTTAACCCACTTAGGTTTTTGTTGTAGAATAATTTGAAATAAAGTTATATAAGATGGGAATATTAACTGGCAATTGAAACTATTAGTAACAATTTCATGTTCGCAATTTCAAGATTTGAGTGCGTGTATTGATATCGTGTTTCAATTGAAACCGTGTCTAGTAATTTGCATGATTTGTTCCACCGCACTCGTTTCTTAACCATCTGAGCTACTGTTTCTGATTAGGGTTTGATTTACATTAATTGTACTCGTTCGCAGATAGTGATCGCTGAATTAGTCACATTTTACTTTCGTAGTCTTTTTTAGACGTGTTCACGATATCACACTGTGTTGAAAGTAAAAAAAAAATACATTCCATTCACCACGTTAAATTAACGATTTTCTTAAAATCTTTATAAAATGAAAGTATTAATTCTTCAGTGGGATAATGATATGAAATAAAACATCCGTTTTTAGTGCAATTTATTTCGAAAGTTTGGTAAATTCATATTCTGTTCTGCTCGAAATTTAGACGTACAGTTAGGCTTACTTAAGATAACTTAAAAGTAGCTTTATAAATACTCTATTTCTATTAATATTTCTTCCTAAAATTGCCTAATTGAATTTTATTTTATTCACGTACATAGCTATCATATACTTGCAGTTGCATGTTTTATTAATGTATAAATAATAGTATAGTTATTTTCTTGCCTTCCGTTGAATATGGCATGTACAAATAGTTGTATCTCTCATCTCTCCCCTTACTTACTAACCGTCCATGTTCCCATCCCACATCAACAGTTAACTTGAACTGAACAGATTTCTATCGCAACTAGTCACACTAGATAGAAATCTCACAATGACTCAGAGCTATAGAGTTTCTTAAGTATAGAAACAGCGTTCTGTATCTAAAGACATCCTTGATGAATTTAGAAACGCAGATTTATCCATTTCAGTTTTATTGCAACCTTTTCTTTTAGTAGATATCGATGTTTTTCTATGTTACATTTTTTGACCACTGTCCGGTGAACGTTGACGAATTGACGAATTTCTCTTTGCACAAGACTGATGTTTTTATAAATTAAAAGTTATGTGTTTGTAATACCATCATAGTGATTCTTTCCTCATTCTCAATTCATTGGACTATGGTTGAAAGTGATATTAATATGCTTGTATTAGCACATTTTATTTTGGCGTGTTGTAACATGTATGTTTATTTGGTTGCATCGCCTTGTTTGCCGCACGCAGCCCGGGGAGGAGCATCATTCGATGAGTGTAAGTAACCTGCCCACGCAATAATGCCTTGCACAGATTTACCGACCGTCTATCACGTAGATGCCGTAATTTATTATGCACACCATGTTATTGTTGGTACCTACAATTTAAAGCCTTACTATTTAATAGAATAGTTACAAACGACTGTTAATATTGAAATTGTCGAATTTCAATCAGCCCCTACATCGTTTGTGTACATTGCATAAATTATAAAATAAATGCTGGTCGGTTTACAATATTAGGCAATAAAAAAATGAGCTAGTCTGCATGAAGCCTACCGCAAAGCACTTAGCTACTACGCAACGCACGTGTCAGTAGCTAATTAATGAACGTGGTTCTCAGTTTACTGCTTTAACGTTTTACACATTAAAAATAAATAACTTCCTTTACAAATACTAAGGTCAAATGCAAAATTATTTGTTTATTAAAATTTTCAGAAGATAATTTGAATAAACAAATAATTTATAAACAAAAATAATCAGAAGATTGCCCTTCTTTTGACTTAGCTGGCTCTGTTACACGGCTCAAGTTTTGTTTTGAAATCACGAAGTACGGCTTGTTTAACAAGATGGAGGTATTCAAAGCATTGCTTTCAAGTCATATGCTCTCGCAAATTCTTTTCACACACGTCTGTTTGTTTACACATTCATCGGAAACAATCAAGACCTTTAGGAAATTCATCCACTCATTTTAAAATTTTCATAAAGCACAAAGATTACACCTGCATTTTTAGTGGACAAATTGAAAACATCGAGTACACTAAAAATAGAGATAACACTATAAAGCATACGAACATTTTGCTTCCATCGGCAATCTATTATTTTTCTATTACAAACATACGGTAAACAAGAAGCTTAACCCATTGGCACATATTTGACACTTAGTAATCCTACACCGAGAGGTATGTTTATCTGCAAGAAATACCCTCGCAAGAAACACAAAATTGAGGGAATTGACCTTTTAGGCCTATTTCATACACTCCACATAAGAAGCTCTCAAAAAAGATTACAGGAAGTATTTTTATTACTCTTGCAATTAACTGTGACTCAATTATGAACTGCGGTATAAAACATAAGTTCGCTCAAAAATTCAACGAGATTAACTACATTTAAATATTATTTCGAGGTTATACAAAATATGACCTCGTTCCAAAACAATTTGGTTTTTATCTTAATTGCTGAATAATGTAGAGTGCGGTAGTCGGTATAAAAGGTTTTAAAAAAAAAAAATGCTTCCAGGATTTATCAAAAATAATATCTATCAAAAATAGTTAAAGAGTTACAAACTACCAACTACTTGTAGTTTTTTTTGTTTTTCGTAGTTATACGGATTGTCCACATGGACACCTAACTAGATGTTCAAATTATAAGAAAGTGGAAATAAACGAACTAATGTTTGCAATTAATTTTGCATTAAAGTATTCAACATACTGTATTTTTCTAAACAACCGCAATGATGCCATACGAAGCAATTGTATAATGGAAAACACGAATACAATTATTAAAGTACAGAGTATTAACGAACGAATCAAAAGTTTTGATTCAATGTCAAACCTTCAAAAGCAGCACCAAATATTTTACTTCGAAACCTTTGAACAATTCTTCTATACGTAATATATTATGACCCGTTGAAAACCAGCGTCAGGCACCCACCAATGCCCGGCACAAAGCTGAACTGGGCTCCCATTTTGGTGCGACCGCGAGATGACTACTTCTCGTCTTGTAAACTTAAGCTAGGTACATCTCCTAAAACTCAGCTATATGTTTAGAATTTGATAACTGTTTCACTCTGTAAGCGTCTCGTTTAGTTGAACCAGAATAAACGTATTTTCTTTCTTTCTTTCTTTACTAGTATCGTAACTATTACCTAGGTACTGTTCTTATTACGTTAGCTATAACAAATAATTGTAAACTTTCGCAATTTGTACACGTATTATTTTTAAACATTCAGTTTTTACGCAAGTTATAAATTTGAGGTAGCATTACTCTGAACGCTCTTATGTAATATTTACGATTGCTTTAATAATTAAATAGGTACTCGCATAGTCTAGCCAACGTTAGTGCCGATACGAACCGTGAGCTATGAGAGAAAAAAAAAACTAGTCTAGTCAAGTAGTCGGCTCTAGAATAATATTGAACTGATTTGAAATGATTAATCGAACATATGAATTAATAAAAAAATAAAATTTCCACGTTAACGGGGCTCTCCTTAAATATTAAAAATACATCTTTCTTTAGTCTGTACTATAATTTTGTAGCAACGGTTGATTGTATAGAGAGCTGCGGTAAATTATACATCTTAAGCAAAAAAAAATATTTTAGGTTTTTTTTAAATACTTATATACCTATTATGTTCATAATTTTTGTTAAGTTTGGTAATACAGTTAGCGAGTTTAAAATCATTTAAAGTTTCCTTACATATTTTTTATTTGATCATTCCGTACCATTATTTAACACCATAATTTCGGGTTTAGTTTTAGCCTTGACAAAAAGGATAAAGACGATGTGCTAATTTTATATTAAAGGTTAAAGGTGGAGGCAATCTCCAGGTGTTACGCATAGTTCGTTACGTGAGAACCGTTGCATAGTACAACCAGCTATATACCGACCTGTAGTCTTTAGCCTTCGTTGAGTTATTGTAGTATAGGTTAATGCAGATTCAACGATTCCAATACTATTGAGCTACCAATTTGCAAAAATGCTCAAAATAGGAACATAACTTAAGTTTGAGAGAAGTTTTTCCTGTAAATAAATTTTATTATGTACAGAGCGAAACTCTCGACCCGTTGCTGGCGGCGTGCGCGGAGAGCCCCGCGCGCGGCAACGGGCGCCGCCCCCCCGCCTCGCCGCTGCACCCCGATGCCTGCGCTGAGATGCGCCGGCAGATACTCTACCTGCAAGTATGTATACCATTCCTCCTAACTTTTTAAAAAATGCCACTCACTCGTGTTCTCTTGTTCTCTATCAGCAGCTTATAAATAATATAATAAACACTGACAAATTTATTATGTCGACCAGGGATTCCCAAACTATTTTGGGCAAGAGACCCCTTTTCCAAAATGAACTGATACCTCAGACTATTATTATTTTATGCGCCTCGACCATACAGTTGCTTTACAGTTCACTGCTCAGACTTATGACCCCCATAGCCAAATTACTTTAAAAATCCTATCTCTAGTTTTTTTCCTATTGATACAAAATACTTACCAGCTTAGAAACTTTACGGTTGGTTAAGTGAGTAGGTAAACTTGACATCATTTTGTCATCAAAATTTAACAAAATAAATAGACATTAAATTCAGTAAATATGAAGTGTAATTAATAATTATTAATACAAATTACGTAAAAATAACGCAAATTAAGTTGCTAATTATTTTTTGAAAAAAAAAACATTAAAATCGCAAAGTAAACATAAGAAAAACTTTCTACCAATCTAGCTAAATCCGGTTCAATATTGGTGAGTTGCAGCCTTAAATCTCCGCGTTCGTTGATTTTCAAACGGTTTCTTTGTTTTGTCAAAATTGTTTCACTTGTCACTTTGTAATATCTTGAAATGAATTAGTAGATGAGTGTATTATCATTCAAGCTCCAATGAATTTCAAAACGCAAATGAACTTTCAACCTAAGTGCAAGCTTGTTATATAGTAAAATATCAGGACCATGTTTAGACTTGAACTTGATCATGCTTTCGTTCGTCAAGTCAAAATGTGCCTGAAAGACGCTCGAACACATTATGTGGCACAAACTTGTCCAAGCTTATTGACTTGCAGAGTTTTTCATCTTGTACGAAACTGTACATGCTTATCGACTTGTTGAGTTTTAAAAAAATACAACAATGATACTTCCTACTAAAATGTTAGTCATTCTTATAATAATTTGGTACACGTAACACAACTTATACAGTATCTTAAAAGATTCAAATAAGAACTTGTGTTAATTAATAGGAGTTGTTTTTTAAACCTCGTCGACCCCCAAAATCAGTTTTTGTTTAATTCAACCCCTGGGAAACGGCATTCGACCCAAAGGGGTCGATATCAACCACTTTGGGAATCCCTGATGTAGACTGACAAATATGATATTATCTGTAAGACACGTACAGTTGACTTACTTTTATAGCATATTTGCTCAAAAATTCATAAATTGAAGTAAGGTAATACGGGAGAAGTAAGGGTCGAGTCAGATTGGACGACAAAATGCTCGAGCACTTTTAAAATGAAAATAAAAGGTTGATCTTAAGGTTGTCTGGAAGAAATCGCTAAGACCTATCGATAAGACCGCCGATTGTACCAGTATTCAATGTTTCTCTTTTATGTTGTAACTTTTTCTATGGTGTACAATTAAGAATATTGTATTATATAGTAAAATGTTATCCTATTAAAATAGAGCTGAAAATCGAATGCAATTAGTTTACACACAACAGTATGCCCTCGACATCTTCCTCACGACTACGCTAGCACATGCTTGCGTAGTCACGAGGAAGATGTGAGAACCCGCGCGCGACTGTGACAGCGTGTACGAATAGTAACACATGCGCGACTGCTCGAGCATGTACCAACACTCGTGTTCTTCTTCTGCTAATAGCGCAATAATCCCAATCCCAATCCAACATTCATTTAAAAGAGATAAAAGATGTTGGCATGTTGGTCTATATTCTCTAAATTGCGCACCTTCATACTGGGCGACTTCACTTAATGCGCGAGCTACAAGCACCGAAGATCTGCGATTGTTCGAGGGTATATATTGTATAGGTACGCTAGGTATAAGTGGCAGCAAATAACACGTCCGAGCATTTATCCATTATATTTATATTTATAGAGCATTGACTCTAACACCACATGTGATGCGTATATTAACATTCTACCATCACATTATTATATTTTCGATATTATAGTATACATATTTAGTTTTTTAAGACTTCTGGCAGCATGGATGCTATTTAACTAGTAGTTATCTAAGATACCTTTGACGATTTCACGAAGATACCGTATCTTCGTGAAATCTTCGGTAATCAAATGGGGGTTTGAACTAACAACTTCTTGATTGCTAATAAAAATATTATGCTCGTCCTTAGACACGAAACAATTTAAAAACAAACAAAACAATTTAAGAAAACTTTCGTAAATTAACCACTTAAGGTTCTATTTAACAACCTTAATCTTTTCGTTCTAAATCTTGTATAGAAAAACACTCGTAGCTGCCACCCACAAGTGCAGTGGGTGCAGTTATGGTTATAACGACATACGACTTTTGTGACTAAAGTTGGTTTTTGTCTTCACCAATAAATACATATCTTATGGATATTTCAAAAACTAATTTCATTACTTTCTATCCCGTAAAAATATTTACCATATAAGTAACAATGCATTGCAAAATGCAAACTAAAATAATGACTTATTTTAAATTAAAACCATAGCTTTAATCACTAATTATATAAATCAATTTGACGTTTACGTGATGAAACGTTTGCGAAAGTTATGAGAGCGGCTATAAAATATATATACATGTATACACAATGTAAACTAGAGGAGGAAATGGACGTGTCGGAAAAATAATAATTTTTTACTGTTTGTGTTTTTGTACTTGAGTAATTTATTGGTGTGTTCATTAAAAATAATATAGATTTTTATTATGTAGATTATTATTGTTTTTAATACTTATAATAACCAAAAAAATTATAACAAATTTTGGTATTATTTTTTGGATTACAAGTTTGAGTAGCTGATAGAAGAAGATAGAGATACAAAAATTAAAACAAATTATAGTACTACCTATAGTAACTACTATAATTTGTTTTACTTTTTTTTAACAAATATCTTGGTTATTACTGTTGGTATACAACAGTAATATTTTTGATTTTGGTATTAAATTTCACTGTTATTCATACCATGTACACAACATTTACACACGATAGATTTTGGTGAGAGTACCTTATAATCAGTCCTGAATACTCAACAACCAAAGAAAAAAACTTTTCATGATTATAATCTTAATAAATTATAAGCTTATTAACTGATTAAGATCAAAGAGCAAGGATTCTAATTAGTTTATGTGTCGCAACTTTAATGCAATTAAAATTGGTTAGCCATCGTTAAATTGTTAAAAGATTAAAGACGACGTGTTTAAAATAATATATTAATTTTGTAAATTTGTAGTGTAAGTTAAAGTGATAGTTTTGCCCTACATTACAGAGTCAGCTGGAGGAGCGCGACCGTCTCGTGCGCGTGTTGCAGCAACAGATGCTGCGCATGGCGGAGAGCCACGAGCCGCGACAGGACGACACCTGCAACGTCGCCACGCAGACTGAACGGGTATTTATGTTTAATTAACCTACCTTCCTACATAACCAACATGAATTCCATTGCAATATTAATAGTTTGAATAATTAATAAAAATTACGTAGGTACATGCATCATTTTGTAAATGCAGTAATGCAATGTGAAATCTAAACAATAGCAACATTACCAGCTAAAAGTATATTTGTAAATATAAACTCACCTACATATCGTTTCATGAAGTTTTAATATAATTATTTTACTAATATTATAAAGGCGAAATTTTGTGAGGATGGATGGATGTTTGTTTGTTACTCTTTCACGCAAAAACGGCTAAACGGATTCGGATGAAATTTGGCACAGAGATATAAGTCTGGAATAGCACATTTGGCTACTTTTTATCCCGGAAAATATACGTACGATAGATTTCATCAATAATTCTATGCGAGCGAAGTCGCGGGAACAGCTCGTAACCTATAAATGTTTCATGAAATATTGGTTTGTGCTAAAAGTTATAGGCATCCTCACAGACTAATGTAATTGTTCCTGAAAAGTCAGTTAAAGTAAGCATAGAAAAGTAGTATTCATTTTCGATGTGACAAAAGAACACGTAACATAAAGAGAAGGTTAATGTCACGTAAAAAATCATGAAGCCAGAAAAAATATAAAGTGTCACCGTGACCTAGACTCGTTATTAAACAATTAACAAATCCTATTACAAGCACTAGTGACAGTCAGTGGTGGGGGGTTTCAGTTTACCTAACAACAGGTTTGAATATATAATAGCGCTGTCTTTTCGGGGTGCGGAAAATCGATATTCCTCAGAAACTTGACATAGTCTTACTAATATTATAAAGGCGAAAGTTTATGAGGATGAATGTCACGCACAAACGGCTGAAGGGATCTGGATGAAATTTGAAACGGAGATAGATTACAGTCTGGAATTTCACATAGGCATTCTTTTTATCCCGGAAAATGTACGGTTTCCGCAGCATAGATTTTACCAAATTTCTTTCACTTCAATATACTTCGAACCAGTAAGCCTGAAGAATGGTAACAAATATTGTAAAAGCAGAAGTGACAGCTTCTGTAAAGTAATTCATTTCATTTTTAACTTCATAATCCATATAAATAAATTTAGAGAAAAGCAATAATTCATTTAACTCCTGATCCGAAAAGTAAGACGCTTATGTCTGACATAGAATAGAATAGAATAAACTTTATTGTACACCAGTAAATATTGCTTAAAGTAAGTTAACAAAAAATATATGTACAAAGGGCGGCCTTAACGCTAAAAGCAATTTCTTCCAGGCAACCTTGGGATGGAAAAATAATGACCAGAAATATAAAAATCTAATGGGTAGTTTTGGTGTGGGAATCAAAACATGTTAGACTTAAAACTAGTAAATGACAACTATAAACATATACAATATAATTAGATAGGTAATACAGGGAAACAAGACAAGACTTATGATTATTTATTAGAACTATTTTAATCAGCATGGCTCTCAACTACGATTTGAAAACATCAGCTTTATATATCGAGCTTTTTTTACCGTAGCTTGTTTGAATAGTTAAGTATTTTGAATAAGTAGAAAGTAAGATAAACAGATTAGACTCCAAGTGGAAGTTAATAAATCGTTAAAGTTTATAATGGGAACCAAATGCAATAAAAATGTACTTACCGTATGTGTTTCCTTTGCAGTTGCGGCCGCCGATGAGTTCGGCGCTAACGAGTTCTGACAATTCCGGATTAGTGAGGTAACATTTCCATACTAAACACACTACCTGATATTTTCACACGAACACACTGTTAACACTTGCTTCATATCTTAAACCCTTTCTATTTACTTAACTATTACTCCTTTATTTTATACTTTATTATTTATTGTTTTAGGTTTATCTTCGCTTCGATAAAGTCCATTTTATGTTCACTGCATTCATCAATCATCTTAATGTACATACCACCTGAAATCCCTTTATACATATCACATTATAAAAAGCAATGCCATTCACTCGTACAAAATACCGCATCAAAAAGTCAAACTTTAATATCAGATCTCAATAAATCCAAATGGATTATCATATTCAAAGATTACATGAATAAAAAAATGACTTTTGCACCAACCTCCATGTGTAGAGTCACTTTGACACTATCTCCATACTTCACTGGTATTTTTATCTGACCCACTCATATAATCCTGCCTGTTTTCATTAACATATAAAATAGTTGACGAGTCATTTGAGTATCATTTATAATTTGGACATTCTCATCAGGCCATTTTCAAATTTTCATTTTGTTCTAATTTCCTCACATGCTGCTTTAAATTCCGATTGGATTTTCATTGAAAATTCACAAAAAAATTGGATATTGGACGCGGCAGTTTCCACTTGGGTACGAGGGTTCGTCCGTCGGATCAGGTAGCGTGGATCGACTGCTTGCTCGCTGTTTGCCTCTTGTGTTCCGTCAATGTGTTGTGCTTACTGCATCTCTTATACCAGAATGAGGCCATCGATACCGTGTATCTGGTCTCCGATAGGGACATCGACGAATACTGCTACAGATACATCAAGTGACCGCATCACACCAAACTTTGCATGACCGTAGCTGTGGAAAACAAAATTGACCATTGATTGAAAAATTGTAAATATATAATGTGCCTAAAAAATTTACTAAGAGGCTTACAGTTTTAGCAAACTAACCACTTGCGGCCTCAAAATTGCGTGACACAACAATCGACCTAGTCGCTTCTGAATCACTCGATTAGGAACTAAAAATTTGAATTGCTCTTTTCTACACACTCGCTCCGACTTGCCCATTTGCCATCTTAATTGACTTTTGACCACAACCGAACCACACGTAGGTGTTGTAATTGGATTGTAACAAACGGTATGATATTACGTTATTTGACCTTGCAGACGATATGGTTAAAGTACGTGATCTGCTGCTATCCTTTGGTATTAGATTTAGTAAATTTTGTTTTTGCGCCCCCTTTTAATACCGTTATTTGATGTTGGTTTGGGTACTAGGAAGTTTTCTATTTTCTGTTTAACTCGTTGTTTGTTAGGAAGGGCATCACTTGAAAATTGGTGACCCGACCACGTAATTTTTAGGTTCAGATCATATAGTTATTATCGAAATAAAGTAGTTGAATTGAAGTCTTAAGTAAGTATAGTTTACAGAAAAATCTAAACAGACATCTTAAAATTGATTTCTCCTAAGAAACGTACAATACACACATCAAGATGATGATGTGTGCATTTAGTACGCTGACTTTTTGATGCAATGCCCCCAGTAAAAAAGTAGGACTATTTTTTTATTGGGGGTCGTCATCAACATCAATTTTAACAAAAATTTAGGCATTGTTTTTCATTTCAAGCGAATTATTAAACATTTATTGGGAATATTACTGGTATCTAAAATATATCAAAGAATTAAGCGATTCAGCAAAAATACACGAAAGTGCATGAATTCGGACTAAGCTACATAATTCTATGGCAAGTGTGTCGATGTCACAAAATGGTTCAAAAAAGGTTGAATGTTTGTGATAGTGAGAAGTTGGTGCTAGTATTGACTTGACGAAGTGCCTAAGCATGGATACTCAATGAGTTTGTTTGATCACCGCACAGCACTATTGGCACGTATTGGTTTGATCAATTGGCTTGGTTAAGGCAGTTAGTTGAACATTTATTTTGTGTTTTTAACAGTAGGTAGTCGTGTGTTCAGAATTGTTAAAATACCTAATTGTAATTTACTTTGATTATGAAATTCATCTCTGTGTTACACGCTGCCCCTGCAGAATATAAAGGTGAGGGTTACTATAAATGTATAAATGCAGAGTAAATGAAGCACGTTGCTATGGTTGTAATTTTGTCTATCTGATATATAAACGTTTTCTAATGTGAATTATCTTTTCAAATCTACATGTTTCGCTCGCAGCTACGTTCGCTAACTTTCTATTTACTTCAATCAAATTTATTTTATAAAAGATTTTCTAGGTTCAACATAAATTATGTACACTTAATATGATGTATTTCCAAAAAAAATTACATATCTACCATTATATTTACTGATAAATATGTTATACATATTTACTCATAAAATAAACTAATATGTCCGCAGTTGGAATGAACAAGCTGGCGTGAGGAAGCTGCCGTCTTACAGTGAAGCACAAAAGACTAAGAGACCTGTTACCAACGGGATTGTGAACAAATGCCAGTGTGGTGTGAGAAAAGTGAATGGACAGTATAACGGGGACGAGAACGGACAGACAGACAAACGAGACACAGTGCACCTCAAGACTAACAGTCGCGTCGGGACTCGGTACTTACTAGCACTCGCTAACAATGACACTAACCGTAGATACATCAAGAGAGACTCGTCTGTGGGAGAGAAAACCGACCGGAAGTCTCTCTACTCCAACAGATCCCGCTCTACAGAAAACTTCCAAAACCAGACATATACAAATACAGAACGAACGATCGCGAAAAACGTCGTCATAGAAGAGTCCACCCCACTCATCAAACACCACACTTCATACGGCGACCTCTACAACGGCAGGATCAGTAGTAAAGAGAGCGTCAACCGACACAGCCCAAGCCTTGGACAATCCACCGACACCGACTACAGTTCTGACGGAGGCTACAAATCTCTTCCTTCCTCTATAAACTGCAACATTTCACCCAAAAAGGTCAGCGGTATACCAAGGAGGTCTATCGAACAAAAATTCATTTCCACTAAACACGTTAAAACGAGCGCTATATGAATGTATTTGTGATTTATTGTTTTGAGCCGGTTTCTAGAATGATATGGCGGGCAGACATTAGACCATCGACGAATCAAACGCTTCAGTAAAGTCGACTAGTTTAAATGTAAGGTTGGATGTTTGAGGTGTGCCCCAAGGGAGTGAGTTGTGCTAAAGCAAAGCGAGTCGCTAGAGCCACGCTTGTTCGCATTTATTTCCACTGATCGTGTAGCTAATAAAGTGAGCTATTTAAGCTACGTTTAGTTGAACGATGCCAAATTGTAATTGATGTTACATTTTCGTCTAAAATCTATAAAATATCTTTTATCAGATATTTGTTTTGTTTGACGTGAAATTGTTATATTTCTTAAACCGATGCTTAGTGCATTTTATTTTATTATTGTAATAACGAATACCTACTGACCTCCTGTACTATACAGTTAGTGGATTACCTTAAACGGGAACTAATTTTGTAGATTTAATTTACAAATTTGTATACAGGCGATAAAATTATCTTAGATTTTCTATGGTAGACAAACTAGTAAATAAAGCTGTAATATGTGATAAGAGTGGCTGTAAGACCCTATATTTAATTTATACATACCTACATGATATCTTCCCTATTGTTAATCACTAAGTATTACAACGTATATCGTACGTCACATAATCAAAATAAAACTTTCTAAACGTTTTACGATCATTTATTTGCTGTGTAAATGTTATTTAGACCGAGTAGGTATCATATAGGTACAAAGATCGCTCGCTTTAAGGCATTTAATATCCAAACGTCATTTTAATGCATTTGTAAAATCAATGTTAATGTAATTTTAATGTTAAAAATTAGTAAAAAATAATAATCTTGTGCGGAGCCTAACTTTAAGTGTCCTATATTGATACCTAGAACAATTATTACCTTTGTATGTATTGTAACAGAGAATAAAATCGTTTAATCATTGAAGTACTTATGGCTACTTATATCTATTCATTAATTGCGCTTTCCTACGTTAGTCGTGTAAGTTGAAGCCCACTAGCTTTAGTAAAGTTTATTTAATTACAAGATTGAAATTGTTTTAATAAATAATTTTAATTTTATTTTGTGGTTGTTATTCTTTATACCTACTAATTACTGCCATTTCAACTGATTACATTACTAATTTCATTCTACATAATTAAAGTAATTACATTCGCTAGAAATGATATAGACCGTAATCTGAAATCTAATGATATCAATTTTACATTTGAAATTTATCTTCTCAAGCTTGTCAAATGTTTCACTAACGTTCATTCTCGTCATTTTTGTTTACGGATGTTGTATTTAAAATATAAAAAAAAGATCTCTTTTAAGCTAATTTTCTAAAAGATAACGTTAGTAACAATGTAATCGTTAGAGCATCAAATTACATAATAGGATAGATGACTGTCAATTCAAATCAGTATCTTTTAGTAAACGTCAAAACAGTAAGTTCAGTACATTTTTATGTGAAAATATGACGTGATTTCTTACTGTTGTCAAATCATTGACTTTTAATATTAATTTGACGAGTATAAAATGAATTAAAAACGTTAAAGTAAAACCGGACGACAATTTTCACACTATTTCAAGATATTTTACTGCCCGACTTGCAATAATTTATTTAGAAGTATACACATCTACTATCTGCACATTATCATTGAAGTAATTTCCGACAGGTGGCGTTAGTAGCTTAATTCTAGTTGTTTAGGTATTACAACATAGAGGTAAATACCTCTATGATATACAATCATTATTTCTGTTTCGTATTATTTAAAGATTTATTTACTAAATTGAATTTTAATTATAGATAACACATCTAGACGTGAATTTAAATTGCTATGTTAAATTCCAAATCTATGGGTGTGATAGTTTTTGCGTAAGGTGTAGGTATTACAAGAATATAAATATATCGGTTGTGGGATAGTGTACACACACTTAATAACATTTTTATGCTACCTCTAATGTTTTAAAGTGCAATAATGGCGTTGTCACAATCGAAAATTTGAGAAGTAAGTTATTTTGCGCACCTGTCCTTTTCATTTTTGCAAAAATAGTAAAGACACGCTTATTTTTCAAAAGACTATAAAATCACGTTTGATTATTTCGTGTTTTACAGAGAAATTATATGTTATTTCATGGATCATATTTTGAAAAGTATGATCAATAATTATTATCAAATATTTGAATTTTAAGGCCTGTTGAGATATTTTTTTTTTGTCATTAATGGGTTGAACACCATAAAACATTTGGTCCTTCGAAAATTTGGTACTGACTGACCCATTGATCATCACACTTCAATGTATATATATAGCGTCTGTAGTGTATTATTTACCACAACGGAGCGTATTATAGTCGTGGTGCGTATACACACATGCTCGCGAGAGTGAAAAGGACAGGTGCGCAAAATAACTTACTTCTCAAATTTTCGATTGTGACAACGCCATTATTGCACTTTAAAACATTAGAGGTAGCATAAAAATGTTATTAAGTGTGTGTACACTATCCCACAACCGATATATTTATATTCTTGTAATACCTACACCTTACGCAAAAACTATCACACCCATAGATTTGGAATTTAACATAGCAATTTAAATTCACGTCTAGATGTGTTATCTATAATTAAAATTGCCGAGACTATTTTGGCTTTATTTTTCTTTTTTATGTAAGCTGACATTTGTTATTTCATTTTGACAAAGCGACCACGCATACCATACACACCAGTAATAGTTTTTAAAGAAAATATAAGGTATATAAGGTGTTCCGAAAATCCTTCCAGTGTAACACTGTACACACGGTTGTACGACACAATTATTTCAAAACGTAAGGTATATTTAAACAGTTTAATATATATTTAGTATGGCAGCATTAGATTCGTGCTGGCAATAAAATGTTTGATAGGCCATGTTGTTTTTGGTGTCATTTGAGCATGTTGTTTAGGTCGTGCGTCGGCGCGTGTCGTTACGGTTTTGCTTATATAAATTAATAAAATTAGTAGGTATATTGTTACGAAATTTTAATAATCGCATTTATGAGTAAGCATTCGCGAAGGGTTTACTTTCAGAAGCGACGTAGAAAACCTCAATTTGCAGTTAAAGTTGTGATTTGTGGCAACTTTTAGGGTAGGTCGTGAAGAATTTTTGTTCCGTTGTGCGATTTGTAACATGAAATTGTGCAACGTGTCACAAGGAAAATTCCTAAAGGTATGTTTACAATAATGATTATGATTTATTTATTAAACAATTATTTTTAAAAGGATTACAGTAGATTTATAAAAATACTCGACTTACTAAGTTTTCTTTTCACGAGGCCTAGTAACTATTTTCTACGGTATTATTTTATTTTAATCCTTTAAAAAAACAAAATCTTAGAAAATGTATTTAAAGGCGGTATAAGATCGAAGTTTGAACTGTAGTGGCTACCACCGACTGCCTGATACAAGTTTTGATAGTAGTTATATAATTTGATTGAATGAGCCTAACACACAATGAGCATTAATGAAAGTCATAGTAGCCAAATTTTTCTTAATGCATTAAAAAAGTAGGCATTTGTCTTCAAACTTACCTGATCGAATGTGACGTTGATGACGAAGATGGTACACACCTATCCGAGACAAACCTATTCAATCTACTCTTGATGGTTCTAGGATTATAATTGATTGCAAAATTAGATGTAGGCAGCTCATTCCAGACCTTGGCGACTCGAACCAAAATAGAGCTGTCAAAGCGTTTAGTTCGACTTTTCACTGTTTCGACCAGTTCCCTACTCTTGAGCACACCGTCGTTTATAAGCTTACGGGCTTTTCGGTCAACAGAGTCATGAGCTTCTAGTTGATACTTAACAGAGCCTTCCCAAAGGTGGCTGAAGTACTCCATGCAAGATTGAAATTGTGCTGTATAAAGATTGAGCAACTATTCAGAACTGAAGTACCGCCGGACCTTCGAAATTACTCCTAATTTCTTAGAATCTGTCTGTGCCATGGACTCGATTTGTTGACCGGAATTGAGTTTGGATGCGACGGTGATGCCCAGGAGCCCTAGATGGTCAGAAATTGTCGATTACTGGACACAGTCTGAAAAGTGTATGTGAGTTCGAAAGTACTCTTTTTGCAGAAAAGAGACGCGCCTGTGTTTCAGAAGGATTAAAATTTACAAGATTGGCGTCTCCCTAATCGGATACTCGCTGCAATGTCAAATCAACTCGTTCAATCATGTACTCTCTCAAAGACTGGATTTCTCGTGAACTTGCCCGCGTGTTGGACATAATTATATTCCTCTGCAACAGTGCTTTCATCGGCGTAGCCAATAATAGCAGGTATTAAGAGGACATTAATATCCGTATTAATGTCCTCTTAGACCTTGCTCCGGCAGAAACAAGGTTGCAGAGAAAACAGATCCCTGAAGTACCCTGGCATTAATTACCGTTAGATCGGAAGAGCAGCCATCGAAGACGACTTGAATCGACCGTTCTCTCAGGAAATCAGATATCCTAAAAGAGCCTCGTGCCAGCCCCGGTCAAAAGCTTTAGAGATGTCTAAGGATACGCCTATTGCCTCGTCACGACCCTCCAAGGCTTCGCTCCGTAGGTATTTTCAGGAGATCACCAGTGGAGCGTCCTCTGCGAAAACCATATTGGCTGTCACTGAGGAGCACGTTGGTTTCAAGGTATGCCTGGAAACGGTTGTTCCATACATGCTCCATAATCTTGCATATTATCCAAATGGCTCGATAATTGGTTGGGTGTGCACGGCTTTCCTATTTGGGTATAGGTTGAACGTTGGCAAGCTTCCATGATCTTGGGACCTTGCCAGTTTGTCAGTGTGTCAGAATAGGAGACAACTCGGTTGCGCAGCGCTTCACAACCACTGCGGGAATAGCATCTGGTCCGCTGGCCTTACTTATCTATAGATGCAGCAAACATTTAAGTACCTCATTTTGGTGGATATGAACGGCTCTCATTTTGGGGCTGAACGGAGGTAACCAAACTGGGCATTTATCTTTACTGTCTAAAAGACTAGCAAAGAATATTCTGCAAAGGGTTCAGAGGTGAATTTTCTTTTCATTTCTTATCAATATGAACAACCTTTACTATGGGACGAAATCGCAGAATAAACCAGCTGCTCTATACATTAAGGTAATGAGGTCATTAATGCTCTACCAAATGTATGAAACAACTGATTTTTTACGCGACTTCAGGGTTGTAAAATTTGTGTAAAATAGGTATAATGTTGTCATGTACACCTGATTATATTAGCAGTGTTTCAAGTATGTCTATAATGCATGTTTTTATTTATTGTCTATAGATGTCTTAATCGTCCGCAGAAAAATGTCGCAAATATCGTGAAAAATTGAAAAAAGAAAATCTAGCAAAATACGAAGAAATGAAAAAAAAAACCTTAGAAGGACAAAGGCTATATTAAATGGTTCTAAAAAAATCATATGAATTTCATTTGTTGATAACCCGACAAAATTCTGATGACTATTTACCTACACACCACACACCTTAGTAATCCAATTGTGCTACAGTTATTTTCTATTTTCTCTCTTTGCACTCATGCACCTTAGTATTTAAAAGGACGACTTGAGTTCCTTTATGGTACCCATACGAAATGCTTAAGATCATCGTATAGTCTGATATTAGAGGTGTCGGTGCATTCAACAACATTTTTTGACATATCTTTATGGTTCTGGCTGTTCGTTTGTGGAATGCATTATTAGTACAAATATGGCAAGCTGAAACCGTCACAACCTTTAAAATATGGTCAAGCAATACTATCTATCACTGTAATACCTTTATTTTATTTTTATTCCATTTCACAACTAAGATCAAAATTACTTTAGAATATTCCATTATGTTATATTAAACTGAATTATATATGTTTATACGTATATATGTGGTGTGTATGTGTTTATATAAATATATGTATATTAATACGTGTAAATACTTGTCTGTATTTTCAATATAATACGCCATCAACCTATTATTATCTCCATCTAAAGGTTGTCTGGTAGAGATAAGACCGCCCATTGTACTCTAATTTTTAAGCTATGATCTGTTTCAATCAATTTCAATTAATGGTGTACAATAAAGAATATTCTATCTATCTATCTACATTCCGTTGCAATTTCCGTTGTGTTCCAAGTCAAAAATTTGATCCCTATGACTTTTAATTATAATATTTTTTTTAAATTGACAATTACAAATAATTGGTAATCAATTTGAAATTTTGTACCTAACTACACCGATACCTGAAAATCTCAATAACAACAAATAATGAAACAAATATGCAATAAAAATAATGAATACTTAAATAAATTGTGTTAAATAGACAATTAAATACTCTTTAAATAAAAGTAATAATCTTTGTATTATAATTAAGAATTAAGAAAAATAAACCATCTCTTCCTAAAACATAAATTAAGAATTTAAAAAACCCCCTACGCCAAAAAATACTAATGGTTTAAGGAACAACCCTTAAAAGTAGTAATCATACGCCAAAAATGCCTTTCATAATTTTGGAAAAGCGCTGATACTCTTACACTGCTGGACCGATATTAACCAAACATAGCTAAGAACCACCGCAAGGAAACTGGCTTTCAAATGAAAAATACCGCATCGAAATCGGTCCATCCGTTTTTGAGAGCTACGATGCCACAGACGTCAAACTTATGACACCCTTCTTTTTGCGTCGGGGTTAAAAAATAGAAATACACCATATTTTTGAACAACTTTACAATCCTCCATTTCAGTAGGTAGGCACTTTGTGTTACCTACCTCTTCGTGCTATGGCAGCACTTGGAGGTAACACAAAGTAAATACTTATATGTAGAAAATACTGGGGTTATGCGGTTTGGAATGTTGTACACAAAGTTTCTTATACGATGTTGGGGAATATTGTCCCATTCCTATATTTTGATGGCATAACTGTACAACAACCAAGTTAGTTATTAATTTTATTTATACTATTATAGGTTAGTATCGATATACTACTGTCATGAACTCATGAGAAACTCCTTACGCAGCGCTTCTGATATATTCTTGACAAAATCAACTCGGTTCGACAATTTATTATTGGTATCACAATGGGTATTGGATAGTAGAACTATAATATTAGTGTTTACATTTGGACCTTGGACGAGTATTCGATAAGAGCGGGAATCACGCCTTGTCGCGTTGGTACGAAGCTGCTCAGCTGTGATGCAAGCGACAAGCCACAACTTCGAACTAAGAGACACTCGCCGCCTCGCGTCTGTGCCGCACCAGTACATTCGCGTCAGACAAGTTTGAATTTAGAACTATCAAAGACACGCTTCACGGTTTTGCTGCAGTTTCTTCGCTTGATGACTTAACGCCGGTGAAATTAAACATTAAAGGTGGGCAATTAGATTTATTTTGTAATTTGCTGATTATATAATTTAAATGAACTCAATGAATAGTGTGTAAAATTATATTTTGTCGTGTCGTCTTTTTAAAGTTCAATATTTGTATTTTTGCAAACATTGAAATTGATCAAAATATTAACTGATGTCAGAATGAAAGGTTATCGGGTTCCTATCGACTGGGTATGTCAGTTATTGGGTTAATGGTCAAACGAAATCAATCGAGACCTTAACATTATTCATTTTATCAGTGTTAATAGATAAATAAAATGTTTCTGTCAATTGTAACTGATACTTATGTCAAACTCAACTCAAAAGGCTTATACCTAGGACAAAAATAACGAGCGCTTAACGCCCTATGAATCCATTTGAAGTAGGTATGTAAGTACGCAAATATTTAAGTCTTATTGAACTGTTTAACATCTCCATACCTAGTTGTTTTCTTCCGTGATGTAATTAATATTGCGTGTGTGCATTTGAATCATAATTCCGTAATGACCGTAATACAAAATATGAGACAGTAGTTGATACACACTATCGGGTGTAATAGGGTCAAAGGAGATAGAGAGGAGTCAAGACATCTTGACGTCCGCCTTTAATGTACATAATTACATGTTTATTATGGCGCACATTATTAACATAAAAAAATTTGAATTTTATACACTTTCACATTTAAAATTCGTCAATTTATTGAAAATAATAAATGTGCCGTGTCTGTCCAAAATGAATGTGCACAAAATGAAGCAATATAAAATTACCTAAAATAAGAAAAAGAGGAATGAAATATGTACCTAATTAATTAGGTAAAAATTAAGATTTTTCCTATTTCGATCCACTCCGTATCCGATGTTAAAAGTCAGAAAAATCCACTTACAACTCTTCTTTATTAACGATTGTAATCATCAATTTGAGGTCATAACTGTATTATTTATTTCCACGCTAAAGGTTTTGACAGAAAACCAAAGCGACAATAGGCTTAATACTTTTACAAAAAATAAGACTCGTATTCACAACTTTTACTAAGTAATATAATAATTAATGATACTATTGTATTAAATGACCGATTAAAATTCAACAACTAAGGTTAAGCCTATATTATCTTTATCCGAGATTATGGATAATTTGGCCATCGACCGTTATATTAATTAGACTGATAACACGGATGACTACAAGGTTGTAATATTGTACTCGTACATGGAATAAAAATGCTATCATATATGCATAGATAATAAAATCAACTAAGTACTTACGTAAACATACATCTGGGAAAAAGTAATTAAATACTTTCGTCAAACAGAAAACAAATGACTAAGATACAAACAGATTATTCATACATTTACTAATGTAGTTTAAAGTCTACGACAGCAATTTACATTTTAGATTCTGGTCAAGTTAAAGACGCTTTTATTTTATCTTATTTGAGTTCTTGTGAATGAAAATTACCTTTCACTATAATGAGTGGTGAGTGAAAGTGAATGTGGTGATACCGGTATCATTTCTCAGTTATCTACGAGCGACTCCGCCGCTTGACAACCTGTTGCAGTCCGCTACTTTAATATTTTTAGGTACTGCCACAACAAAAATAACGGAACGATTTTCATTTTATAAAACGAACAGTTTACAGACTTCAACTTTAAAACCTTCTATTAGATACTAGATAAAATACGGAATAAATTATTTTAATTATTTTGTTTTCAATACAGGATTAAAAAAACCTTAGGTATCTACTTTGTGATTTTGTTTATTGTTTGTTAATCAAAGCGAAACAAGATTATAAAACTTTATCAATATTTAATGCTGAAGATTATTACGCTTCAATATTTTTTAAACAATACGATCAAAATGGTAAACATCTTATTTATTTATTTATCCCCGACATAACAAATTGGTATCGGATATTATATGTATATTCTGAATATAAATGTAATTACTAAAACTAGTATAATGTACACAAATTACATTAAAAGATATTTTATATGACTAGGTACTCTAATCCATAATGATAATGCATCAATAACCCTAACCACGGGCGGATCGTGAATTGGGGGCTGTGGGCTAGGACTACTGGGACTTATTTAATTATTCGAAGGGGGTTCATTAATTACGTCACTGGAACGCGTCAAATCACACACTGGAACCTAACCGTCGCATACGGTACGGTTGACGGCAGACAGATAAATTTCGCTTATAATGAGCTTCCTACCAAGGTTTTCCCGGGGGACTACAGTATGGGGTTCTTCAAGAAAGGAGTTTATAGGCTTCTAAACGGTCGGCAACGTGCATGTGAGTCCCCTGGGATTGCAAGCGTCCATAGGCTACGGTAACCGCTCATAATCAAGCCGGCAGTATGCCTGTTTGCCACCGATGCAGATGTGGCGTAAAAAAAAACGTTTGTGCAATTTTGGCGATTATTCGACCCCTCCGCCCCCTATGGTAAGATGTCGTGAGATTTGGCTCGATCCCCTTTCGTTACGTTAACCTGTGCCTATTTAAAAAAAATGCAACATACTTTAAGACTTATCTACTAGTCTAGAATGGCAGTGAGGAAATCTAAAATAGTAAGTACTAAAATTCGTAAAAGAATATTCATACAATCCGGGGCCGCGGGATTCATGTGTGGTCTCAAGAGTAACTATTACTAACTATATGGAACCACCAAGTTCATGTGATTTTATGTGAAATCATTTTTCTTCTCCTCGCTCTGATTTAGCCACTCTAAAACATTGTCGCTTGCACACCGAAGCTCAGTACCTCGACGTGTGACAAACTGACAATCCATGAGGGTTGCACAATGCGCTCGCGGTGGCCGCACGCGGGTGCTCTTCAGCTCTGATGATGGTAGTAGTAGAAGTACTTACTTCTACTACTAGAAACCGCATGTTTGTAATGCATCAAGTAGACTTGCAGAAATAAAAATACGTGATATTTCTAGAGATATAGGAGGAATAGGATTCATTGAATTGGATTGAGTAATCCTATAACGGCTCCATATAGGATTACTTTGTTGTCCGTCTGTCTGTCTGTCAAGACTAAATACATATAAATTAAATAAGTATACTGATGTCGTATTATCAGTAGGTGTATTTCATTTAAATCCCGATACATGAGTAGCCAAGTAGCGGAAAATTTTCCGTCAGTGTTTAAAGGTTAATAGTAATTTCACAGTGATTAAACAAATTTGTTTGGCCAATGACAAAATCCGCTAGCCGGGCTCCTCCAGAAAAACTTACCTATACCAGAGATAACACAATACCCTACACTTAGAGATGGACAGAAGTGATTTGAATGTTAGTTAGCTTTGCGTATAAATTTGAAGTATTTTTCGTCATTGCATTTTCAACAATAGGTACTACTGAGACGTCATGTACTTACCTACTGTAAGTACCTACCTAATATCAATAAAGTTCCTCATTGAGATATAATATCAACAGGCGAGCCACATGTTTGCCATAATAGTAGTTTAAAAATGTACAATCGTAACTACAAGTAACCGGTATTTTCGTAATGATGATTGCACCTAGTTCGTTTCGTCTGATTTCACAACACAATAGCAAACGTTTACGTAGAAATAGTGTTAAAGATAGAGGTTGGAAAATCGCAATCGACTTAGGGTAACTTCACCTGTTTACGGTGATTTAAGCGAATTTGCTTCTAACAGATGGTATTTAACACAGCAGACTTTTTCGCAAATCAACAATTTGAATATTTTCGGGTGTGATGGATTACATAGTTTTGATATTTTTGTTTTTTTATTTAAGAATTTTAACATAACATGTTAAAATTGTTAAAAAATAAAATTATTGAAAGTGGTGATTTAGCCCGTTTTCGATAACTCTAATTGTCGGCCCCTAATTTAGGTGGTTCTCGGCTAACTTCTTTTTTTCGCCTTCTCTTGAACAACAATATAACAGTAAAAATAAAATAAATCTAAAACTAAAATGCATTATTAACAAGGACACATTCGGGGATCTCCCGAGTCAAAAAATCAGCTAGTCTTTAGTAAAAAGCTATTGCAGATTTTTTTCCACTAGATTAGAGAGATCATTTTGATTCAAATGCATAAAAATAAATTATTCAGGTTGGCTGTTATTGACTTGCAATATTTTGGATTAAATAAATGGACTACCTACTGGTTTTCTGCAAAAATGCCGAGAACCAGATAACTGCCTAAAATACTGTCTAATTATCTGGCCTGCATTTTTAATTATATAATATTAATTTCAATTAAAATAAAACAAATTTCAGTAATCTCTAGTACACAGTATAAGAATATATTATACTTACCCAACGATCAACAACTGTGTAACTTACCTTGTAAACACATCCACTTTATTACACATTATTGCATTGCTTGATTTTCGGAAACCCAACGATCATTAAAATGCTATAAAACGAAGTAGAAGTTGATTTTTAAATGACTTAGGCATTTTTTTTCTAAATGGCTATTTTAATGTTTTGGTCTAAAGAAAAAGGTGTCGGGAAAAACCGGCTAAACCACCCTAAAACCCCTTTTTATTATTGAGGACTTGTTGACATATATCAACCTTAACTAATGGGAGGTTGTTTTAGATATAATGGTATAGGGGGCAAACGAGCAGACGGGTCACCTGATTGTGACTAACGTTAAACTTTACCTTCTATATGAATACTGGCATATAACTACCACTGTACTCAACTGGTACAAGACGACCTTTGCTCCACCGCCTAACCTGACTGTCAAAATTGATACGGTTTCTTACTTTTTTTTTCAAATTTTCTAAACATCAATTTCTCTGCAAAGTGTTTTTTCGATATCTATAGTTACAGTTATTTCTATGACAACAAGGAAAACATTCACTTGAGAAAGTAAACATTTAAATAATTTCAAACATACCTTGTTAATTTCGTTGTCCTAACAGCGGAATTAACACGCCGCACTTGCATCCTCACTTAGGAACGACCTTGCGTATTTAGCATCATTCTACTTTAAAAGGTTAGTCATAGTCCAAATAAAGTTTGAGGATTGAAAAAGTTTAAAAGTTACCCAGAAAATATAAACATTCTCAAGAAAAATTGGTAGTTCTTCCAGGCAACTTCATAGTCATATAATATCTACCTAAGTAGTACGTTTGCGAGCTTTGCTCATAGTTTTTTTTTGTAAAATCTCGTTTTTTCAGGAAAGATACTTAAGTACATAGATAAGTTTAAAAAGCAAAACCTTGTCTAAATATAAAATTTAATCCATATCGTGAGAGCCGTTTCCAAAATACATATATATGCAAGACTTATATGTATACGAACTACGAACATACAAGACCCAGCTTTTGCCTGCGACTTCGCTCGCGTACATGTTATTCTTCTAACTCTCGAGAACAATAGTTTCGTTCTGTATGAAAGGCATCCTACCTATATCCTTTTCTGAACCTCTCACAACGAGTAGGCAAAATTTCATGATAATCGGTTGATCACTTAATAATACACACATATAACACAAATAATAAAGGCCTGAAGCGTAACAAAAAACTATTTACATTTTAAGTATAGGTATATAAAAAAAATGTGAAGATTAATCGTTTAAAGTTATATTTGCCAGATATATTTTATGATTAGGAAGCGAAGATAAAGTCATATTGTCAGTAAATAAGTTTCATTTATACGGGAAATTAATATTTTCCAGTAATTAGATACTACATTTACGCGATGGCCACCGTGCAGCAGAGCTTGCGTGCCCGCATCGTTGACGAAATCTACACGTACTGCGCCTTCTGTGTTGCAGCCTCTACACTGCCTGTGTTGGCTGTGTCTTATATTGGTAAGTTCTGATAATTCATTCCTGAGGTTCCTGACTAGTAGCTACTGTAAAATTGCTTTTATTTACGAAATTACCTTAATAAAATATGTTTTGGATATATTACTAGCTGTTTACCGCGACTTCGTTCGCGTGGAAATTTTGCTTAAACCGTACATTTTTCCGGGATAAAAAGTAGCCTATGTGCTATGCTAGACTATAATTTATCTCTGTGCCAAATTTCATTCAAATCCATTCAGCTGTTTTTTGCGTGAAAGAGTAACAAACATCCATCCATCCATTCTCACAAACTTTCGGCTTTATAATCTTAGTAAGATGAGTTCCTGTGACTAAGTGATAGCTGAATCTGCATCAATTCTATGTATTTATATGCACTCACTGAACTATAACTAAATATATCTAAATGTTATTAAGATGCTTTATATGGTTTAAGTGGTCACCTCACCACTACAACGCACCGAGCGTTATGGGTTCTAATCCCACACAGGACAAAAATTTGTATGATCCACAATTAGTTGGGGCTTCTAAGCTTCTCAATACCAAGTAACACAAGGCAATGGGAAGTGCTTACGTCGACTGACTCCGACCTGTTAATGCCACGGATTTACTAACATCAGTGAAGAGGCGGATTGGCTTTACTGTCTAAAAAGCGTCCGCAAATCAAAAGCCTACCGCTTTCGTTGATTTTATCGGGTGACGTAACAAAATCCTTACTTTTTTTATTATTTATCTTTACTTTCACAGTGGTAAGAGCAAGTAGATACCTATGGCTGAAATTACTATCCAGTAGATATCCAAACTTCGAATTTATTCGTACAGACACAGTGCGTTCACTACTAGATACACACAGAAATCAAGGAATTATCAATGTTTTACTTTCTATAAAAGGTAATTTATAACTTTATTTTATATTTTATTGTGCATGTGCCTTATACATTTAAAATTTCCTTTTCCTATTAAAATTTTGAGAAACCATATTTACGTTCTTTTTAGGTACATTTGATTTAGAACTCCTCAAGCACCACTTATTAGAGCATGTGGTTGAAAAACGAGACAGAAATGGTGACCTCATGTTCCCCAGGATAAGGCACCAGCTGGTGTCTTCCTGGGGAAATTACGCCTGGAATGCACATATTACTTTTGGAATTGAGAATCATATTATAGTCACCAATGCTGTGCATCGTGGACGGCCAGTGGGGGAAAGTAATATTCAGGTACGCACTTGCGTAACGTTTTTGGAATTCATCAACCATTGGTGTCAATTCTGTTGTATTACTCTCTTGACTATAATTGACTAAATTTTCTTCATATAAAATGTAAACCTAGTACATTTTGAAACAAGGTCTTATTTCAAATTTAAACAAGTAGGTAACATATGTCGCTATCGAAATAAGCAATTTATTTGTCGACTAAAGTCTGACACGCTTAAATAAACTTTAATACCACGTAGCGAGAGCCGCTATCCGTTGAATGCCATCTCTTTGCTCTGTGTTTTTAGTAAGCGTCTTCGTAGGTTTCGATTAAAATAACGTCATCTTAGTTCGCTTTGAACAAGTTTTTATACGGCAATTATACGGCATTTGAATAAATGGGGACTCTCGCTGCGTGGAAATAAAGTTGAGTATATGTTGACAGGTTTTAGTGAAAGACTAGGCGCTGAGAAATAGATGCCAGTAACAAATAGACCTTGTTGCGAAGAAGGCAGGGTAGATCATATGAAGAAATTAAGTCAGGTTTTAGTTTAGTCGGGTGTACAATAGAATCGGGACCATCTATTATTTTGTAAACAATACTTTACAAGGACGGACATATCTTGAAAACTGTGGCAGAGAATTGTGTTTCTCTTATAGTTAGGCATTTTGTGCGAACACTAATAAAGTGAGAAACATGTTTCCACCCTCATCGTCTTCCACACAGAATGCTTACCTAATATTTTAATTTAGGATTAGTATTGCACTTATTATTTGATTAACCCCTAAAGTACCTATCTGTTATTAACAATTATATGATCAAGTTGTCCGAAATAAAATAAAAATTAAATATCCTCATTATGGCACTAGTATTTAGATTAATTGTCAAATTGAAGATTCAAAATAGCCTTCTACATATTCGCCCCAAGGAATAGGACTTCTGCGATCTCAACTCTATTCCACTCCTGGATATTATGCAACCTTTATACACCTGTAACGCTAACTCTTCCTTTTAAAATTTATCCGTCATTATGAATTCAAGAATTGTATGTTGCTATTAATTGCAGTTCCGCTTGCAATGATGTGGTTGCAGGTTCGCACCCCATCCAGTGTACTGCTGACGTGAAAGTATCTCAAATATAATCACTTACCTTAGTCGGAGAAGTTAACAAAAGTGCCTACTAGTGATGAGTGACAGATTATACTTATAGTGTTAATAATAAATAAAAAATATTTCAGTGCTGTTAACATGACAATGAGTTCCAAGAAATTAAATAAATATTTTTATATTTTTCAGGAGTATGTGAGTGAGATAGTCTCAAAATATTTGCCAAGCGATCAGCCACCGTGGCAGTATGTAATCATTCCCTTGGTCTCTACAGAACCAAAATACTACGTGCTAGTACGCGTGCACCACCTTCTATTAACGGGCAAGAAGTCTTTGAACATTGGTGACTTCTTACTTATGGAGCAGTTGAGTCCCAGTGACAGGATGACGCAAACAGAGAACACACAAAGTCCTCTGACAAAATTATTTCCAACACCGTCAGCTATTCCAGAACTTTGGGGAAAGTTGAACGAGAATTTATCCAATGCATGGAATGAATTTGTGTCTGAATATGACCCAGTAGAAAATCCTGGGACTTTGAAAACTTTACCAGGCTCTTATCATGTAGCTGGATTACTATTGATCTGTACTGTAAGTGCACTAAGGGAATTTAATAAGAAATCAAATGGAAAAGATGGTACTACAGAAGCGTCGGTTACGGCCTTTAGTTTCTTAACTGCGTTACAACGCGAATGCAAAAGAAGGCATCTAACATTAACTAAGGTAAACTTTTAATATCTTTCTAAATTTTTTAAATCTCACGGGCTCACCAGGGCTGAAGGGCGAAGTGGTACCTACGTCGGAATCGAACCTATTTAAACCACACGGTGTCCCGTCATAGTTAGATCTATGGTAGGAGCTCGAACACGTCCTAGTCCTACATTCTAAAAACTACTACGACTACCACTACTAACACTAAGACCTGGCGGAGCTTCGACTGTTATGCCTCGATTTCACAGGGCATAGATGTCAGGTCCCACTCCAGCGCCTCCTGGCATCAGTGGTATGGCGATGCGAGGGTTCTCGCTTCAAGGTCCCCTGGTACAGTTCCGGCTAAGCGACTCGCCACTTTAAAGGAAACCGTATGGTATGATCCTGACGGCCATCGCCCACAGCGGGCACCGCAGGATCGCTGCGTTGCGTTGAAGCCTGACGGTGGCCATTGACCGCACGATTCCGATCGATGTAAAGTCTCCTTCCATATTAAGTACCTGTATTTCTATACATCAGGTTATGAATGTTTTCATAACATAATAATTTATTTTCTTTCCATTTACTTATTTCAATACATAATATGTACAATAATAGTAATTATGGGCAATATAACAATGTACCTTACCCAAATGACAAATAATTTAAAGCCTTTTGTCTCATATTCTGCCAATATGCATGCAAAAATATCCAACGTGTGTGAAGTACAGCTTTAATAGCTGTTGTTCCAGTGAGGGTTCAAATTTGTACGTAAACTTTTGATTTCATAGCTCATTCATAGCTTTATATTATGGACGAAGAACTTGAACTTCATACTTGTAATATGGGTTTATGAAGTTTACCACGAAACAGTAGCTCGCCTTACTTCCAAATTTGTAGGATCCAGTGGCGTAAGAATAGGGTGGCAGAGCGGGTAAAATGCCGCGGGCCTCCGGCTCGAGGGGGCTCCCGGACACCAAAGGTCCTTAACACAGGAGGCACTATATACAAAATGTATTAAAAAATCAATATAAGTTATCTAATTTAATAAACCTAACAAAATATACGAGTTAGAAAATAACCCAAGTGCGAGTCAGGCACACACATCCGATCAATAAAATAAATTGATTTGATTTGATTTGAATTAGCCACGGGCCTCAGGTGGTACGCCACTAGTAGGATCCAACTAAGTATTCCCAACACAGAAAGTATTTGATACCTACACATAATCATGAATTAAATTTAATTAATTGCGAGTACGGTACGGTTTATCGTTACAATATTCTATTGTTCAGTCAATTAAATTAAAAATTTTAATATCCCATTAATGCACTCTATATAAAATTGGTGGACTTGAGCAAGGTCGTTAATAAAATCAACTTTACCATGCAACTTACAGATAGTCCTGTCACCACTTGTAACCGCAGATCCACGAAAATGGCCAGGCCTGATGTTTGGAGCTACAATCTCCTCATTCCGACTGTTTATAAGGATGCCAATTCATGTCCGAAATGAGCTCGTAGCCATAAAAGAGTTGCGAACGTATGGACACGTTCGAAATCTGGATACATTGACGTGGAGATATGCAGAACTGGGACACTTGTGTGTGGCCGCATTAGATGAAGCGGCAAGAGCACTGATTGAGGTGTACCGAGCGCCTGCCAGACTTTGGACGGAAACTGTGGGCGCTGATGACGGCAAGAGACATTTACTGCAGACTGTATCGTTATGTGGACGAAAGGTAGATATTGAAACGGATGAAGATCATACACGTATAATATAACTTCCTAATACTAGTCATG